>CM065708.1:38852198-38962198 GCA_017654935.2 Phymorhynchus buccinoides
GAAAAAGAATAAAAGAAAAAAGAAAAGATGAATGAAGAGAAAAAGAAAAGATAAAAAATTAGTAGAAAAGATAATCACCCAGCAGTGCGTGGGTCAGAAACCAAGTGAGACAACAAAGCATCATTCTCAAAAAAGAATGTGCAAGATTTCGCCTTTTTTGACCCTATAATAACAAAATCCTGAATTTGTGTACAATTTGAGGTTGCGCCTTATAAGCAGGTGCGCTTGTAGTCCGTAAAAGCGGCATCAAATAGTGATTGAGGTACGGGTAAAAATACAAAACCCCACAGAAATCAATGGTGTTCCTTCCTGGCACATACATCAATGACTGTTGCTAGTCTGTCTTTAACATTATTCTGATCCGCTTCTCGACCTTTTTGCTAAACAGTGAGTCAGAACATACATTTTTGTTTATTACCCTGGTTGGTTTGTTCAGACCCGTCGTACTCTGGTTAAGCCGATACGCGACGTTAAACTGAACTTCCAATCCTAGTCCCCTGTCTCGTTTCTACAATGACTGCCAGATAGCAGAGAGGGCAGATCTATTCTGGCGGGCTGGGCGAAAATTAGTTTTTAGTGGAGTATGTCTTGCCCAGGGTACATCCACCCTCTCTCTCGCCAAAGGATTTTTGAGACACAGTGACCGTTTGATGACGGTCCAAATGCCCAGCCTCCCTTTGCTTCAACACCAGAGCCTTTGCATGGCCCCCTAGTTAGAGTCAAAGTCTTCACAAAACTAGCTGGCACCATGATTTTCCATTATTGTAGAAAATCATGTATTGTACAGATCTCGTGTTGTTGTTGGCCCCTACTACAGGCTAATGACAACCAATGACAAAAGCCATTTGAGTAAAGGGCAGTACAATCAATGATTACAATAATAGTAATTGAGGAAAGGATGAAAATACAGAAATTCAGGGATTCATTTGACTTCTCCAAGAACGCATATCAACATATTCTCATATATCCAACAAGCAAATCACACACAAACGTGTGCGTATGCACACATACACACACTCGCATGCATGATGTATGCACACACGTGAAAGCGCACATGCACGCACTCACACATATACACACACACACACATGCCGGCGTAGCAACAATTGCACACACACAAACACCCTTAAATGCGCTACATCCACACAAACTGTCCTGTGACACACGCACAACACGGCAATCGCGCGCGCGCGCACACCACACACACACTTTCCCATCTATAACTCACTTGAGTTTTCCTGAGTGGCTGTTCCAGTCTAGCGGAAGCCGTAGAATCTTCCTCCACATCGTCATCATGACCATCATTGTCGTCAGCATTGTCATCATCATTGTCATCGTCAATGATGATGTCATTGTCAGCCGCTGTGCTGAACTGAGAGCTGTCTAACGTAGGACCACTGCTCGTGCTTGCTTTGCTGAAATATTGAATAAAACGATAACAAAATTCATAATAACAAACATACCAGCGCTCTTGTGTTTCTGAACTTAGGAAAATCATCTGTCAGATTCCCCCAGTGGGGATACAGGGTGGTCTTTCAGTACAATCAAATAGTTCCCTCACCTTCTGGAAGTTCTGTGCTTGTAACTTCCCTCTAATCGGTCACTTTTCTCTTTGACTCTGCCTTTTCCCCTTGCTTACTGTCATCTACTATCTTTCTGCACTTACTGGTCCATTTCTCCTGCCTTTTTTTTTTACGAAACGCTTTTCAAAAAGATTTTCTCCAGCCAAAGTTGGACTTGCTGGGCCTAACTATTTGTGTTAGTTAGGCGCATGACGGCAGCATGAACGCATCTGCGCTCATAATTGACAGGAAACTGTCTGAGCGATTGAAGAAGAATCTGTCAGATTCAACAAACAAAAATAATGACAAATAAAGTGAATAGATGCTACCTTCCTTTAACTGTTCTCTCTTATCAAAGTTTGTTTTACACATGCACATTTGAACAAACAGACAACGTCAAACAGTTCAACAATTTGTTTCCAAATCATTGACAGTTTCGGGGCTCGATTATTATTATATATTATATTTAACGTGCAGAGGCAATTTCTCTCTTTTCACCATCAAGGTGAAGTGAGGGAAACAGCAATATTTTACCAAAAGAAAACAAACAAAAAAAAACCACCCAGTCTCAATAAGATTCAGGCTGTCTTTCAGAATAGTCTGAAGTCCAATCCTCTGAACAACCGCGGTAAAAGGGCTATCAAGGCTTTATCTAGACTGTAGAGGGATAACACTGAAATCAGTTCCCAAGCATCAGAATTAGTCTGAAGTCCAATCCTCTGAAAAAAAAAGCGGTAAAAGGGCCATCAAGGCCCCAGACTGTAGAGGGAGCAACACTGAAATGATGTTCCCAACCTGGGAGTCACGCCAACAAATGGGGTATTAGGTATTAGGTATTAGGTACTTTTATAGTCACAGAGGCGTCTCTGTGAAATTCCAGTTGGGTTGCTCCCACCTGGAGCGCGTCGCAGCCAGAGGCGCGCCACCCAATTTTTTATATTTTTTTCATGCGATTTTTGTCACATGATTTGACAAATGACAACTTTTTCATTGTCACTGGGTTTAATAATTTTGACCAAATGACAACTTTTTCATTGACTCCACTGGACCGTGGATTAACGTGTGCTGAGTGCATGGGTAGGAATAAAAAAACCCCTGTACACGGGACCTCGTTTGTTTATCGATTTTTTTCTCGGCTCCGAAAGACTCCAATCGTTCAGACCGTTAAGGCACTTTAATCCCTAGTGCACTCTTCTTAGTGAGAGGAAAAAATTCCCCTGTACCCAGGTTCTTAACTTTCGGTTTTACTCCTGATCTCACGACACTTCTCTTGCGAACGCTTTTTAGACCAAAGCGTGCATACGGCTTAACTAAAGTAAGAAATCACTTTATAAATGCTATTTAACAGAAAAGGGGATAACACTGAATAAAAAGGCAAAACCTCTGACAGTAGAAGCCAATCCTCTTGTCAGAAATTCTTAATCCTCTGACAATGATGCAGATCATCTGACAATAATTCTGATGTCTGAAGATTTCAATCCCTAAGGCATAAAATAATCTTCTTTTTTTAAAAACCACATATCTGTTAAGTCAAGGAACTCAATATCTCCTCATGTTAAACTAATAGACGATTTTCGGGAAAAAAAACAACTAGGGGAGAGCACATCGTGAAAATAAGAGTTGATTACCTCGACTTACTCTGTCAAAAACCATAGCAACAATGGCGTCGAGGCTTGAAACTGCAGGATGCGAGTCAGCGATCGACTTGCAAACATTTTTTTAGAAAACTTAGGGTGTCCCCCCCGCCCATTGGCCACAAAACTGATAACAACTTGCAAAAATGGTGACGTAAAAATATAAATGACATATTATTTTTAGAATGAAGCACAGTGTTTTGGTGTTCTAAAAGTGGCTTGTTAATTGTCCCGCCCCGGAAAAACACGGGGCTCGATAGACCAGACAGTCCGAAGTCCCCCCGAAAGACTATACTACAGCTGGATTGGGTCCCCCTGGGGGAAACATCGCGCCTGTTTTTGGTGAACCGGTTGGAAGGGGTGCGATGTTTGGGGCCTCTTTTTCTGGGCCCACCAAGGTGGGGGTGCAGTAAAACGCTCGCTCGGTGGGCCCTTAAATCCTCCCTCTTATAATTTCTTTTAGTTGGGTGATGAAAGCTGTGTGCGAAAGAGGGGGAGGAGGATCCCCCTCCCCCCCCCCCCTCCCCCTCCTTCCTTCCTCATCGAACGCGCTTATCGCCCTCAACTAAATTGCAACAATCGCGTGATAAAAGCCCCACTAGTTGGATTTGAACTGGCCCCCATGGCCGGTTCCAAATACTCGCCGGTGGAAGTCCCCCCCGACCATTAGAAACAAAGATCACTATCACCCCCCACCAACCACCCATGAAATTACTCCCCCCCCCCTTCATTATTCCCCAAAGCCATTCCCTATTTTAAGCATTTTTTAAACAATCCTAAAAAATAGTAAATTATTCCAGACTGGCTGCCCCCCTACCCCTGGTTCCCTCCAACGTGCTTTTCATTTTCTGCCACACAGTGCAAACACGTTGAAACGTTGGAAGCCGTTTTTTTTCCATTCTCCCTCATCCAACCCCGCGGGCGACCATTTTCACCCCAGGCTCAAAAAAAAAAACCATCCCCCCTCTTTCCATGGGGGGGTTCGGCGCACAATGTTTTTCACCCGCAGCAAGCTTCCCTCCCTGGGTGGGGCTACCAAGTTACTGTCACTGCTTCATCCATCGTAATAACACTTGGGAACTCTGACAAATAATATAAATAATAATATAAATACATAGCATTTTTATAACAAGCGCCTTTTGCCCTTTAGAATTAAAACTCAAGGTGGTCTCACATTCCCCACTGAATTTCCCAAACAAAACGCAAATTGTTGCCCCCTTAAACATACACTATCATTCCTAAACACAATTCAATTTCTCCGGGACCATCATCCCCCTAATTCCCCACGTGAAGTTTAGAGAGAGAAAGCTCCCCTTTTTGAAAACAGAATGAGTTTTTTTGATGTTGGTGTTTTTTGAAAGCGGGAAGTGTGCTGGATTGGCGAACCGGAGTGTGTGAAACAGGCAAAGGGAGTTCCAGACAGTGGGGGTGGCAAAAAACCTAAAACTGAGCGCTTTGTTGCGGTCCCCAAAAAAGACGTTTTAACAAATTCCACTTTTAGGAATCTTCTCCACACAGTTGTTTTTTTGCGGAAGATGGGAAAAAAATCGGAGTGGGAGCCCGAGAAGGAGTTTAAAGTTTTGGCGGGAAGAGCCAACCCCGCCCCGAGATGGTTAGGAATGGTAGGGGTCTGTTTTTTTCAAAGTGGGCCGGAATGTGGCAGGACCTGCCCAAAATCTTGTTTAATCTAAACGAAACTGGCAACTGTGCAGCCAAGGTGGTCCCCTCCGCCTGAGGGAAAGTTGGGTTTTTGGGCAAAATGGTGGTCCCACAGGAACGCCTTGTCCCGCTTTTTTTTTCGGAGTGTGGGTGAGGCCGAGGCCCGCCCTAGTTTTTGGATTCGTTGTAAGCGAGCAATTTCTTCCTTTGCAAGGCCGAACAGAACAGAGTTACAGAAATTAAGGAGAGGTTTGTGATAAGTGCCGTATTATATATATGTAAACATATGGAAGGAATATAACGTGAACTGCAACTAGGGGAGCTCTATAGGAGGCTATTGTGCTCACTACTTCACTGCACCTACCTCCAAACACTCTTAAGTCTGCAAAGCAATCTGCTGACAATTACAGTTCAAACCTCTATCTTAAGACCCTCCATTAAAAGACCTCTCATTTGTGCTCACTACTTCACTGCTACCTCCAAACACTCTTAAGTCTGCAAAGCAATCTGCTGACAATACAGTCAAACCTCTATCTTAAGACCCTCCATTAAAAGACCTCTCATTTGTGCTCACTACTTCACTGCTACCTCCAAACACTCTTAAGTCTGCAAAGCAATCTGCTGACAATAACAGTCAAACCTCTATCTTAAGACCCTCCATTAAAAGACCTCTCCATTTGTTGCTCACTACTTCACTGCTACCTCCAAACACTCTTAAGTCTGCAAAGCAATCTGCTGACAATACAGTCAAACCTCTATCCTAAGACCCTCCATTAAAAGACCTCTCATTTGTGCTCACTACTTCACTGCTACCTCCAAACACTCTTAAGTCTGCAAAGCAATCTGCTGACCAATACAGTCAAACCTCTATCTTAAGACCCTCCATTAAAAGACCTCTCATTTGTGCTCACTACTTCACTGCTACCTCCAAACACTCTTAAGTCTGCAAAGCAATCTGCTGACAATACAGTCAAACCTCTATCTTAAGACCCTCCATTAAAAGACCTCTCATTTGTGTGCTCACTACTTCACTGCCTACCTCCAAACACCCTCCTTAAGTCTGCAAAGCAAGCTACTTCTGTCCTGACAATACAGTCAAACCTCTATCTTAAGACCCTCCATTAAAAGACCTCTCATTTGTGCTCACTACTTCACTGCTACCTCCAAACACTCTTAAGTCTGCAAAGCAATCTGCTGACAATACAGTCAAACCTCTATCTTAAGACCCTCCATTAAAAGACCTCTCATTTGTGCTCACTACTTCACTGCTACCTCCAAACACTCTTAAGTCTGCAAAGCAATCTGCTGACAATACAGTCAAACCTCTATCTTAAGACCCTCCATTAAAAGACCTCTCATTTGTTTTGCTCTCACTAACTTCACTGCTACCTCCAAACACTCTTTAAGTTCTGCAAAGCAATCTTGCTGACAATACAGTCAAAACCTCTATCTTAAGACCCTCCATTAAAAAAGACCTCTCATTTGTGCTCACTACTTCACTGCTACCTCCAAACACTCTTAAGTCTGCAAAGCAATCTGCTGACAATACAGTCAAACCTCTATCTTAAGACCCTCCATTAAAAGACCTCTCATTTGTGCTCACTACTTCACTGCTACCTCCAAACACTCTTAAGTCTGCAAAGCAATCTGCTGACAATACAGTCAAACCTCTATCTTAAGACCCTCCATTAAAAGACCTCTCATTTGTGCTCACTACTTCACTGCTACCTCCAAACACTCTTAAGTCTGCAAAAAGCAATCTGCTAAGACAACTTCACTACAGCTGACAATACAGTCCCAAACCTCTACTCTTAAGACAATCCTCCAGTCAAACCCTATCTTAAGACCCTCTCTCATTTGTGCTCACTACTTCACTGCTACCTCCAAACACTCTTAAGTCTGCAAAGCAATCTGCTGACAATACAGTCAAACCTCTATCTTAAGACCCTCCATTAAAAGACCTCTCATTTGTGCTCACTACTTCACTGCTACCTCCAAACACTCTTAAGTCTGCAAAGCAATCTGCTGACAATACAGTCAAACCTCTATCTTAAGACCCTCCATTAAAAGACCTCTCATTTGTGCTCACTACTTCACTGCTACCTCCAAACACTCTTAAGTCTGCAAAGCAATCTGCTGACAATACAGTCAAACCTCTATCTTAAGACCCTCCATTAAAAGACCTCTCATTTGTGCTCACTACTTCACTGCTACCTCCAAACACTCTTAAGTCTGCAAAGCAATCTGCTGACAATACAGTCAAACCTCTATCTTAAGACCCTCCATTAAAAGACCTCTCATTTGTGCTCACTACTTCACTGCTACCTCCAAACACTCTTAAGTCTGCAAAGCAATCTGCTGACAATACAGTCAAACCTCTATCTTAAGACCCTCCATTAAAAGACCTCTCATTTGTGCTCACTACTTCACTGCTACCTCCAAACACTCTTAAGTCTGCAAAGCAATCTGCTGACAATACAGTCAAACCTCTATCTTAAGACCCTCCATTAAAAGACCTCTCATTTGTGCTCACTACTTCACTGCTACCTCCAAACACTCTTAAGTCTGCAAAGCAATCTGCTGACAATACAGTCAAACCTCTATCTTAAGACCCTCCATTAAAAGACCTCTCATTTGTGCTCACTACTTCACTGCTACCTCCAAACACTCTTAAGTCTGCAAAGCAATCTGCTGACAATACAGTCAAACCTCTATCTTAAGACCCTCCATTAAAAGACCTCTCATTTGTGCTCACTACTTCACTGCTACCTCCAAACACTCTTAAGTCTGCAAAGCAATCTGCTGACAATACAGTCAAACCTCTATCTTAAGACCCTCCATTAAAAGACCTCTCATTTGTGCTCACTACTTCACTGCTACCTCCAAACACTCTTAAGTCTGCAAAGCAATCTGCTGACAATACAGTCAAACCTCTATCTTAAGACCCTCCATTAAAAGACCTCTCATTTGTGCTCACTACTTCACTGCTACCTCCAAACACTCTTAAGTCTGCAAAGCAATCTGCTGACAATACAGTCAAACCTCTATCTTAAGACCCTCCATTAAAAGACCTCTCATTTGTGCTCACTACTTCACTGCTACCTCCAAACACTCTTAAGTCTGCAAAGCAATCTGCTGACAATACAGTCAAACCTCTATCTTAAGACCCTCCATTAAAAGACCTCTCATTTGTGCTCACTACTTCACTGCTACCTCCAAACACTCTTAAGTCTGCAAAGCAATCTGCTGACAATACAGTCAAACCTCTATCTTAAGACCCTCCATTAAAAGACCTCTCATTTGTGCTCACTACTTCACTGCTACCTCCAAACACTCTTAAGTCTGCAAAGCAATCTGCTGACAATACAGTCAAACCTCTATCTTAAGACCCTCCATTAAAAGACCTCTCATTTGTGCTCACTACTTCACTGCTACCTCCAAACACTCTTAAGTCTGCAAAGCAATCTGCTGACAATACAGTCAAACCTCTATCTTAAGACCCTCCATTAAAAGACCTCTCATTTGTGCTCACTACTTCACTGCTACCTCCAAACACTCTTAAGTCTGCAAAGCAATCTGCTGACAATACAGTCAAACCTCTATCTTAAGACCCTCCATTAAAAGACCTCTCATTTGTGCTCACTACTTCACTGCTACCTCCAAACACTCTTAAGTCTGCAAAGCAATCTGCTGACAATACAGTCAAACCTCTATCTTAAGACCCTCCATTAAAAGACCTCTCATTTGTGCTCACTACTTCACTGCTACCTCCAAACACTCTTAAGTCTGCAAAGCAATCTGCTGACAATACAGTCAAACCTCTATCTTAAGACCCTCCATTAAAAGACCTCTCATTTGTGCTCACTACTTCACTGCTACCTCCAAACACTCTTAAGTCTGCAAAGCAATCTGCTGACAATACAGTCAAACCTCTATCTTAAGACCCTCCATTAAAAGACCTCTCATTTGTGCTCACTACTTCACTGCTACCTCCAAACACTCTTAAGTCTGCAAAGCAATCTGCTGACAATACAGTCAAACCTCTATCTTAAGACCCTCCATTAAAAGACCTCTCATTTGTGCTCACTACTTCACTGCTACCTCCAAACACTCTTAAGTCTGCAAAGCAATCTGCTGACAATACAGTCAAACCTCTATCTTAAGACCCTCCATTAAAAGACCTCTCATTTGTGCTCACTACTTCACTGCTACCTCCAAACACTCTTAAGTCTGCAAAGCAATCTGCTGACAATACAGTCAAACCTCTATCTTAAGACCCTCCATTAAAAGACCTCTCATTTGTGCTCACTACTTCACTGCTACCTCCAAACACTCTTAAGTCTGCAAAGCAATCTGCTGACAATACAGTCAAACCTCTATCTTAAGACCCTCCATTAAAAGACCTCTCATTTGTGCTCACTACTTCACTGCTACCTCCAAACACTCTTAAGTCTGCAAAGCAATCTGCTGACAATACAGTCAAACCTCTATCTTAAGACCCTCCATTAAAAGACCTCTCATTTGTGCTCACTACTTCACTGCTACCTCCAAACACTCTTAAGTCTGCAAAGCAATCTGCTGACAATACAGTCAAACCTCTATCTTAAGACCCTCCATTAAAAGACCTCTCATTTGTGCTCACTACTTCACTGCTACCTCCAAACACTCTTAAGTCTGCAAAGCAATCTGCTGACAATACAGTCAAACCTCTATCTTAAGACCCTCCATTAAAAGACCTCTCATTTGTGCTCACTACTTCACTGCTACCTCCAAACACTCTTAAGTCTGCAAAGCAATCTGCTGACAATACAGTCAAACCTCTATCTTAAGACCCTCCATTAAAAGACCTCTCATTTGTGCTCACTACTTCACTGCTACCTCCAAACACTCTTAAGTCTGCAAAGCAATCTGCTGACAATACAGTCAAACCTCTATCTTAAGACCCTCCATTAAAAGACCTCTCATTTGTGCTCACTACTTCACTGCTACCTCCAAACACTCTTAAGTCTGCAAAGCAATCTGCTGACAATACAGTCAAACCTCTATCTTAAGACCCTCCATTAAAAGACCTCTCATTTGTGCTCACTACTTCACTGCTACCTCCAAACACTCTTAAGTCTGCAAAGCAATCTGCTGACAATACAGTCAAACCTCTATCTTAAGACCCTCCATTAAAAGACCTCTCATTTGTGCTCACTACTTCACTGCTACCTCCAAACACTCTTAAGTCTGCAAAGCAATCTGCTGACAATACAGTCAAACCTCTATCTTAAGACCCTCCATTAAAAGACCTCTCATTTGTGCTCACTACTTCACTGCTACCTCCAAACACTCTTAAGTCTGCAAAGCAATCTGCTGACAATACAGTCAAACCTCTATCTTAAGACCCTCCATTAAAAGACCTCTCATTTGTGCTCACTACTTCACTGCTACCTCCAAACACTCTTAAGTCTGCAAAGCAATCTGCTGACAATACAGTCAAACCTCTATCTTAAGACCCTCCATTAAAAGACCTCTCATTTGTGCTCACTACTTCACTGCTACCTCCAAACACTCTTAAGTCTGCAAAGCAATCTGCTGACAATACAGTCAAACCTCTATCTTAAGACCCTCCATTAAAAGACCTCTCACTCACTACTTCACTGCTACCTCCAAACACTCTTAAGTCTGCAAAGCAATCTGCTGACAATACAGTCAAACCTCTATCTTAAGACCCTCCATTAAAAGACCTCTCATTTGTGCTCACTACTTCACTGCTACCTCCAAACACTCTTAAGTCTGCAAAGCAATCTGCTGACAATACAGTCAAACCTCTATCTTAAGACCCTCCATTAAAAGACCTCTCATTTGTGCTCACTACTTCACTGCTACCTCCAAACACTCTTAAGTCTGCAAAGCAATCTGCTGACAATACAGTCAAACCTCTATCTTAAGACCCTCCATTAAAAGACCTCTCATTTGTGCTCACTACTTCACTGCTACCTCCAAACACTCTTAAGTCTGCAAAGCAATCTGCTGACAATACAGTCAAACCTCTATCTTAAGACCCTCCATTAAAAGACCTCTCATTTGTGCTCACTACTTCACTGCTACCTCCAAACACTCTTAAGTCTGCAAAGCAATCTGCTGACAATACAGTCAAACCTCTATCTTAAGACCCTCCATTAAAAGACCTCTCATTTGTGCTCACTACTTCACTGCTACCTCCAAACACTCTTAAGTCTGCAAAGCAATCTGCTGACAATACAGTCAAACCTCTATCTTAAGACCCTCCATTAAAAGACCTCTCATTTGTGCTCACTACTTCACTGCTACCTCCAAACACTCTTAAGTCTGCAAAGCAATCTGCTGACAATACAGTCAAACCTCTATCTTAAGACCCTCCATTAAAAGACCTCTCATTTGTGCTCACTACTTCACTGCTACCTCCAAACACTCTTAAGTCTGCAAAGCAATCTGCTGACAATACAGTCAAACCTCTATCTTAAGACCCTCCATTAAAAGACCTCTCATTTGTGCTCACTACTTCACTGCTACCTCCAAACACTCTTAAGTCTGCAAAGCAATCTGCTGACAATACAGTCAAACCTCTATCTTAAGACCCTCCATTAAAAGACCTCTCATTTGTGCTCACTACTTCACTGCTACCTCCAAACACTCTTAAGTCTGCAAAGCAATCTGCTGACAATACAGTCAAACCTCTATCTTAAGACCCTCCATTAAAAGACCTCTCATTTGTGCTCACTACTTCACTGCTACCTCCAAACACTCTTAAGTCTGCAAAGCAATCTGCTGACAATACAGTCAAACCTCTATCTTAAGACCCTCCATTAAAAGACCTCTCATTTGTGCTCACTACTTCACTGCTACCTCCAAACACTCAAACATCTGCTGACTCAGTCAAACCTCTATCTTAAGACCCTCCATTAAAAGACCTCAATCTGCTGACAATACTTCAAACCTCTATCTTAAGACCCTCCATTAAAAGACCTCTCATCTGCTGACAATACAGTCAAACCTCTATCTTAAGACCCTCCATTAAAAGACCTCATCTGCTGACAATACAGTCAAACCTCTATCTTAAGACCCTCCATTAAAAGACCTCATCTGCTGACAATACAGTCAAACCTCTATCTTAAGACCCTCCATTAAAAGACCTCATCTGCTGACAATACAGTCAAACCTCTATCTTAAGACCCTCCATTAAAAGACCTCATCTGCTGACAATACAGTCAAACCTCTATCTTAAGACCCTCCATTAAAAGACCTCATCTGCTGACAATACAGTCAAACCTCTATCTTAAGACCCTCCATTAAAAGACCTCATCTGCTGACAATACAGTCAAACCTCTATCTTAAGACCCTCCATTAAAAGACCTCATCTGCTGACAATACAGTCAAACCTCTATCTTAAGACCCTCCATTAAAAGACCTCATCTGCTGACAATACAGTCAAACCTCTATCTTAAGACCCTCCATTAAAAGACCTCATCTGCTGACAATACAGTCAAACCTCTATCTTAAGACCCTCCATTAAAAGACCTCATCTGCTGACAATACAGTCAAACCTCTATCTTAAGACCCTCCATTAAAAGACCTCATCTGCTGACAATACAGTCAAACCTCTATCTTAAGACCCTCCATTAAAAGACCTCATCTGCTGACAATACAGTCAAACCTCTATCTTAAGACCCTCCATTAAAAGACCTCATCTGCTGACAATACAGTCAAACCTCTATCTTAAGACCCTCCATTAAAAGACCTCATCTGCTGACAATACAGTCAAACCTCTATCTTAAGACCCTCCATTAAAAGACCTCATCTGCTGACAATACAGTCAAACCTCTATCTTAAGACCCTCCATTAAAAGACCTCATCTGCTGACAATACAGTCAAACCTCTATCTTAAGACCCTCCATTAAAAGACCTCATCTGCTGACAATACAGTCAAACCTCTATCTTAAGACCCTCCATTAAAAGACCTCATCTGCTGACAATACAGTCAAACCTCTATCTTAAGACCCTCCATTAAAAGACCTCATCTGCTGACAATACAGTCAAACCTCTATCTTAAGACCCTCCATTAAAAGACCTCATCTGCTGACAATACAGTCAAACCTCTATCTTAAGACCCTCCATTAAAAGACCTCATCTGCTGACAATACAGTCAAACCTCTATCTTAAGACCCTCCATTAAAAGACCTCATCTGCTGACAATACAGTCAAACCTCTATCTTAAGACCCTCCATTAAAAGACCTCATCTGCTGACAATACAGTCAAACCTCTATCTTAAGACCCTCCATTAAAAGACCTCATCTGCTGACAATACAGTCAAACCTCTATCTTAAGACCCTCCATTAAAAGACCTCATCTGCTGACAATACAGTCAAACCTCTATCTTAAGACCCTCCATTAAAAGACCTCATCTGCTGACAATACAGTCAAACCTCTATCTTAAGACCCTCCATTAAAAGACCTCATCTGCTGACAATACAGTCAAACCTCTATCTTAAGACCCTCCATTAAAAGACCTCATCTGCTGACAATACAGTCAAACCTCTATCTTAAGACCCTCCATTAAAAGACCTCATCTGCTGACAATACAGTCAAACCTCTATCTTAAGACCCTCCATTAAAAGACCTCATCTGCTGACAATACAGTCAAACCTCTATCTTAAGACCCTCCATTAAAAGACCTCATCTGCTGACAATACAGTCAAACCTCTATCTTAAGACCCTCCATTAAAAGACCTCATCTGCTGACAATACAGTCAAACCTCTATCTTAAGACCCTCCATTAAAAGACCTCATCTGCTGACAATACAGTCAAACCTCTATCTTAAGACCCTCCATTAAAAGACCTCATCTGCTGACAATACAGTCAAACCTCTATCTTAAGACCCTCCATTAAAAGACCTCATCTGCTGACAATACAGTCAAACCTCTATCTTAAGACCCTCCATTAAAAGACCTCATCTGCTGACAATACAGTCAAACCTCTATCTTAAGACCCTCCATTAAAAGACCTCATCTGCTGACAATACAGTCAAACCTCTATCTTAAGACCCTCCATTAAAAGACCTCATCTGCTGACAATACAGTCAAACCTCTATCTTAAGACCCTCATCCCCCGTGGGGATACCGGGGGCCTTTTGTATAAATAGTTCCCCCACCTTCTGGAAGTTCTGTGCTTGTAACTTCCTCTGATCTGTCACTCTCTTTGACTCTGCCTTTTCCCTTTGGCTTACTGTCATCTACTATCTTTCTGCCTTACCCGGTCCATTCTCCTGCCTTTTTTTCACAAAACACTTTCAAAGATATTTCCTCCAGCCAAAGTCGGACTTGCTGGGCCTAACTGTGTCTTAGTTAGGCGCATAACGGCAGCATGATGCATATGCGCTCATAATGGACAGACAACTGTCTGAGCGATCGAAGAAAAAGAAGGAATAATACCCTCCATTATAAGACCTCCTCTCATTTAATACTTATGTTTTTGGCACGGATGTTGAACTCTTACTGTCAAAACGACCTCCATTATAAGACCTCCTCTCATTTAATACTTATGTTTTTGGCACGGATGTTGAACTCTTACTGTCAAAACGACCTCCATTATAAGACCTCCTCTCATTTAATACTTATGTTTTTGGCACGGATGTTGAACTCTTACTGTCAAAACGACCTCCATTATAAGACCTCCTCTCATTTAATACTTATGTTTTTGGCACGGATGTTGAACTCTTACTGTCAAAACGACCTCCATTATAAGACCTCCTCTCATTTAATACTTATGTTTTTGGCACGGATGTTGAACTCTTACTGTCAAAACGACCTCCATTATAAGACCCCCTCCAATTCAAAACCGATCTCTCCGGGCTTTTTGGTTTAACGGTATCATTATCAACCCGTGTTTTGAGCGGCTGTCACCCCTGCTTCATCTCAACTTCTGACCACTCTATACACGTCAAATACTTGTGAATGAAAGTAACAGTCTTTTTTGGAATATAGGGTGATACTTTTATTTCCCAGACTGAGACCCCTGTGCCTTATCATATGACAAATAATATAGTAAGAAAATATAATAACACAATGTGAATTTTGTTTAAAATGGTGGGGTGTGCGCCTTATAGTCCGAAAAATATGGTAGGTTTACGCCCACCCGGCCGAAAAACAACACATATGGGACGAAACCATCAACCAACCATCCTTCATTCATGCTGAAGCTAAAATACAAAGTAGTGTATTGGGTACCACACAAACAAATACACAACAGGTGCAGAGTGACGTAATTTTATTGACGACACAAAACAGAACATGTCATACAGTGGAACCTCCCTTATAAGACCTCCCATTGTAAGACTCCCTCCCATATAAGACCTACTTCTCTGAGACATTGCCCTTCTTTGTAAGTATTAAAATTACCTCCCTTATAAGACCCCTCCCTTATAAGACTTCATTTTGGATGATTTTTGAAGGTCTTATAAGGGAGGTTCCACTGTACTGTGCATGGAGCACCACACAAACAAATACACAAGTGCAAAGTGACGTCATTTTATTAACGGGACAAAACAGAACATGTAATATTTCAACAGAAATGTCTTTTTCAAACAACATAGACAACACAACAATACTTCCCCTCTTCACAGCCGAGCAGTCTCCACAACTGAAACGAGTGTGTATCGAGTACAGCTTTGTACATTGTCATTTAATACTTGACCGATACGTCCCACCACTGCAAGCTTGTTATGCTGCAGTAGCAGTAGCAGCAGCAGCAGTAGCAGTATTAGCACAAGTAGTAGAAGTAGCAGCAGAAGCAGTAGTAGTAGAAGTAGTATAAATGAAGGAGAATGTTTCATGCAAGTGTGTCTACATGTGAATCAGTGGATGCAAGCACCTTGAGTCTAACTTATTTGGAGAAAGACGCTATATAAATACCATGCATTATTATTATGATTATTCACAGTACTAGTAGTAGTAGTTCTTCTTCTGCATTCCCAGGCCAAAAGGCCATAATGGGTAAGGTACGTATGGGTCCGGTTTTCAGTTTTCACTGGTCTCCCTGCTGCGTACAGCCGACACATTCCAATTTCAGAGGAGCTCAAAGGAGAAAAGTTATTTGGAAGATTTTTTAAGAGAAAAGGCAGGAGAATGGGCCAATAAATCAGAAAGATAGTAGATGACAGAAAGCAAAGGAAAAGGCAGAGTCAAAGAGAGTAGCAGATTAGAGGAAGTTGCAAGCGCAGAACTTTCAGAAGGTGGGGGAACTATTTTCACGAAAGATCCCTCCCGGGATCCCCACGGGGAGAGACTTGTGAAGGGGACGGGGTCATCCAGCTGCCCATATGGGGGCATGAGGCATCCACCCACTGCCCCAAGTAGGAGTAGTAGTAGTAGTAATAGTAGTAGTAGTAGTAGTGGTAGTAGTAGTAGTAGTAGTAGCAGCAGCAGCAGCAGCAGCAGCAGCAGTAGTAGTAGTAGTAGTAGTAGTAGCAGCAGCAGCAGCAGTAGCAGTAGTGGTAGTGGTAGTAGTAGCAGCAGCAGCAGCAGTAGTAGTAGTAGTAGTAGTGGTGGTGGTGACAATATTGCAGCTTTACCAATTACATATTGTATATTTGATAAATGCAAGGACTTACCACTGGTTCCATCAGCACCAGTACTGAAAAAAGAAAGAAAGAAAGATTAAACACTAAATCATACTAAATCCCTCATATTAAATCATACTAAATCCCGCATACTAAATCATACGAAATCCCTCATACTAAATCATACTAAATCGCTCATAAGAGACAATGTCTTATGAACAGGTTAATAAGTCTTCAGTCAGATGGAAGTTACTTTCTTTTCTCATCAACAGGTGTGCTCTTTGTTTAATAGGCAAACACATAGTCAATTTATAGACAGGTGAGTCAAACGCATCTTCATGAAAAGTTGTGCTCTTTATTTGGATGCAAATTGCATTTCTCTTTGACAGGTATGGTGTTGAACGGATGAAAGACAAATTGAACCTTTCTTTATTTCGACAGTCGTTCATTCCATGGTGCATTAGTTAGTCCTTCATTCCTTCATCCTCCAATGAAGTAGTCTTCCATTAATTCATCGCTTCCTCCATTCATTCATTCTTCTATTCATTCATTCCTCCAATCATTCCTTCCTCCATTCAATCATTCCTTCCTCCATTCAATCATCTATTCCTCCAATCATTCATTCCTTCATTCAATGACCCATTCCTCCATTCAATAATCCATTTTCTAATCATTCATTCCTCCATCCATTCCTTCATTCCTTCAATCATTCATTCCTCCATTCAATTATCCATTCCTCCATTCAATAATCCATTTTTCCAATCATTCATTCCTCCATTCAATTATCCATTCCTCCAATCATTCATTTTTATTTCATTCCTCCATTCATTCATTCCTCCATTCAATTATCCATTCCTCCATTCATTCAATCCTCCAATCATTCATTCCTCCATTCATTCAATCCTCCAATCATTCATTCCTCCATTCATTCAATCCTCCATCCATTCCTCCTTTCACCCATCCATCCATTCCTCCATCACACATTGTTTCACTCCCCCCTTTCCCACCTGGTTTCCTCAGCGAGTGGCCAGATCCTGTAGGCCGCTCTCTTCACTTCCTTCTCCTGCACAAAATGGAATCCATTGTATTAACCCTTTCCCACCTGGTTTCCTCAGCGAGCGGCCAGATCCTGTAGGCCGCTCTCTTCACTTCCTTCTCCTGCACAAAATGGAATCCATTGTATTAACCCTTTCCCACCTGGTTTCCTCAGCGAGCGGCCAGATCCTGTAGGCCGCTCTCTTCACTTCCTTCTCCTGCACAAAATGGAATCCATTGTATTAACCCTTTCCCACCTGGTTTCCTCAGCGAGTGGCCAGATCCTGTAGGCCGCTCTCTTCACTTCCTTCTCCTGCACAAAATGGAATCCATTGTATTAATCCCACCTGGTTTCCTCAGCTGGCCAGCTGTAGGCCGCTCTCTTCAGTGCACAAAATGGAATCCATTGTATTAACCCTTTCCCACCTGGTTTCCTGGGCCAGATCCTGTAGGCCGCTCTCTTCACTTCCTTCTCCTGCACAAAATGGAATCCATTGTATTAACCCTTTCCCATCAAGGCCAGATCCTGTAGGCCGCCTCTTACTTCCTGCACAAAATGGAATCCATTGTATTAACCCTTTCCCACCTGGTTTCCTCAGCGAGTGGCCAACTGTAGGCCGTCTCTTCACTTCCTTCTCCTGCACAAAATGGAATCCAATTAACCCTTTCACCACCTGGTTTCCTCAGCTTGGAGTGGGCCAGATCCTTTAGGCCGCTCTCTTCACTTTCCTTCTAATGCACAAAATGGAATCCATTGTATTAACCCTTTCACCACCAGCCAATTTTACCTGGGTAGATCCATCCAGTATTGGGGATTCTTCTGTGACATATCTAAAATAAGGTCTATCCTTAGTGACAATAGGGTCTTTATAATAGGCCACAATTTGATGCCTTTTGGTGACATAGGTGTTAAATCACTGTGGTGCTAAAATGCGACTTTGGCGGTGAAAGGGTTAATCCGTTTCTTATCAAGGACATTTTGTTGTAAATTCTCTGGAACGCTTTTGCTGCGTTCTGTTCGAAACACATCCATTAAACACAAAAATAAACTTCTTTTGCAAAAATAGTATGTATGGTCTTATATGTTATTCAGAACCCACATCTTCAATCGTGCGTGATAGCAAATAGGACCATGTGGGGGTTTTTTATTCATAAAGAAGCCACAAAGCAGAAAAAAAAAAATAATCAGGTATTAGGTATTAGGTACTTTATAGTCACAAAGGCATCTCTGTGAAATTCGGGTTGCTCCCACCTGGAGAGCGCGTAGCAGATAGAGGCGCGCCACCCTTTTTTTTCTTCTTCTTTTTTTTTTTGCATGCGATTTTGTGTGTGTGATTGATGAGGAAGGAAAGGGGGGGGGAGGTAAATTTTGACCAAATGACAACTTTTTCGTTGCCACTGGGTTTAACGTGTGCTAAGCGCATGGGCACACAGGACCTTGGTTTATCGTCTCATCCGAAAGACTCCACGTTCAGACCGCAAGGCCTAGTGCAAAGTGAGAGGAAAAATCCCCTGTACCCAGGTTCGAACTCGGGTTTACTTGACACGAAGCGAACGCGTTACCACTGTGCCACTCTACACCCCTACACCCACCACCTACAGCCTCAGGACTTGGTAGGGATAGGGAAAGACCTTACAAGTGGTACACTACAACAAAAGAAGGGATACAAACTTTGAATTGGTTTGTACTGGTGATGAGTTCTAAAATAGGCATGAATTAAAATCGGTTGAAATCGGGTGCTGTGCCTAAAGATTGTTGTTCTGTTTGTTGAGCATTATTGATACAACTACCATATTTGCAGAGTATAGTGACTTTTTCCTCACCTTTGTAACTGTTATCGCAACAATGGCCTAGCTGATCGCATGCAGCCTACGTTTGACCGAGGAAATGACAATATGAGCGTGTTGTAGTTCATCAGGTCTCGCATATCATCCACAAATTCCCAGTGACATGGCAATTCTACTATGAGGGTGACATGGCAATTCTGCTATGAGGGTGATGATATTATTTGACCTTGCCCATCAATTTGCGCATATTATCTATGAATTCCCAGCGACATGGCAATTCTGCTATGAGGGTGACATGGCAATTCTGCTATGAGGGTGATGATATTATTTTACCTTGCCCATCAATTTGCGCATATTATCTATGAATTCCCAGCGACATGGCAATTCTGCTATGAGGGTGACATGGCAATTCTGCTATGAGGGTGTTGATATTATTTTACCTTGCCCATCAATTTGCGCATGTCATCTATGAATTCCCAGCGACATGGCAATTGTGCTATGAGGGTGACATGGCAATTCTGCTATGAGGGTGTTGATATTATTTTACCTTGCCCATCAATTTGCGCATATTATCTATGAATTCCCAGCGACATGGCAATTGTGCTATGAGGGTGACATGGCAATTCTGCTATGAGGGTGATGATATTATTTTACCTTGCCCATCAATTTGCGCATGTCGTCCATGAATTCCCAGTCCCTCTTCTTCACCTTCTTGTGTCCGTGTTCCACGTTCCAGTTGTACCTACACACGCACACACACACACACACACAATTAGTGTAAGCTAAACACACACACAAACACACACATGTGCACTGGATGTTTCCATCTTGGTATTACCCATTTAATAATAATAATAAACGAACATTTACATAGCGCTTTTTATCAAGCACAAAGCGCTTTACAATCACCATTGAAACACTCACACACGCACAACAGACACAAACGCACGCGAGTGAATGCGTTCTTGCACACAGATATACACACACAGACCCACACACATTTCATCAAACACGCAGAAAACACATTCTCACTGAAACGCACACACACTTATACAAACATGCACTTGTACAAACACGCGGGCACACACGCACACTCACATACACAAAACACACATGTGCACTCACACTCACAGACAAATACTCGCGCACACTCACTCCCCCCCCCCCCCTCTCTCTAGCCGAACACAATCTCTCCTGCACAGTGGTGGACACCCTGACACACACCCACACCGCACAATGGACTGACCTGTGCCTCAAGGACCTGAACTTCTTGTCGCACATGAAAGGGGTGACAGGGTAGCCCTTCTTGGTGAGGACCTGAGCCACCAGATGCCACACACGCTTCTTGCTCATGGTGCGGCACTGGAACTGGGCCAGGAAGGAGTTGTAGACATCGATCAGGCACTTGGTCTTCTTGAACGGCCACACAGTACCTGTTAACACGACACAGAACAGTCCTTCAATGCATCTTGTTCATGGTGTAACACGGGAACTGGGTCAGGAAGGAGTTGTAGACATCGATCAGGCATTTGGTCTTCTTGAACGGCCACACCGTGCCTGTTAACACAGAACAGTCCTTCAATGCATCTTGCTCATGGTGCCACACTGGAACTGGGCCAGGAAGGAGTTGTACACATCGATCAGACATTTGGTCTTCTTGAACGGCCACACTGTGCCTGTTAACACAGAACAGTCCTTCAATGCATCTTGCTCATGGTGCCACACTGGAACTGGGCCAGGAAGGAGTTGTACACATCGATCAGACATTTGGTCTTCTTGAACGGCCACACTGTGCCTGTTAACACAGAACAGTCCTTCAATGCTCTGGCTCATGGTGCCACACTGGAACTGGGCCAGGAAGGAGTTGTACACATCGATCAGACATTTGGTCTTCTTGAACGGCCACACTGTGCCTGTTAACACAGAACAGTCCTTCAATGCTTCTTGTTCATAGTGCGGCACTGGGACTGGGCCAGGAAGGAGTTGCACACTAGGGGAGTGAAGCGAGTTGAGAAATAACCAAATGTGCACACAGATTGAACTGAATTCGTCAAGCTGACAGCTTTGTATTTCTTCCGCATACAATTAGGCGATTCGTCCTCAACAATGACGTCACATACTGCATTTATTTATGTGGAAAGATGCGACTGAGTTAATTTACGGAAGATGTTTGTTTGCACATAGAACTGAAACAAGTAGAGAACAAAAGCCTCACCTGGTATTGGTACTTTGTAGGGCTGGGCCATCTGTGTCAACACTTCTGCTGTCACTGAGCCACTGCTGCACACACACACACACACACACACACACACACACACACACACACACACACACACACACACACACACACACACACACACACACACACACACACACAAACACACGCCACATCATATCAATAAATTAATGCAAAGAAACTCCAAACAAAATTGAAATTCAAAACATCAGAGAGAAACACCCTCAACAAATAAACGCTCTGAGCAATAAGAACAAATGTCCTTGGAAGTTTCTATGTACGGTTTCTTTCTTATCTTTGCTGGGTCTGTGGGTTGTTGTTGTCATGCCCTGGCTTAAAGACTCCAGGGATCATCCCAACAGCCGAAGCACTTGAACAATATGGTAGAAATGCACTAGGGATGAGAACATTACGTGTGTGACCGTTTTTGAGTACCCCGCCACGTGGGCAGCCACACTCCGACTTCGGAGGATGGATCTGTGGGTGAAGTGACAGTCTTGGTTGCAATGAATCCACACCTGACAGGCCCAGGGCCTGTGATCATGAGTACGTCTTGGACAGTCAATGCTGGTAGTACAGTGGAACCTCCCTTATAAGACCTCCCATTATAAGACTCCCTCCCACATAAGACCTACTTCTCTGAGACATTGCCCTTCTTTGTAAGCATTAAAATTACCTCCCTTAGAAGACCTCATTTTGGATGCTTTTTGAAGGTCTTATAAAGGAGGTTCCACTGTAGTATGTAAATTAGACTAAACTCCCAAAACGATTGGCTGCTTAGCCTAATTTACATACCACCTACTACTACCCGTGTTGACTGTCCAAGACACACTCATGATCGCACCCCCTGATGATTGTTGGTTATCTTCACACTAGTTCTTCAACAACAGATTCAACACAGGCTTAAGGCAATTATGCTACAGGAGACACCTACCCCACCAGGCTGCCTGTAGCCTGCATCGGGATGAAAAGGGACTTTAAGGCAATTATGCTATAAGCTACACCTACCCCATCAGGTTGCCTGTAGCCTGCGGCAGGCTGAACACAGGCTTAAGGCAATTATGCTACAGGAGACACCTACCCCATCAGGCTGCCTGTAGCCTGCAGGCTGAACACAGGCGGCAATTATGCTATGGGACACCTAATCAGGCTGCCTGTAGCCTGCGGCAGGCTGAACACAGGCTTAAGGCAATTATGCTACAAGAGACACCTACCCCATCAGGCTGCCTGTAGCCTGCGGCAGGCTGAACACAGGCTTAAGGCAATTATGCTACAGGAGACACCTACCCCATCAGGCTGCCTGTAGCCTGCGGCAGGCTGAACACAGGCTTAAGGCAATTATGCTACAGGGGACACCTACCCCATCAGGCTGCCTGTAGCCTGCGGCAGGCTGAACACAGGCTTAAGGCAATTATGCTACAGGAGACACCTACCCCATCAGGCTGCCTGTAGCCTGCGGCAGGCTGAACACAGGCTTAAGGCAATTATGCTACAGGAGACACCTACCCCATCAGGCTGCCTGTAGCCTGCATCGGGATGAAAAGGGACTTTAAGGCAATTATGCTATAAGCTACACCTACCCCATCAGGCTGCCTGTAGCCTGCGGCAGGCTGAACACACGCTCAAGGCAATTATGCTACAGGGGACACCTACCCCATCAGGCTGCCTGTAGCCTGCGGCAGGCTGAACACAGGCTTAAGGCAATTATGCTACAGGAGACACCTACCCCATCAGGCTGCCTGTAGCCTGCGGCTGAACACAGGCTTAAGGCAATTATGCTACAGGGGACACCTACCCCATCAGGCTGCCTGTAGCCTGCGGCAGGCTGAACACAGGCTTAAGGCAATTATGCTACAGGAGACACCTACCCCTCAGGCTGCCTGTAGCCTGCGGCAGGCTGAACACAGGCTTAAGGCAATTATGCTACAGGGGACACCTACCCCATCAGGCTGCCTGTAGCCTGCTGCAGGCTGAACACAGGCTTAAGGCAATTATGCTACAGGGGACACCTACCCCATCAGGCTGCCTGTAGCCTGCGGCAGGCTGAACACAGGCTTAAGGCAATTATGCTACAGGGGACACCTACCCCATCAGGCTGCCTGCAGCCTGCGGCAGGCTGAACACACGCTCAAGGCAATTATGCTACAGGAGACACCTACCCCATCAGGCTGCCTGTAGCCTGCGGCAGGCTGAACACACGCTCAAGGCAATTATGCTACAGGAGACACCTACCCCATCAGGCTGCCTGTAGCCTGCGGCAGGCTGAACACAGGCTTAAGGCAATTATGCTACAGGGGACACCTACCCCATCAGGCTGCCTGCAGCCTGCGGCAGGCTGAACACACGCTCAAGGCAATTATGCTACAGGAGACACCTACCCCATCAGGCTGCCTGTAGCCTGCGGCAGGCTGAACACAGGCTTAAGGCAATTATGCTACAGGAGACACCTACCCCATCAGGCTGCCTGTAGCCTGCGGCAGGCTGAACACACGCTCAAGGCAATTATGCTACAGGAGACACCTACCCCATCAGGCTGCCTGTAGCCTGCGGCAGGCTGAACACAGGCTTAAGGCAATTATGCTACAGGAGACACCTACCCCATCAGGCTGCCTGTAGCCTGCGGCAGGCTGAACACAGGCTTAAGGCAATTATGCTACAGGGGACACCTACCCCATCAGGCTGCCTGTAGCCTGCGGCAGGCTGAACACAGGCTTAAGGCAATTATGCTACAGGAGACACCTACCCCATCAGGCTGCCTGCAGCCTGCGGCAGGCTGAACACACGCTCAAGGCAATTATGCTACAGGAGACACCTACCCCATCAGGCTGCCTGTAGCCTGCGGCAGGCTGAACACAGGCTTAAGGCAATTATGCTACAGGGGACACCTACCCCATCAGGCTGCCTGTAGCCTGCGGCAGGCTGAACACAGGCTTAAGGCAATTATGCTACAGGGGACACCTACCCCATCAGGCTGCCTGCAGCCTGCGGCAGGCTGAACACAGGCTTAAGGCAATTATGCTACAGGGGACACCTACCCCATCAGGCTGCCTGCAGCCTGCGGCAGGCTGAACACACGCTCAAGGCAATTATGCTACAGGGGACACCTACCCCATCAGGCTGCCTGCAGCCTGCGGCAGGCTGAACACAGGCTTAAGGCAATTATGCTACAGGGGACACCTACCCCATCAGGCTGCCTGCAGCCTGCGGCAGGCTGAACACACGCTCAAGGCAATTATGCTACAGGAGACACCTACCCCATCAGGCTGCCTGTAGCCTGCGGCAGGCTGAACACAGGCTTAAGGCAATTATGCTACAGGAGACACCTACCCCATCAGGCTGCCTGCAGCCTGCGGCAGGCTGAACACAGGCTTAAGGCAATTATGCTACAGGAGACACCTACCCCATCAGGCTGCCTGCAGCCTGCGGCAGGCTGAACACAGGCTTAAGGCAATTATGCTACAGGAGACACCTACCCCATCAGGCTGCCTGTAGCCTGCGGCAGGCTGAACACAGGCTTAAGGCAATTATGCTACAGGAGACACCTACCCCATCAGGCTGCCTGCAGCCTGCGGCAGGCTGAACACAGGCTTAAGGCAATTATGCTACAGGAGACACCTACCCCATCAGGCTGCCTGTAGCCTGCGGCAGGCTGAACACGGTCTTTGAGCTGGTTGCAGATGACGATGGTCTGGATCTCTTGGATCTCTTGGATGTGCCCGATGTCTACATAAAGACAAACAAAAATAAACAATTGAATACTGGGAAAATAATGTTCTCTCCTGGATGTGCCCAACGTCTACATGAACACACAAAATAAACATAAATAATAAGCCCTTTCGCCACCAGCCATTTTTCAGCCACAAAATACCATTCAACTTAACCTGGGACGGTATTCACGTTGAGATAGCATGAGACTTAGCATGATGCTAACTTAGAAGCTCTTCCAATGTCCTATAGGATTTAATAGGACTTTTGGAAGAGCTTCTAAGTTAGCATGATGCTAAGTCTCATGCTATCTCAACGTGAATACAGGCCCAGGTAGAGAGAAAAACATATCTGCAATACTGGGAATTCCTCTGTGACATGTTTAACATTAGGCCTATCCTTACCCCCAAAAATAAAGAAAATAGGGTCTTTGGATAACAGGCCCTGATTTGATGCCTTTCAGTGACATGGGTGTTAAACCATTGTGCTGCAAAAATGCGACATTGGCGGCGAAAGGGTTAATTAATACTGGGAAAATAATTTCTCTCTTGTGGTGCAGTGTGGACACATATTTAGTGTCAGCATTGAAGGAATGTTGGGTCATTTTCTACAATTTTGTACCATAGTTTTGGGACTATAAGGCGCACCTTTGTATAAGGCCCCCCCCCCCCCCCCCCCACACACACACACACACACACATTTTACCCAAATTTACAGACGATGTAATTATATTTTCTTACTATTTTATTAGTCATATTATAAGGCGCAGGGGGCCGAGTCTTGCGAAAATGTTTCGCTTTATAGTCCGCAAAATATGTTACATCAAGTTGAAGCCCTTTCATTGCTTCATTGCATCTCTCTCTCTCTGTCTCTCTCTCTGTGTCTCTATCTATTGTTCAGACTTTCAGATTGCTAGGGGACAAGGGCCCATATTCATAAAACATTGACCCCTCATTTTGCAGGGGTCATATGGCCCGTGAAGTATCAAAGCAATCCGAAGCTCTGGACATTGTCATTGTGACTAAAATTGCTCTCAGGAATTACATTTTTTGTAGTTTTCAAAACTACTTATGTGAAAGACTCTTCTTCTCCAGCTCAAATTGTCTATTACTCTGTGAGCATGCACACACGCAAGCACGCATGCACACACACACCACAGCACAGCATAGCAACACACACACACACCACAGCACACCGCACCACAACACACCACACACACATACACACCACACCACAGCAACACACACACACACACACACTCATGTTTTTCGTCTAATATCACTTACAAGTGAACAGATGTTAAATTAAAGAACTAACAAACACTCAGGTCATCATGATTACAGTTCACACCAATACCCACCTCCTGTTGTTGGCCGTCCTCATCATCACCACCATCATCATCACCATCATCATCACCGTCATCATTGTTATCATCAGTAGTAACGCCACGTCGTCTGTTGGTGATCATCTTCCTTTCCTCCGCCATCAGAGCGGTCAAGTCCTTCCCATATTCCCAGGGACGGAGGTGCTGGCCTGCTTTTCTCTTTTCCATGCGCCGCCGCTGACTGTTAAAAATCATCATCATCACCATTGTCATCATCATCACCATTATCATCATCATCATCACCATTGTCATCATCATCACCATTATCATCATCATCATCACCATTGTCATCATCATCACTATCATCACCATTGTCATCATCATCACCATTGTCATCATCATCACCATTGTCATCATCATCATCACCATTATCATCACCATTGTCATCATCATCACCATTGTCATCATCACCACCATTGTCGTGATCATCACCATTGTCATCATCATCACCATTGTCATAATCATCACCATTGTCATCATAATCACCATTGTCATCATCATCACCATTGTCATCATCACCATTGTCATCATCATCATCACCATTGTCATCATCATCACCATTGTCATCATTAGTGTAGAGTGGCACAGCGGTAACGCGTTCGTTTCGTGTCAAGTAAACCCAAGTTCAAACCTGGGTACAGAGGATTTTTCCTCTCCCTTTGCACTAGGCCTTACGGTCTGAACGTGGAGTCTTTCAGATGAGACGATAAACCGAGGTCCCATGTGCCTATGCACTTAGCACACGTTAATCACAGTGGCAATGAAAAAGTTGTCATTTGGTCAAAATTTACCCCCCACACCCCCTTTTCCCTCATCAGTCACACAAAAATCGCATGCAAAAAAACAGAAAAAAACCATTGGGTCCTCTGGCCTCTGGCTGTGACACGCTCTCCAGGTGGGAGCAACCTGAATTTCACAGACGCCTCTGTGACTATAAAGTACCTAATAATAATAATAATTATCATCCCCACTGTCATCATCATCAAAATCATCAAGCATGTCATAAGTGTATTCCTACGGACGCAAGTGTGTTGGCCTGCTTTTCTCTTTTCCATTCGCCGTTGCTGACTGTCAGAAACCATCATCATCATCACCATCACCACCACTGTCATCATCACCATCACCACCACTGTCATCATCGTTATTGTCAAAATCATTATACATGTCATAAGTGTATATTCCCAGGAATGCACACGCTTGCCTCCTTTTCTTTCCATGTGCCGTCATTGACTGTTAGAAATCCTCCTCCTCCTCCTCATCCTCATCACATCACCATTGTTGTCATTATCACCAATATCTTCATCATCATCATCACTATTGTCGTCATCACCATTATCATCATCAACGTCATTATCAGAATATCAATGGACAACTACTCTAACCTATCAGTCTCCTTTCCCTTTACAAGAATAATAATAAGAAGACAACGACAACAATGAAGAAGAAGAAGAAGAAGAAGAAGAAGAAGAAGAAGAAGAAGAAGACAAAAAGGAAGAAGAAGAAGAAGAAGAAGAAGAAGAAGAAGAAGAAGAAGAAGACAAAAAGGAAGAAGATGAAGAAGAAGAAGAAGAAGAAGAAGAAGACAAAAAGGAAGAAGAAGATGAAGAAGAAGAAGAAGAAGAAGAAGAAGAAGACAAAAAGGAAGAAGAAGATGAAGAAGAAGATGAAGAAGAAGAAGAAGAAGACAAAAAGGAAGAAGAAGAAGAAGAAGAAGACAAAAAGAAGAAGAAGAAGATGAAGAAGAAGAAGAAGAAGAAGAAGAAGAAGAAGAAGAAGAAGAAGAAGAAGACAAAAAAGAAGAAGAAGATGAAGAAGAAGATGAAGAAGAAGAAGAAGAAGAAGAAGAAGAAGAAGAAGACAAAAAGGAAGAAGAAGAAGAAGAAGAAGAAGAAGAAGAAGACAAAAAGGAAGAAGAAGATGAAGAAGAAGAAGAAGAAGAAGAAGAAGAAGAAGAAGAAGAAGAAGAAGACAAAAAGGAAGAAGATGAAGAAGAAGAAGAAGAAGAAGAAGAAGAAAGAAGAAGAAGAAGAAGAAGTGGAAGAAGAAAAAGAAGAAGAAAAAGAAGAAGAAGAAGAAGAAAAAAAGAAAAAGAGAAGAAGAAGAAGACAAAAAGGGAGAAGAAGAAGAAGAAGTGGAAGAAGAAAAAGAAGAAGAAAAAAAGAAGAAGAAGAAGAAGAAAAAGAAAAAGAAGAAGAAGAAGAAGAAGAAGAAGAAGAAGAAGAAGAAGAAGAAGAAAGGGAAGAAGAGAAGAACTCACTAATATAGAAGACTCCTGGATTTCTTGTTGCACTGAATCCAGTTGATGTCATAACCCTGATCTCTCAAAAGAAGCAGACAATACAAAGGAGAGAAACACTCACTAACACATGAGGCTTCTGAACTTCTTGTCGCATGCCCTGCTCTCATGGTGAACTAACTTTCCATTTCCAATCCTGTCTATGCATTGGTGCGTTCGGGTCAAAGTCATGGGGATCAGTGTGTTCTGGGGAGCTGTCGGTGGACGGTCGTGGTGGCGCCCTCGGAGGAGGACCTCACTCACGCTGGCTCCGCGACCAAGACATTATTGTCGTCAGTAGGGAGCTTAGTAGGTGGCGTCCTGTATATGTTAGCTCAGAACAGGCTCCACTGAACTCCACCGAAGTGACTCAGCAGCAGTGCAGTGTCTCCTCGGTTGGTTGCCTCCTGACAGCCTAACACAGATTCGCTCCCCTTGAGCAGCTGATCTCGGATTCTGTGACCTGAACAAGCCAGGGTGTGGCTGCGAATTGGGACTCGGAATGAGCGGCATGGGAGCATACCCCTGTACAGCCCAGAAAGATGGGACAGCAAAAAAGAAGAAAAAAAAGGTAGAGAAGTACTCACTAATACATGAGGCCCCTGAACTTCTTGTCGCACTGGATCCAGTTGATGTCGTAGCCCTGATCCCTCATGTCCTGAGCCACCATCTTCCACGCCTGCTTCTTCTGGATCTGGGAGTTGTGGAAGGAGCCCAGGAACTTACGATACGTCGAGATCAGCAGCTTCACCGATTTGATGGAAGCGAACGTGCCTAGAAAACAGCACACATGGTGTCCATAAACATACAATGAAGTGGAAGGAGCCCAGGAATTTATCATACGTCCAGATCAGCAGCTTGACTGATTTGATGGAGGCCAACGTACCTGGAAAATAATATGATGTCATAAACATACCATGATGTGGAAGTTGTGGAACAAAGTTATAACATATTCACACGAACAATTTGTAAGCAGTGTCTTCATACTATTGTAACTTATATAAAGATACTGATGTGTTCAAACTTGACACACGTCGATAATGTGTTCACACTAACTTGACACACATGCCGATGTGTTCACACTAACTTGACACGCATGTCGATAATGTGTTCACACTAACTTGACACACATGTTGATAATGTGTTCACACTAACTTGACACACATGTCGATAATGTGTTCACACTAACTTGACACGCATGTCGATAATGTGTTCACACTAACTTGACACACATGTTGATAATGTGTTCACACTAACTTGACACACATGTTGATAATGTGTTCACACTAACTTGACACACATGTTGATAATGTGTTCACACTAACTTGACACACATGTTGATAATGTGTTCACACTGACTTGACACGCATGTCGATAATGTGTTCACACTAACTTGACACACATGTCGATAATGTGTTCACACTAACTTGACACACATGTCGATAATGTGTTCACACTAACTTGACACGCATGTTGATAATGTGTTCACACTAACTTGACACACATGTTGATAATGTGTTCACACTGACTTGACACACATGTCGATAATGTGTTCACACTGACTTGACACACATGTCGATAATGTGTTCACACTAACTTGACACACATGTCGATAATGTGTTCAAGCTTGACACACGTCAATAATGCGTTCACACTAACTTGACACACATGTCGATAATGTGTTCAAGCTTGACACACGTCAATAATGCGTTCACACTAATTTGACACGCATGTCGATAATGTGTTAACACTGACTTGACACGCATGTTGATAATGTGTTCACACTAACTTGACACGCATGTCGATAATGTGTTCACACTAACTTGACACACATGTCGATAATGTGTTCACACTGACATGACACACATCAACAATGTGTTCACACTAACTTGACACACATGTTGATAATGTGTTCACACTAACATGACACACACATCGATAATGTGTTCACACTGACTTGACACACATGTTGATAATGTGTTCACACTAACATGACACACACATCGATAATGTGTTCACACTGACTTGACACACATGTTGATAATGTGTTCACACTAACTTGACACACATGTCGATAATGTGTTCACACTGACATGACACACATCGACAATGTGTTCACACTAACTTGACACACATGTTGATAATGTGTTCACACTGACTTGACACACATCGACAATGTGTTCACACTGACTTGACACGCATGTTGATAATGTGTTCACACTGACATGACTCACATCGATAATGTGTTCACACTGACTTGACACGCATGTCGATAATGTGTTCACACTGACTTGACACAGATAATGTGTTCACACTGACTTGACACGCATGTTGATAATGTGTTCACACTAACATGACACACACATCGATAATGTGTTCACACTGACTTGACACAGATAATGTGTTCACACTAACTTGACACAGATAATGTGTTCACACTGACTTGACACAGATAATGTGTTCACACTGACTTGACACAGATAATGTGTTCACACTAACTTGACACAGATAATGTGTTCACACTGACTTGACACAGATAATGTGTTCACACTGACTTGACACAGATAATGTGTTCACACTAACTTGACACAGATAATGTGTTCACACTAACTTGACACAGATAATGTGTTCACACTGACTTGACACAGATAATGTGTTCACACTGACTTGACACAGATAATGTGTTCACACTGACTTGACACAGATAATGTGTTCACACTGACTTGACACAGATAATGTGTTCACACTAACTTGACACAGATAATGTGTTCACACTAACTTGACACAGATAATGTGTTCACACTGACTTGACACAGATAATGTGTTCACACTAACTTGACACAGATAATGTGTTCACACTAACTTGACACAGATAATGTGTTCACACTAACTTGACACAGATAATTTGTTCACACTAACTTGACACAGATAATGTGTTCACACTAACTTGACACAGATAATGTGTTCACACTAACTTGACACAGATAATGTGTTCACACTGACTTAACACAGATAATGTGTTCACACTGACATGGCAACAGAATTTTCATTGACATGTGTTTACTGACATAGTCAAATGTGTCATCCACACGTCTTTAAAAAAATCTCACCTTGCAATAAGTTTTCTTCTTCCAGCGTTCTGTCTGCATCGCCTGCATTGTCCCTGTCTGCTCCTTTAGTCTGTGAACAGAACACCATTGACAGTGTCACTGACACTACGGCATGTCAGTCGTCAGTTGGGGCAGTGGGCGGATGCCTCATGCCTCCATACAGGGAGCTGGACGACCCCACCCCCTCCACGAGTCTCTCCCCATGGGGATACCGGGGGGGTCTTTCGAAAAAATAGTTCCACCTTCTGGAAGTTCTGTGCTTGTAACTTCCTCTAATCTGCCACTCTCTTTGACTCTGCCTTTTCACTTTGCTTTCTATCATTTACTATTTTTCTGACTTATTGGCCCATTCTCCTGCCTTTAAAAAAAAAAAATCTTCCAAATAATTTTTCTCCTTTGAGCTCCTCCGAAATCAGAATGTATCAACTGTACGCAGCGGGGAGACCAGTTAAAACTGAAAACATATGTACCTTACCCATTATGGCGATAAGGCCTGGGAATGCAGAAGAAGAAAAAGAAGTCGTTAGTCACTCAATGTCACAGTGTCACTGACAGTACTGCATGTCAGTAGTTAGTCACTCAATGTTACAGTGTCACTGACAGTACTGCATGTCAGTGGTTAGTCATTCAATGTCACAGTGTCACTGACAGTACTGCATGTCAGTAGTTAGTCACTCAATGTTACAGTGTCACTGACAGTACTGCATGTCAGTAGTTAGTCACTCAATGTTACAGTGTCACTGACAGTACTGCATGTCAGTGGTTAGTCATTCAATGTCACAGTGTCACTGACAGTACTGCATGTCAGTAGTTAGTCACTCAATGTTACAGTGTCACTGACAGTACTGCATGTCAGTGGTTAGTCATTCAATGTCACAGTGTCACTGACAGTACTGCATGTCAGTAGTTAGTCACTCAATGTTACAGTGTCACTGACAGTACTGCATGTCAGTGGTTAGTCATTCAATGTCACAGTGTCACTGACAGTACTGCATGTCAGTGGTTAGTCATTCAATGTCACAGTGACACTGACAGTACTGCACGTCAGTGGTTAGTCATTCAATGTCACAGTGTCACTGACAGTACAACACATCAGTGGTTAGTCATTCAATGTCACAGTGTCACTGACAGTACAACACATCAGTGGCTAGTCATTCAATGTCACAGTGTCACTGACAGTACAACACATCAATGGTTAGTCATTCAATGTCACAGTGTCACTGACAGTACTGCACATCAGTGGTTAGTCATGCAATGTCACAGTGTCACTGACAGTACAACACATCAGTGGTTAGTCATTCAATGTCACAGTGTCACTGACAGTACAACACATCAGTGGCTTGTCATTCAATGTCACAGTGTCACTGACAGTACAACACATCAATGGTTAGTCATTCAATGTCACAGTGTCACTGACAGTACAACACATCAGTGGTTAGTCATTCAATGTCACAGTGACACTGACAGTACTGCACGTCAGTGGTTAGTCATTCAATGTCACAGTGACACTGACAGTACTGCACGTCAGTGGTTAGTCATTCAATGTCACAGTGACACTGACAGTACTGCACGTCAGTGGTTAGTCATTCAATGTCACAGTGTCACTGACAGTACTGCACGTCAGTGGTTAGTCATTCAATGTCACAGTGACACTGACAGTACTGCACATCAGTGGTTAGTCATGCAATGTCACAGTGTCATTGACAGTACTGCACGTAAGTGGTTAGTCATGCAATGTCACAGTGACACTGACAATACTGCACGTCAGTGGTTAGTCATGCAATGTCACAGTGTCACTGACAGTACTGCACGTAAGTGGTTAGTCATGCAATGTCACAGTGTCACTGACCGTACTGCATCAGACGTGTTTACCCCCTACACAAGTCTGGAGTAGTCTGGATAGCTGAAATGAGTAGTTTTGGGTGTGAAATGAGTAGTCCTCTTCATTAAACTATCAAATAATGTTCACTACAAATTAGTAATTAGAGCATTATTTTCAATTTTGAAGAGTAGTAGAGGTCCAAATTGAGTAGAATACTACTCGAAAAGAGTAGAGTAAACAGGTCTGCTGCATGTCAGTGGTTAGTCACAGTGTCACTGACAGTACAACACGTCAGTGGCCAATCATTCAATGTCACAGTGTCACTGACAGCAGTGTCAGTCATTCAATGTCACTGACATCAGTGTCAGTCAGAGGCTAGTTATTCAATATTAATTCAAAGTTTAACTAACTAACATCATTTCCAGTCTGTAACTAGTAATGTAAATAAGTCACAGTTTAACTGTCATGTGTGCGCATGTGTGTGTGTGTGTGTGCGTGCATGTGTCACATGTGTGTATGTATATATGTGCATGAGAGAGACAAGGTAATGAGATAAGCTAATTAGATACAGCCTTTTTTTCACTCAGCCCTGAGAGAGAGTGAGTGTGTGTGTGTGTGTGTGTTTAAATGCAATATATCATGCACTGTTGCACAGAATCACTTCAAATATTGAAGGTTGTGTGTATGTATGTATGTGTGAGTATGTGTGCGCACATACAAGCATGTGCGATTATTCTTGTGCGTGAGCGCATTGGAGTGTATGCATACACCAGTATCCGTGGTATTATCACCCCTTACCTCTAGCTCTTGACTGTCATCATCATCATCATCATCATCATCATCGCCATTGTCATCATTATCGCCCTTTTGTTTCTTCTTGAGCTTGGAGATCAGCCTCTGTTCCTCCGCCATCGCAGCCTCCAAGTCCTTGGTGTATTCGTTGAAACGCACACGCATGTGAGTCCTCCTCCGCACATGACTGCAGAAGAAAACATCGTCGTCATTATTGCTGTCATCATCACCATAATCATCATGTTGTTATCATCACCATCATCATCATGTTGTCATCATCATCATCATCACCTACGCTATCATTATCAATATCATTTTCATCATTGCGTTTCCATGGGTGCTCCTGGGAAATTTCAAAAAATCCTGCAAGCCCCGGCGGAGTGCAGGGACAGCGCCCCTCCTGGGGGTTCCGAGGGGCAATGCCCCCTGGAAGCTGAAGGGAAACAACAGTTTCCAATGTAACTGACAGGCTCTCTTTGCACTTTCACTTCTGGTTAAACTTCACGACCACCATATGCATCTTCTCAAATTCTCATAATCCTGCGATGCCGGCTCCAGGCAATAAAAACAATCCTGAACTTCAGGACATCCTGGAAGCAGGAGCATCCATGCGTTTCTAGAAAATCCTGGAAACCTTCTTCATCGAACACTCGGAAGTTTCTTGTCAAACGAGCGCAGATGTGTCATGCTGCTACTGATAAGCGCCTAACTAAGAAATAGTCAGGCCCAGCATGTCGGTTTTCGGCTGAAGAAAACCTCTGTAAGAGTTTCTAGAACAAAGGCAGGAGAATGGACCAGTAAGGCAGAACGATAGCAAAGGCAGAGTCAACGAGATAGATTAGAGGAAGTTGCAAGCGCAGAACTTCCAGAAGGTGGAGGAACTATTTGCACAAAAAATCCCCCGGTATCCCCATGGGGAAAAGACTTGTTTGGGGGTGGGAGGGGGGGGGGTGCACGTAGGTGGGAGGTTTGGGGTGGGGGTGGGGGGTTGGAGGGGGGTAGTCTAGATCCCTGTATGTAAGTAGAAGGCATCCACCCACTGCCCCCAAAAGAAAAAGACAAAAAGAAGAAGAAAACAACACTAATATTTGAGTTTGAATTTCTTGTCGCACTGGGAACAGTTGACGCCATACCCTTGAATTCTCATGCAGGAAGAAGATGAAGAAGAAGAAGAAGATGAAAAAGAAGAAGTTCAAGAAGATGATGATGAAGAAGAACAACTACTCACCGATATTTGGGCCCCCTAAATTTCTTGTCGCACTGGGACCAGTTGATTTATCATGTAGGAAGGAGAAGAAGGAGAAGAAGAAGATGATGATGATGATGATGATGATGATAATGATGATGATGATGATGATGAACAACTACTCACTGATATTTGAGCCCCCTGAATTTCTTGTCACACTGCGAACAGTTGACGTCATATCCCTGATTTCTCATGTAGGAAGAAGGAGAAGAAGGAGAAGAAGAAGAAGATGATAATGATGATGATGATGAAGAAGAAGAGAACTACTCACTGATATTTGAGCCCCCTGAATTTCTTGTCGCACTGTGATAGGTCAACGTCATATCCGTGATTTCTCATGTAGGAAGAAGGAGAAGGAGGAGAAGAAGATGACGATGATGATAATGATGATGATGATGATAATGATGATGAAGATGATGAAGAACAACTACTCACTGATATTTGAGCCCCCTGAATTTCTTGTCGCACTGTGATAGGTCAACGTCATATCCATGATTTCTCATGTAGGAAGAAGGAGAAGGAGGAGAAGAAGATGACGATGATGATGATGATGATGATGATGATGATAATGATGATGAAGATGATGAAGAACAACTACTCACTGATATTTGAGCCCCCTGAATTTCTTGTCACACTGCGAACAGTTGACGTCATATCCCTGATTTATCAAGTAGGAAGAAGGAGAAGAAAGAGAAGAAGAAGATGATGATGATGATGATGATGATGATGATGATAATGACGATGATGATGAAGAACTACTCACTGATATTTGAGCGCCCTGAATTTCTTGTCGCACTGGGACCAGTTGACGTCGTACCCCTTGTCCCTCATGTAGGAAGAAGAAGAAAGAGATGATGATGATGATGATGATGATGATGACGACGATGATGACGATGATGATGATGACGATGAAGATGATGATGATGATAATGATGATGATGAAGAACAACTACTCACTGATATTTGAGCGCCCTGAATTTCTTGTCGCACTGGGACCAGTTGACGTCGTACCCCTTGTCCCTCATGTCCTGGGCCACTGTTTTCCAGGCGTCCCTCTTCTTCATGGTGAAGCTGTGGAAATTGGCCAGCTTTTTACGGTATGAGGCGATCAGCGCCTTCACCGAGAGGTAGGAGCTGAACACGTCTGAAAAAACAAAGTACATAATATCTGTATAATGAATGACAATATCTTCCATGCTTCTCTATACTTCACTGTGGAAATTGGCCAGCTTTTTACGGTATGAGGCGATCAGCGCCTTCACCGAGAGGTAGGAGCTGAACACGTCTGAAAAAACAAAGTACATAATATCTGTATAATGAATGACAATATCTTCCATGCTTCTCTATACTTCACTGTGGAAATTGGCCAGCTTTTTACGGTATGAGGCGATCAGCGCCTTCACCGAGAGGTAGGAGCTGAATACATCTAAAAAAACAACAACATAATATTTGCATAATGAATGAGACAACGTATTATATCTTCCATGCTTCTCTATTCTTCACTGTGGAAATTGGCCAGCTTTCTATGGTACAACTACTACAAGGCGATGAGCGCCTTCACTGATAGGTATGACCTGAAAAACACAACAAAAAATAACACATAGCACATGAAGATGAAATAAACAATAAACACGGCGAATAAAACCAAATTGACGAGGTGAATGAAGACAACACACTAACCGTAACAATGACCGTGGTGAATGGATGACGCATACTCATTATGTTTATTTCTTTGTGAAATAGCTACATGACATAAAACCAACCAATAACCAACCCCTCACCTCCAATATTCTTTTCATCATCCTCCCCACTCCCTGCATCCTCCGAATGGGACGCTGTCTCATCTCTGCATGGCACACCACAAGGTCAAGGTCAGGGCAAGGTCAAGGTCATCAATGACAATCACACAAATGATTGTCCGCCCGTAAGGGTCTCCGACCGATTGGACGCTAATCTCACCACTAAAGAAAAAATGACTGTGCATGCTTTTAAAATACCAGAGTTGCATAGCGGAATAAATTGGAGCAAAAAAAAATTAGTTAGTAATGGAAACCCCCCCACCCCCCCACCCCCGATTCAACCCTTTCACCGCCAAAGTTGCATTTAAGCACCACAGTGATTTAACACCTATGTCACTAAAAGGCATCAAATTGGGGTCTACTATCCAAACACCCTATTGTCTTAGTTGTGGGAAGTAAGGATAGACCTTATTTTATATCTGTCACAGAAGAATCCCCAATACTGCAGATGGATTTTGTTCTCTACCTAGGTACATTTAATGGAAATGTTTGGCTGAAGATGGCTGGCGGTGAAAGGGTTAACACCCATGTCACTAAAAGGCATCAAATCAGTATCCAAAGACCCTGTTTTCTTCATTCTGGGAGGTAAGGATAGGGCTAATGTGATACATGTCACAGAGAATTTCCCAATATTGCAGATACATTTTTTTTCTCTACCCAGTTAAGTTTAATGGAATATTTTGGCTGAAAAATGGCTGGCAGTGAAAGGGTTAAAAGTTTCTTCAGTCAAAATGATCTCCCATTCAAATCAAAAGACAGCATTTCTGATAGCTACACCGCCTAAATTCCTAACACCCCCCCCCCCCTCTCTGTACACTGTTTCACAGTTGATCTGTAGTTCAAACCTTGTGTGTTCTTGACAGTAAAAACAATACAACACAACACAACACAACATGATACACAGCACAATACGCTACTCCTCAATATGACACAACACATCACAACATGATACAATACGCTACTCCTCAATATGACACAACACATCACAACATGATACAATACGCTACTCCTCAATATGACATAACACATCACAACATGATACAATACGCTACTCCTCAATATGACATAACACATCACAACATGATACAATACGCTACTCCTCAATATGACATAACACATCACAACATGATACAATACGCTACTCCTCAATATGACACAACACATCACAACATGATACAATACGCTACTCCTCAATATGACATAACACATCACAACATGATACAATACGCTACTCCTCAATATGACATAACACATCACAACATGATACAATACGCTACTCCTCAATATGACATAACACATCACAACATGATACAATACGCTACTCCTCAATATGACATAACACATCACAACATGATACAATACGCTACTCCTCGATATGACATAACACAACACATCACAACACAACATGATACACAACGCAACACAATACTCCTCGATATGACATAACACAAAACATCACAACACAACATGATACACAACGCAACACAATACTCCTCGATATGACATAACACAACAACATCACAACACTCCTCGATATGACATAATAACACAACACAACACACTACTCCTCAATATGACACAACACATCACAACATGATACAATACGCTACTCCTCAATATGACACAACACAACACAACATGATACAATACGCTACTCCTCGATATGACATAACACATCACACAACACATCACAACATGATACAATACGCTACTCCTCAATATGACACAACACAACACAACATGATACAATACGCTACTCCTCGATATGACATAACACATCACAACATGATACAATACGCTACTCCTCGATATGACATAACACATCACAACATGATACAATACGCTACTCCTCGATATGACATAACACATCACAACATGATACAATACGCTACTCCTCAATATGACATAACACATCACAACATGATACAATACGCTACTCCTCAATATGACATAACACAACACATCACAACATGATACAATACGCTACTCCTCAATATGACATAACACATCACAACATGATACAATACGCTGCTCCTCAATATGACATAACACATCACAACATGATACAATACGCTACTCCTCAATATGACATAACACAACACATCACAACACAACATGATACACAACGCAATACGCTACTCCTTGATATGACACAACACAAAACCATGGGTGCTCCTGGGAAATTTCAAAAATCCTGCAAGGCCCTGGCGGAGTGCAGAGACAGCGCCCCTCCTGGGGATCCGGGGGGCAATACCCCCTGGAAGCTGAAGGGAAACAACAGTTTCCAATGTAATTGACAGGCTCTCGTTGCACTTGCACGTCTGGTTAAACTTCACGACCTCCATAACCAGCAAAATGCATCTTCTCAAATCCTCACAATCTGGCAATGCCAGCTCCAGGAAATAAAAAAAAATCCTGAATTTCAGGACATCCTGGACAAAAAAATCCTGAATTTCAGGACATCCTGGACAAAAAAATCCTGAACTTCAGGACATCCTGAACAAAAAAATCCTGAACTTCAGGACATCCTGGACAAAAAAATCCTGAACTTCAGGACATCCTGAAAGCAGGGGCATCCATGCCAAACATCACAACACAACTAAACCCGCTTCAGTGCAATTTATCTGACCTCCTCTGCTGTCTGCTGTCTGCTTTGGGGCCTTTCCTCTGTGAAAACACAACATACGTCACCTGTGTCAGTCACTGATTAAGCATGAAATAATAACAACAAAGTCCCTTCCCTCTGTGAAAACACAACATACATCACCTCTGTCAGTCACTGATTAAGCATGAAATAATAACAACAAAGTCCCTTCTCCCTGTTAAAGAAAAAAGAAAAAAAGATTCATAACTAGAAATAGAGCAACTGTCTTCTTTGTCAGGCACATTTAATTTAATTATAATAACAAATCGCCTTTGCTTAAAGCTGTCAAGCCATTTGACATAGGCTAGAACACCAAGGCAACAAAAATGTTGTTATGCTCTGCATAGCAGGGATTGTCTTTAGCCATGACAAGAAGTCAGAAGTGTGGCTGCCCACGTGGCGGGGTAATCAAAAACGGTCACACACGTAATGTTCTCATCCCTAGCTGGTGCATTTGTACCATAGTGTTCCAAGTGCTTCGGCTGTTGGGATGATCCCTGGAGTCTTTTAGCCAGGGTTCGAAAACATCAACAACAACATAATAAGAAATTTATTTCTAGTTAGGGCACAGAATATAACTCATATATTCATAGCGCAGCTGTCATGTTTGTAGAACAAAGATGAGGAATTAAGTGGTAACAAAGTCCCTTTCCTCTGCACACCACACAACACAGCTCACAGCTCAACTCTCTTCTTTCAAGGTCAATGATAAGCTTTAAAATAATTACAGCGAAAACATGCCAATTTAACCCTTTCACCGCCAGCCATGTTTCATCCAAAAATGTCTATTAAATTTACCTGGGTAGAGAACAAAAACCATCTGCAGTATTGGGGATTCTTCTGTGACAGATATAAAATAAGGTCTATCCTTACTTCCCAAAACTAAGACAACAGGGTCTTTGGAAAATAGACCCCAATTTGATGCCTTTTAGTGACATAGGTGTTAAATCACTGTGGTGCTAAAATGCGACTCTGGCGGTGAAAGTGTTAAAACGTCCTAACATTTAACCTAAAAATGAATTAAGAAATGGGTTTGGCAACGATTGCCGTACTCAGTACAGTCTACTGTGAGTCACAACATCGAAAGTGGTAACGAGTCGCCGATACGACAAATACTCACGTTAAAATACTTCAAAATCCCTATTATCATCTGAGACACCGTCCAACAGATGCCATAACCCTTCATTGGATGCAAAAAGCATCATTGTAGAGCTTAATTTTACTAGTGTTCGCGAAGAAAAGTCCAAACACAACAACCGGAAGTCGCAAAAACGGAAGTTCGATTATTTGAGAAGGGAGCCAACTCTCGTTCATGACAGCAGTAATGGTGGTCGGTAAGCGTTTACAGGACGTGTACGAGCTTCAAAGTTCAACTTTCTTTTGCGAGGTGCCTTATAAAAGTCTTTTGCTTTAATTTTTTCAGATTTTTCTTGAAAATGTCCTATTCGCCTTATACACAGCAGCGCCTAATGATCCGAGAAATACAGTAAACAAAACTCTCTGGCAATAAAGATGTCCAAACACTCCACCCAACGTTTGTGATCTTACTATGTGGTCTGATGTCAAATGAACCACCCACCTTTTTGCTCCCTCTGTGTGGTTTCCAATCATCATCTTCATCGTCAATACCATCGCCAGCATCGTCATCATCATCATCACTGGCTTCCCTGTTCATTGATAGCATCATCATCGTCATCATCGTCGTCATCATAAATGCCATCACCATCATTGTCATCAGTAGCCTATCTGTTCATGAATCATCCTGGTTATTGTCATCATCATCGTCATCACTGACCTCCCTGTTAATGAATCATCATCATCATCATCATCATGATCATCATCATCATCATCATCGTCATTAGCCTATCTGTTCATGAATCATCCTGATTATCATCATCATCCTTGTCATGATCACTCACCTTCCTCCGAAGTCGGAATGTGGCTGCCCACGTGGTGGAGTAATCAAAAACGGTCACACATGTAATGTTCTCAACCCAAGCTGGTGCATTTGTACCATAGTGTTCAAGTGCTTCAGCTGTTGAGATGATCCCTGGAGTCTTTAAGCCAGGGTACGACAACAACAACTCACCTCCCTGTTCATAACAGCATCATCATCGTCACCATCACTATTATCATCAAAATTGTCATCATCATCATCATCATCACATGCCTTCCTGTTCATAGATAACAATACCACCATCATCATCATCGTCGTCGTCATCATCATCACCATCATCATCATCACCATAATCATCATCACCATAATCATCATCATCATTGCCCTCCCAGTCCACAGAAAGCTAAGCTGGAATTGGTTCTTAGTGAAGATCCCTTGCCTAAGGTACATCCCCACTCTCTTGTCCAACGCATTCAACGGCTCATGTATACTGGTATTCATGTTCACTGTCGCATATTCAGGCAGCGCTAATTTGCATACTTCTTCTTCTTCTTCTGCGTTCCCAGGCCAGATGGCCATAATGGGTAAGGCACGTATGTGTCCGGTTTTCAGTTTTCACTGGTCTCCCCGCTGCGTACAGCCAACACATTCCGATTTCGGAGGAGCTCAAAGGAGAAAAATTAATTGGAATTTTTTTTGGACAAAGGTCAGAAAGATGGTAGATGACAAAAAGGGAAAAGGCAGAGTCAAAGAGAGTAGCAGATTAGAAGAAGTTACAAGCACAGAACTTCCAGAAGGTGGGGGAACTATTTTTACGAAAGACCCCCCCCCCGGTATATCTGCATACATAACGGCTCACCTGCGTTTTCTCTTCTTCCTGCGTGTGGCGGTGACTGGCTTATAAACACTGGTGGGCTCCATGACCTTGGTGTCAGGGCCGTGGATCTTCATGAGTTCCCGCACACTGTACAGCGGCTTCCTGTCCTGGAGGGACAGAACACAGAACAGCCTGACTATAAACACTGGTGGGCTCCATGACCTTGGTGTCAGGGCCGTGGATCTTCATGAGTTCCCGCACACTGTACAGCGGCTTCCTGTCCTGGAGGGACAGAACACAGAACAGCCTGACTATAAACACTGGTGGGCTCCATGACCTTGGTGTCAGGGCCGTGGATCTTCATGAGTTCCCGCACACTGTACAGCGGCTTCCTGTCCTGGAGGGACAGAACACACAACAGCCTGACTATAAACACTGGTGGGCTCCATGACCTTGGTGTCAGGGCCGTGGATCTTCATGAGTTCCCGCACACTGTACAGCGGCTTCCTGTCCTGGAGGGACAGAACACACAACAGCCTGACTATAAACACTGGTGGGCTCCATGACCTTGGATCTTCATGAGTTCCCGCACACTGTACAGCGGCTTCCTGTCCTGGAGGGACAGAACACACAACAGCCTGACTATAAACACTGGTGGGCTCCATGACCTTGGTGTCAGGGCCGTGGATCTTCATGAGTTCCCGCACACTGTACAGCGGCTTCCTGTCCTGGAGGGACAGAACACACAACAGCCTGACTATAAACACTGGTGGGCATGACCTTGGTGTCAGGGCCTTGGATCTTCATGAGTTCCCGCACACTGTACAGCGGCTTCCTGTCCTGGAGGGACAGAACACAGAACAGCCTGACTATAAACACTGGTGGGCTCCATGACCTTGGATCTTCATGAGTTCCCGCACACTGTACAGCGGCTTCCTGTCCTGGAGGGACAGAACACACAACAGCCTGACTATAAACACTGGTGGGCTCCATGACCTTGGTGTCAGGGCCGTGGATCTTCATGAGTTCCCGTACACTGTACAGCGGCTTCCTGTCCTGGAGGGACAGAACACAGAACAGCCTGACTATAAACACTGGTGGGCTCCATGACCTTGGATCTTCATGAGTTCCCGTACACTGTACAGCGGCTTCCTGTCCTGGAGGGACAGAACACAGAACAGCCTGACTATAAACATTGGTGGGCTCCATGACCTTGGATCTTCATGAGTTCCCGTACACTGTACAGCGGCTTCCTGTCCTGGAGGGACAGAACACAGAACAGCCTGACTATAAACACTGGTGGGCTCCATGACCTTGGTGTCAGGGCCGTGGATCTTCATGAGTTCCCGCACACTGTACAACAGCTTCCTGTCCTGGAGGGACAGAACACAGAACAGCCTGACTATAAACACTGGTGGGCTCCATGACCTTGGTGTCAGGGCCGTGGATCTTCATGAGTTCCCGCACACTGTACAGCGGCTTCCTGTCCTGGAGGGACAGAACACAGAACAGCCTGACTATAAACACTGGTGGGCTCCATGACCTTGGTGTCAGGGCCGTGGATCTTCATGAGTTCCCGCACACTGTACAACGGCTTCCTGTCCTGGAGGGACAGAACACAGAACAGCCTGACTATAAACATTGGTGGGCTCCATGACCTTGGTGTCAGGGCCGTGGATCTTCATGAGTTCCCGCACACTGTACAACGGCTTCCTGTCCTGGAGGGACAGAACACACAGAACAGCCTGACTCCATACTCGGGGAAATACCGGCAGGGCTCCCAGGGACCCCCATTTGGGGGTCTATGAAGTATTAAAGTTCTAAAGGACCCTCTAAAAGAATGTGCAGGGGGTCCCAGGGATGCACTAGAAAAATTATTTTTTAGCATTCGCAATGCCACTGGGACCCTCTATCCCGCCTCTAGGACCCTCTATACTGTAAGTGAAGGAGTCCAAGGGACCCCTTGTTTTGCGGGAATTGTTCCTTAGATTCTCAATAAAAATTCAAAGGCACGGGGAAAAAGATGAGATAAAACTAAAAGGGAGACGAATTAATCTACCCTTCAAAAATACTACAGTGGAACCTCCCTTATAAGACCTTAAAAAATCATCCAAAATGAGGTCTTATAATGAGGTCTTATAAGGGAGGTAATTTTAATACTTACAAAGAAGGGCAATGTCTCAGAGAAGTAGGTCTTATGTGGGAGGGAGTCTTATAATGGGAGGTCTTATAAGGGAGGTTGCACTGTATGTATTTTCCCTACAGCAGTCTGTGTTCCATCATGATGTCTTTTTCCCCAGACTGAGACCCCTCAGCAGACTACATGCAGATATAGCCACAAAATCTGAGTTTTGTGTCAAATTTAGGGGTTGCACATTATAATGAGGTCCGCTTTACACTGTTACAGTCTGGAAAATAGGGTATATTTTCTCCCCTAAGCTGGTGCTGTATTGTGCAATAATAGACTACTGCTGTGTATGTCCTTGTCTAAATTGTCTGTGTAGAGATGGTGTAGGGATTCATATTGCTGCAAAGCGTTATTCAATCGTTTTTAATTCATTATGTCTTGATTTTAAATGTTTTTTAAAATGCGTTCTGCTTTTACTGGACTATTTGTTCATATTTGTTGATTACAACATTGCAGTGTTATTAGTTCATATTCTTTAATTGTTGATAACTGTGTTTATTGTTGTTTTTCTTGTGTGCACCTGGCTGCAATGTCTCTGTTATGAGATAATAAAGGTGATTTGGATGTGGATGTACCTGAGGTTTTTCAGCAAACAGCTGGTCCACGTCGATGCCCAGTGCGTGGATCTCCTCAGCAGAGACATGCAGATTGCCGCTCACTAGCTGCTCCATGTCGCTGTACCACGGCCACTTCACCTGCTTGTTCCCCTCTTTGATCTGGCGGTACCTGTCAACACACACACACCCCTGAAGGCTAACTGGACAGATTCTTCATATTGCAAAACGTAGCAATAAATTATAATTCACAATGACTCCATTGCATTTCATCATCATAGCCACTCTTTGGACATCCTACAGAAAAACACACACATATACACACTCTCTCACACACACCTGCACACACACACCTGCATGCACACACATGCACGCACACACACACACTACAGACCTGAATTTTTAAAATATGAACATCTTGTCGCACTTCAGCGTTCATAGTAATCCCGTTCTGTCTGAGGATTCTAGCCACTTTCTTGCCCCCACCTCCACACAAAACACACAGAGAGAGACATACCTCCACACAAAACACACACAGAGAGACATACCTCCACACAAAACACACACAGAGAGACATACACACATACCTCCACACAAAACACACACAGAGAGACATACACACATACCTCCACACAAAACACACACACAGCGACATACCTCCACACAAAACACACACACAGAGACATACCTCCACACAAAACACACACAGAGAGACATACCTCCACACAAAACACACACAGAGAGACATACACACATACCTCCACACAGAGAGAGAGAGACATACACACATACCTCCACACAAAACACACACACAGCGACATACACACATACCTCCACACAGAGAGAGAGAGACATACACACATACCTCCACACAAAACACACACACAGCGACATACACACATACCTCCACACAGAGAGAGAGAGACATACACACATACCTCCACACAAAACACACACACAGCGACATACACACATACCTCCACAGAGAGAGAGAGAGACATACACACATACCTCCACACAAAAACACACACACAGCGACATACACACATACCTCCACACAGAGAGAGAGAGACATACACACATACCTCCACACAAAACAGAGAGAGAGAGACATACACACATACCTCCACACAGAGAGAGAGAGACATACACACATACCTCCACACAAAACACACACACAGCGACATACACACATACCTCCACACAGAGAGAGAGAGACATACACACATACCTACACACAAAACACACACACAGCGACATACACACATACCTCCACAGAGAGAGAGAGAGACATACACACATACCTACACACACAAACCTACACACAGCGACATACACACATACCTCCACACAGAGAGAGAGAGACATACACACATACCTACACACACAAACCTACACACAGCGACATACACACATACCTCCACACAGAGAGAGAGAGACATACACACATACCTCCACACAGAGAGAGAGAGACATACACACATACCTACACACACAAACACACACAAACACTAAAGATCTGAATTTTCTGCATTCGAGCTTTAGCCATTCAGATTCTCTACCCCTTCCCCCATCCCTCCACCCCCCCCCCCCCCTGCACACACACCTACACCTACACGCACCCCCCCCCCCCCCTGCACACACACATACACCTACACGCACCCCCCCCCCCCCTGCACACACACCTACACGCACCCCCCCCCCCCCTCACACACACATACACCTACACGCACCACCACACACATACACCTACACAAACACATACCCTTGCATACACACACACACACTTCAATTTCAATTTAATAATAATCCTTTGACCCCTCATGGGGGCATGGAGGATATAAAACAAGTAGCAACAACTGAACAAGCAAACAATAGACACTCATCAAACAAACTAAGCTGCAGTCTATTGTCAAACAACTTTTCCTGATCTTATAAATTTTGCAATTTTCAATTTTTGCTTGGACATAAAAACTGATTTCTTATTTATATAATACCTCGGCAAAATATCTCGATGTTCTTCAAAGTATGGACATTCAACTACAAAAGGATATTCATCACCAATAACACCCATCTGTCACACAAACGGTCCTGTCGGTTGAGTCCAAATCGCCGTCCTGTTTCAATTGGTAATTTATGACAACTACATCTAAATTTCATTAAACTTATAATATATTTATCAGGCAATGTCATAATATATTTTTCTCTCCGAAATCTCTGCACACACACACACACACCCAGGGTACTGACCTGAACTTCAAAGATCTGAACTTCTTGTCGCACTGCTCTGGGTGCATGCTGACCCCGTTCTGTTTCATAACCCTGGACTAACACTAACACACACACACACACACACACCCAGGGTACTGACCTGAACTTCAAAGATCTGAACTTCTTGTCGCACTGCTCTGGGTGCATGCTGACCCCGTTCTGTTTCATTACTCTGGACTAACACTAACACCCCCCCCCCCCCCCCCCCCCCCCAGGGTACTGACCTGAATTTCAAAGATCTGAACTTCTTGTCGCACTGTTCCGGGTGCATGCTGACCCCGTTCTGTTTCATTACTCTGGACTAACACACACACACACACACACACACACACACACACACACACACACACACCCAGGGTACTGACCTGAACCTCAAAGATCTGAACTTCTTGTCGCACTGCTCTGGGTGCATGCTGACCCTGTTCTGTTTCATTACTCTGGACTAACACACACACACACACACACACCCAGGGTACTGACCTGAACTTCAAAGATCTGAACTTCTTGTCGCACTGCTCTGGGTGCATGCTGACCCTGTTCTGTTTCATTACTCTGGACTAACACACACACACACACACACACACCCAGGGTACTGACCTGAACTTCAAAGATCTGAACTTCTTGTCGCACTGTTCCGGGTGCATGCTGACCCCGTTCTGTTTCATTACTCTGGACTAACACACACACACACACACACACACACACCCAGGGTACTGACCTGAACTTCAAAGATCTGAACTTCTTGTCGCACTGCTCTGGGTGCATGCTGACCCCGTTCTGTTTCATTACTCTGGACTAACACACACACACACACACACACACCCAGGGTACTGACCTGAACTTCAAAGATCTGAACTTCTTGTCGCACTGCTCTGGGTGCATGCTGACCCCGTTCTGTTTCATTACTCTGGACTAAACACACACACACACACACACACACACACACACACACACACACCCAGGGTACTGACCTGAACTTCAAAGATCTGAACTTCTTGTCGCACTGCTCTGGGTGCATGCTGACCCCGTTCTGTTTCATAACCCTGGACACGTTCTGCCAGACTTGGTGCTTCTTGATGCCAGGCTCGTCAAACTTCTCCCACAATGCACCAACCACCGTGATCATCATCTTCACGGCCGTGTGCGACCAGTGCACCGCTGTCAATGCACGGACCAACAGGCAAACTGAATGCATCCTGACACAAGGTGTACAGCGGCACAGAGGTAACGCGTTCGCCTCGTCAGGGCTCCCAGGGACCCCCATTTGGGGGTCTATGAAGTACTAGAATTTAAGGGACCCTCTAAAAGAATGTGCAGGGGGTCCCAGGGATGCACTAGAAAAATTCTTTTTAGCATTCGCAATGCCATTGGGACCCAGTCACCCTCTATCCCACCTCTAGGACCCTCTTTAAAGTAAGTGAAGGAGTCCCTGGGACCCCTCGTTTTGCGGGACAATTGGGAGCCCTGCCTCGCATACAATAAACCCCGAGTTCGAACCTGGGTACAGGGGATTTTTCTCTCACTCTGCACTAGGCCTTATGGGTCTAAACGTGGAGTCTTTCGGATGAGACAATAAACCAAGATCCCGTGTGCCCATGCACTTCACTGGTCACTGGACCGAGAATGGTCGTGGGGGCGTTGTGCTGACGAGAAGACCAACTCCCTCCATGCACTTAGCACACGTTAAACCCAGTCACAACGAAAAAGTTGTCATTTGGTCAAAATTTACCCCTTTATCATCAGTCACACACAAATTAAAAAAAAATGGGAGGCGCGCCTCTGGCTGCGACGCGATCTCCAGGTGAGAGCAACCCGAATTTCACACAGACGCCTCTATGACTATAAAGTACTAAACACCAAAAACACATATGCAGGGATACAATTTCTACTGAAGTTCAGAAATGGCCACAGAATCTTTACTGCTGAATTTTTCTTCTTCATCGATGACTCAAGCAGCCTCCTGTTACATGAGCGCAGATGCTGTCATGCTGCTGTTACGCGCCTAACTAAGAAATAGCTAGGCCCATCATGTCCATCTTCGGCTGGAGAAAATATTTGTAAGATTTTTTAGAACAAAGGCAGGAGAATGGACCAGTAAGGTAGAAAGATAGTAGATGACAGTAAGCAAAGGGAAAAGGCAGAGTCAAAGAGAGCGACAGATTAGAGGAAGTTACAAGCACAGAACTTCCAAAAGGTGGGGGAACTATTTGCACGAAAGACCCCTGGCATCCCCATGAGGTGGGGGGGGGGGGGGGGGGGGGGTTACTGCTTAATGCTGCCTCTGTTTTACCACACACAAACAAACACACACAGACACACACTGACTTATGCATAACCATACAGACACACACACATACATTACTTCTGTATTGCATACGCCACTGTTAACAGAGTCTTCGTTGCGCACAAACGCATGCAAGATGCACAAATGCACAGAAGCACAGACATACAGACACATAGACATACAGACACATAGACATGCACAGAAAGATATTCTAGATACAGACACTTCATTGTCATTTCAATAGACCACTTTTGGAGAAAAAAACTAGGGGAGAGCACTTCGTGAAAATCAGAGTTGCTTACTTCCGTTACTCGGTCAAATACCATAGCAACAATGCAACAATGGCATCGAAGCTTGAAACCGCAGGATGCCAATCAGCGACTTGCAAACATTTTTTTATTTTAAATAAGGGGTGGCCAGTTGCTACAAAGTGATAGAACTTGCAAACTGTGACGTAAAAATATAAATTACATCAAATTTAGAATGACGCACTGCGTTCTACATGCTGTGTCTCCTCAAACACACGAAGAGAGGGCTGGGGGTGGGTCTACCTGAAGGTAGAGTAACTTCCCCTGTTTGACCGATTGATTTAGGCAAGATCACTCCCACACACCATGAAATTACTCCCCTTAATTATTTCCGAACAATTCCTATTGTGAAACACGTACTCACAAACCACAGAGCAAATTCATCACCAGAGTCGTTTTCTATTTATTATAAAACTGTGAGTAAAAATCACTAGCATAATTCTACTAGATTTGTATTTGTAAATCGACTAGAATTATGATTAAATGTTGAATGATTATAGAACTGCAGAAAACAAATCATCATTAAAATCCTTCCAGTTGTTGGCTTACTGGCAGGTAGCGTGGAGAAGTCGTCATCGATGTCGTTGACATAGTCGACAGTGTCAAAGGTGTCGACAGTGTCGACGGTGTCGACAGTCTCCACAGGAGTTTTCTCTTTCCTGTCAACAACAAAACACAGAACAGTTGTAGGACACTGCGGCCTACAGTATGTTCACAACTTCTTCTTCTTCTGCGTTCCCAGGTCATATGGCCATAATGGGCAAGGTCCGGTTTTCAGTTTTCACTGGTCTCCCCGCTGCGTACAGCCGACACATTCCGAGTTCTGAGGAGCTCAAAGGAGAAAAAATTATTTGGAAGATTTTTTTTTCACAAAAGGCAGGAGAATGGGCCAATAAGTCAGAAAGATAGTAGATGAGAAAGCAAAGGGAAAAGGTAGAGTCAAAGAGTGGCAGATTAGAGGAAGTTACAAGCACAGAACTTCCAGAAGGTGTGGGAACTATTTTTTATGAAAGACCCCCAGTATCCCCAGGGGGAATGTTCACAACAATGCACATTATTTTCCATATCATATGTGAGCCCCTCTAATAAGACCTTGAAAGTGCGGTGAAAAAAAAGTCTTATCTGAGGGGTGGTCTTATTAGAGAACCAAGCATGTGACATCTTAGTACAGAGTACAGAACTAAGCAAGCATCGTGGAAAAAATGAAATAAAACACTTTTTAACACGCTGAGTCCAACGGCGCAGCCATCCATTTGAGGCCATAAAATCATCCAGGCCACATTCGAGAGCTACACAGAGCGCCTTAATTTTCCAGTCACTGGAATGTTGCGTGATCTTGCATCACAAAACCAGTCCCAAACTTTCTCGTCGATGAACATGTTTTCTGTTTTCCTTACTTTCGCTAGTTTCCTGCTCCCACACTCGCCACTTTCCCATCGTGATTTAATCGACTCCTTATCCTTGATTATGTTTCGGATCTGTGTTTTGCCGACACTGAGCGAGTTCGCAATTGTGATCGCAGTCTCCCCTTTCTCATTTCTTTCCACAACACGGACGCGTTCTTCCAATGTCAATTGTTTTCTTTTCCGAGTCGCCATATCGATCACTGACTTGAAGAAGAACAGAGAGTAGCGGGCCCTTCTACAAGTCGCATGAGTACACGGGGCGTAACTCTCCAAGCAAAAGTTAGGGGGCGCGCTTCCAATGGAAGTTCCATGTTTACATTTCTGACTACTTTTTATCGAGAGATCGATTTGCACGAAACTGACTGCAAAAAGATAAGATTGCGGTCGCATCTCAACCCCTGAAATCGGGTCGTAAGTCGGAACTCAGGAAAAGTCGTATTTGCGGCATAGGATATATAGTGGAATGTGTTCGGGGAAAAACAAATCAGTCGTATGTGAGGAGAAGTCGCATTTGCGAGCGTCTTATTAGAGGGGTACCACTGTACTGACACTGGAGTCCGTAGAAAGTAGCATATTATACAGACTATAACTTATAAGGCGATACTTGTTCCCCAGACTGTGACCACTGTGTATTATATGACTAAGTGGAGTCAAAGAGTGTGACGGATAAGAGGACATTGCTAGCATAACACTTCCAGAGGGTGGGGAACTACTTGCACTGAAAGACCCCCAGGTATCCCCACGGGGACTAAGAGTGGTTGTCAGAGAAACAGTAATGCCGAAGCGACTGTTCTTGAACGATAGGGGCGAAGACAGAACAAGTGTAGAGAAGGAAAAGGAGAGGACCCAGGACAGAACCTTGGGGTACCGTATTTTTCGGATCATTAGGCGCTGCTGTGCATAAGGCGTATTGGTAGATTTTAAAGAAAAATCTGCAAACATTAAAGTAAAAGGCGCCTTCGTTTATAAGGCGATGCACACCTCACAAAAGAAAGTCGAAGTTTGAAGCCCGTACACATCCTGTAAAAACGCCTACCGACCGCCATTACTGCTGTCATAAACGAGAGTTGGCTCCCTTCTCAAATAATCGAACTTCCGTTTTTGCGACTTCTGGTTGTTGTGTTTGGACTTTTCTTCGTGAAAACTGGTAGAATTATGGCATTTTAAGCTCTACAACGATGCTTTTTACATCCAATGAAGGGTTATGGCATCTGTTGGACAGTATCTCGGATGATAATAGGGATTTTGAAGCATTTTAACGTGAGTATTCGTCGTATCGGCGACTCGTTACCACTTTCGATGTTGTGACTTACAGTAGACTGTACTGAGTACGGCAATCGTTGCCTCTCTTCACACGATTTTGTTCACTAATACTAATAGGGCGCCCTCGTTTATTAGGCGCATAGGTCGAAATTAGAGAAAATAATATCGCCTTATAGTCCGAAAATTACGGTATATAATAGATCAAGGAAGAAGGTTTAGAAGAGAGACTGTTAACTGAGATCACAATTAATTACCTGGTGGTGTTCATCAAGGAGTTAAAGTCGTTAGGGTTCAGGGCGATCAGCTTTACAATAGGTGTCTTGATGTCCTCCGCAATGGTCCCATGTTCTGAGCCCCCCTGCACACACGTGCATACAGAGAGCTTTACCATTGTGATATGACATGAATTGTGGACAAAGCAGAATCCTTCCTACCCTGAGCGCACGCACATACACACACACACACATGTGCACACATACACACACATGTGCACACGCACACACACACACATCTGCACACACACACACACACACACACATGTGCACACACACACACACACAGTAAACCCCTCATGAGGATGTCAGGGGTTTTCATACAAATAGTTCCCTCATCTTCTGGAAGTTCTGTGCTTGTAACTGTCAGGGGTTTTCATACAAATAGTTCCCTCATCTTCTGGAAGTTCTGTGCTTGTAACTTCCTCTAATCTGTCACTCTCTTTGACTCTGCCTTTTTCTTTTGCTCAAGTGCTGTCATCTGCTATCTTTCTGTCTCACTGGTCCATTCTCCTGCTGCCTTTTTTTCTATAAATTCTTACCAAGAGTCGGACATGCTGGGCCTAACTATTTCTTAGTTAGGCGCACAACGGCAGCATGGCGCATCTACGCTCATGTGACAGGAAACTGTCTGAGCGAACGAAGAAGAAGAAGAAGAAGAAGAAGAAGAAGTATCTGTCATCTTGTTTCAATCTACCATCAATTTTTGGCAAAATGTTTGATTAAATTATAAGACCGTGGCTCCTGATGACAAGATGGCCGATCCTGAAGACTCTTTCTGTCAGCGTTTTCAAACCTGATTTCAGTCAGGAGCATGCCTGAACCACTTTCATCCATGATTATACAGTGGAACCTCCCTTACAAGACCTCCCATTATAAGACTCCCTCCCATATAAGACCTACTTCTTTGAAACATTGCCCTTCTTTGCAAGTATTAAAATTACCTCCCTTATAAGACCCCTGCCTTATAAGACCTCCTTTTGGGTGATTTTTGAAGGCCTTATAAGGGAGGTCCACTGTACCCCCTGCCCTGCAGTAATAACTGTGTGTTTTATTTTGGAGACATAGTAACACAAAACAGCAAAACGAGTGTGATATTGCAATAAGGTTACGATTAACAAAAGAACTCATAATCTTTGGTAAGGATAACATGAACAAAACGGATGAAATATTCGATTACGTTCTCTTCTGTGCTAAATTATATCTACAAAAGTAAGTATGAAAATAGTACAGTGGTAGCTCCCTCATACCACTCCCTATTATACGACCCCCTCTAATATGTGACTCCAAAGGTAGGTGTGAAAATAGTACAGTGGTACCTCCCTTATACCACTCCCTATTATACGACCCCCTCTAATATGTGACTACAAAGGTAAGTGTGAAAATAGTACAGTGGTACCTCCCTCATACCACTCCCTATTATACGACCCCCTCTAATATGTGACTACAAAGGTAAGTGTGAAAATAGTACAGTGGTACCTCCCTTATACCACTCCCTATTATACGACCCCCTCTAATATGTGACTACAAAGGTAAGTGTGAAAATAGTACAGTGGTACCACCCTCATACCACTCCCTATTATACGACCCCCTCTAATATGTGACTACAAAGGTAAGTGTGAAAATAGTACAGTGGTACCTCCCTCATACCACTCCCTATTATACGACCCCCTCTAATATGTGACTACAAAGGTAAGTGTGAAAATAGTACAGTGGTAGATTTAGGTTAGCTCCCTTATACCACTCCCTATTATACGACCCCCTCTAATATGTGACTCCAAAGGTAGGTGTGAAAATAGTACAGTGGTACCTCCCTCATACCACTCCCTATTATACGACCCCCTCTAATATGTGACTCCAAAGGTAAGTGTGAAAATAGTACAGTGGTACCTCCCTCATACCACTCCCTATTATACGACCCCCTCTAATATGTGACTCCAAAGGTAGGTGTGAAAATAGTACAGTGGTACCTCCCTTATACCACTCCCTATTATACGACCCCCTCTAATATGTGACTCCAAAGGTAAGTGTGAAAATAGTACAGTGGTACCTCCCTTATACCACTCCCTATTATACGACCCCCTCTAATATGTGACTACAAAGGTAAGTGTGAAAATAGTACAGTGGTACCTCCCTTATACCACTCCCTATTATACGACCCCCTCTAATATGTGACTCCAAAGGTAAGTGTGAAAATAGTACAGTGGTACCTCCCTCATACCACTCCCTATTATGTTTATACGACCCCCTCTAATATGTGACTCCAAAGGTAGGTGTGAAAATAGTACAGTGGTACCTCCCTCATACCACTCCCTATTATACGACCCCCTCTAATATGTGACTCCAAAGGTAGGTGTGAAAATAGTACAGTGGTACCTCCCTCATACCACTCCCTATTATACGACCCCCTCTAATATGTGACTCCAAAGGTAAGTGTGAAAATAGTACAGTGGTACCACCCTCATACCACTCCCTATTATACGACCCCCTCTAATATGTGACTACAAAGGTAAGTGTGAAAATAGTACAGTGGTACCTCCCTCATACCACTCCCTATTATACGACCCCCTCTAATATGTGACTCCAAAGGTAGGTGTGAAAATAGTACAGTGGTACCTCCCTCATACCACTCCCTATTATACGACCCCCTCTAATATGTGACTCCAAAGGTAAGTGTGAAAATAGTACAGTGGTACCTCCCTCATACCACTCCCTATTATACGACCCCCTCTAATATGTGACTACAAAGGTAAGTGTGAAAATAGTACAGTGGTACCTCCCTCATACCACTCCCTATTATACGACCCCCTCTAATATGTGACTCCAAAGGTAAGTGTGAAAATAGTACAGTGGTACCTCCCTCATACCACTCCCTATTATACGACCCCCTCTAATATGTGACTCCAAAGGTAAGTGTGAAAATAGTACAGTGGTACCTCCCTCATACCACTCCCTATTATACGACCCCCTCTAATATGTGACTCCAAAGGTAAGTGTGAAAATAGTACAGTGGTACCTCCCTCATACCACTCCCTATTATACGACCCCCTCTAATATGTGACTCCAAAGGTAGGTGTGAAAATAGTACAGTGGTACCTCCCTCATACCACTCCCTATTATACGACCCCCTCTAATATGTGACTCCAAAGGTAAGTGTGAAAATAGTACAGTGGTACCTCCCTTATACCACTCCCTATTATACGACCCCCTCTAATATGTGACTCCAAAGGTAGGTGTGAAAATAGTACAGTGGTACCTCCCTCATACCACTCCCTATTATATGACCCCCTCTAATATGTGACTCCAAAGGTAAGTGTGAAAATAGTACAGTGGTAAAACCCTCATACCACTCCCTATTATACGACCCCCTCTAATATGTGACTCCAAAGGTAGGTGTGAAAATAGTACAGTGGTACCTCCCTTATACCACTCCCTATTATATGACCCGCTCTAATATGTGACTCCAAAGGTAGGTGTGAAAATAGTACAGTGGTACCTCCCTCATACCACTCCCTATTATATGACCCCCTCTAATATGTGACTCCAAAACAAATTCCCGATTTTTTGTTGCTTCCTAAAATGACTAAAAGATTACTCAATTATAAACAAAACACTCCAACGGCCGCTTCTACGACCGTACAATATTTCAAATTTATTTTCTTTTACGAGTACAAACCATGGACTGACAAGTAAAAAACGGGTTTATGCATTATCGTTGAAATATTCTTTAAAACCACTCACCTCTCAAAATCACATACACACATTTGCACGCCTCTAGCAAGAAAAAACAATGTTCAAGGGAGGGAAAAGGAGAGAGGAGGGGAGAGGAAAAGGGAAACAAGAAAAGAGAGGGGGGGGGGGTTGGGAAGGAAGAAGAGGAGATAATGGACAGAGAAAAAACGCTCACACCCCCCACACTCACACACATTATATCAAACACACACACACACGCGACACACACAAGATTACTCATTATACGACTCTCTCCAACCCGACTTACGACCGACCACAGTTGGGCTTATGCGACTTTTCTTCAAATGACCAACTAACAACGATCTGTAAAATCACACTCACACACAGGAAAGCGCTGCTAAAATCGATCACAGATATTAATTCCGCCCAGAAAGCAAACACCATCGTTAGAATCTGCGATTGCACTCGGAAGTTGCCACTGCTCTCAGCATAATAAACATCGATAAGAGTTATTTCCCTTGCGGTACTATCGCACCTTACTGCTGAGGAGAGTTCCACGTGTGCTGATCTAAACAAACGCAACTCGTCGAAAATGAACGGTCCTCTCTTTGGACGACAGAGTGAAGGTGAGAGCCCCAAAAAGTGAAACTGCGATCTCAATTGCAAAGTCGATGGATGTAGGAAAAACACAGATTCCGCAGACCATGAAGGAAAAAGAAAGCATCTGAAAGAGGTGGGAAGATGGAGAGAGCGGCACTCGGAAAGTGAGCAAAACTTGCAAGACTGAATACGCTGTCATTGATGACGCAGTTTGGGACTGTCATTTCATGAGTTTATGCTTTTGCTTGTTGTTAGAGTGTATGGCACATGTGTATGATATGAAGGATACACTATGCATGAATATCCTGAGCACCAAGTGCTCAGAGAACCATTATAAGACCCCTTCCTTATACGACCTCATTTTGAGTGATTTTTGAAGGTCGTATAAGGGAGGTACCACTGTACCCCAAAACTAACATGTTTTAGGCATTATCTTAAACATAACTATAATATTGAGGAGTATATCGCAAAGATAAATATGCAACTAAATGAATTTCAACGAAAATGGTATTGCTATAAATCATTGGTTGAAGTCTAATCCCTTGTGTTCTTCTGCTATTCCAACGTCTATTAATTGTCATTAAAACAACGTAAATCTGTAATAGCAACAGAGATATAAAAAACAAAATAATAACTGTGCTACAGTCCGACCTGGGGGACCTGTGTCCAGTTGTCTTTCTCCGTCTTGGTGGTGACCGGGAAGAACTTGGTAACATTGATACCTCATGACCTGCCATAATAACTGTGCTACAGTCTGACCTGGGGGACCTGTGCTGTGGGCTGGGTCCAGTCGTCTTTCTGCGTCTTGGTGGTGACCGGGAAGAACTTGGTAACATTGATACCTCATGACCTGCCGTAATAACTGTGCTACAGTCTGACCTGGGGGACCTGTGCTGTGGGCTGGGTCCAGTCGTCTTTCTGCGTCTTGGTGGTGACCGGGAAGAACTTGGTAACATTGATACCTCATGACCTGCCGTAATAACTGTGCTACAGTCTGACCTGGGGGACCTGTGCTGTGGGCTGGGTCCAGTCGTCTTTCTGCGTCTTGGTGGTGACCGGGAAGAACTTGGTAACATTGATACCTCATGACCTGCCGTAATAACTGTGCTACAGTCTGACCTGGGGGACCTGTGCTGTGGGCTGGGTCCAGTCGTCTTTCTGCGTCTTGGTGGTGACCGGGAAGAACTTGGTAACATTGATACCTCATGACCTGCCGTAATAACTGTGCTACAGTCTGACCTGGGGGACCTGTGCTGTGGGCTGGGTCCAGTCGTCTTTCTCCGTCTTGGTGGTGACCGGGAAGAACTTGGTAACATTGATACCTCATGACCTGCCGTAATAACTGTGCTACAGTCTGACCTGGGGGACCTGTGCTGTGGGCTGGGTCCAGTCGTCTTTCTCCGTCTTGGTGGTGACCGGGAAGAACTTGGGGTCCTTCCCCTTCATGATCTCATCCATGTCCTCCATGAACTCCCACACACACTTCTGGTTCTCCTTCGTCCGCTGACGATAGCTGAAAATGCAACAACAACAAAAACCATAGAAGAAACAAGGAACAAATATAGTGTCTGAAATGGGCACTAAGTACCCCCCCCCCCCCCCCACCACCCCCTTTTTTATGATGTGCTCAATGTCTTCCATGTATTCCCACACACACTTCTGGTTGAAGTGGATCGCTTGTTCTTTGTCGATAGCTAAACAGGGAGAAACAGGGAACAGATACAATTGCTGAAATAAGCACTGAACTAATCATCTGCTTTCATGATCTCCTCCATGAACTCCCACACACACTTCTGGTTCTCCTTCGTCCGCTGACGATAGCTGAAAACGCAACAATGGTGTAGAGTGGCACAGTGGTGGTAGCGCGTTCGCTTCGTGTTAAGTAAACCCGAGTTCAAACCTGGGTACAGGGGATTTTTCCTCTCACTTTGCACTAGGCCTTACGGTCTGAACGTGGAGTCTTTCGGATGAGACGATAAACCGAGGTCCCGTGTACCCATGCACTTAGCATAGTTAAACCCAGTGGCAACGAAAAAGTTGTCATTTGGTCAAAATTTACCCCGCCCCCTTATCAGTCACACAAAAATCACATGCCCAAAAAATTATATAAATTGGGTGGCGTGCCTCTGGCTGCGACACGCTCTCCAGGTGGGAGCAACCCGAATTTCACAGAGACGCATCTGTGACTATAAAGTACGTAATACCTAATACAACAACCAAAACCATGGGAGAAACAAGGAACAAATATAGTGTCTTCTTCTTCTTCTGCGTTCCCAGGCCATAATGGGTAAGGTACATGATCATGGGTGCAGCTACTTAAAATGAAAAAAACTGAAAGGCCGGGATCTAGGGATAATGTCCACTTGCAGCTGAAGAAAAAAAAAGATTTATGAAGGTATTTTAGTTGGCTTTTCCTACAATTTATACAAATGCCTATTTTAAAGTGTTTGAAAAATACAGTAGACACCCAAAGATCCTGTTTGACAAATTTAAAAAAAAGGAAATTCCATTTCTGGTAAAATTCAAAAACAGGAAATCCTTGTCCACCAGGAAAAGTTGTACCTGTGCATACGTGTCCGGTTTTCAGCTTTCACTGGTCTCCCCGCTGCGTACAGCCCACACATTCCGATTTCGGAGGAGCTCAAAGGAGAAAAATTATTTGGAGGATTTTGTTTTGTTTTTAAAAGGCAGGAGAATGGACCAATAAGTTAGAAAGGTAGTACCAGTAGATGATAGACACTAGAAAGGCAGAGTCACAGAGAGTGGCAGATTAGGGGAAGTTTCAAGCACAGAACTGCCAGAAGGTGGGGGAACTGTTTTTACGAAAGACCACCCCCCCGGTATCCCCATGGGGAGAGACTTATCTCTGTGAAATTCGGGCTGCTCTCCCCCAGAGAACGTCGCCGCAAGTGCAGCGCCTACCCATTTTTTTTTAAAATGGGGGGGGGGGGGGGGGGGGGGGCACAGGGTGAGGAGGGGGTGTGGACACACTTGGAAAACCTAGCTATCAATTTGGCCATACCAGGCAGCGGGATTTATCCCTGCTCTTACTGACTTTCAACTGCCGTGGGATCTTTATGTGCGTAAAGCGCACGGGTCAGACTAGCTTTAAGTCCCCATCCGAAGGACTGGACGTTCAGTTCGATTTTCCTGTCGAACTAGAACGAAAGGGCGAGGAGGCCGGGATTCGAACCCGGGTCACTCACGCTGCTGCAGTCACGCATTACATTTGGCAGGCGAACGTCTTAACCACTCTGCCACCTTTCTCCCTTTCTGGAGGTATGAGGCATCCACCCACTGCCCCAAAGTTGACATTTCCCAAACACACTGCCTGCCCATTGAGGCTACTTTGCTCACTCCCTCTAGTTCCCCCGAAGTCGGAGTGTGGCTGCCTACATGGCGGGGTGATCGAAAACGGTCACGCACGTAATGTTCTCATCCCTAGCTGATGCTTCTGCACCATAAGCGTTCAGGAGCTTCGGCTGTTGGGATGATCCCTGAAGTCTTTTAGCCAAGGTACATCAACAACAACTCCCTCCAGTCACTGACCGGTATCGGAGGTTCCTCATTTTCTTGTCGGCTTGGTCGACGGAGACGTTGAGTCCCTCCTTCCTCATGTCCCCCACCACGATCTCCCAGGCCTTCTTCTTCATCATGGTGTTGTTGACAAACAGGTGCTGATGACGCCGGTACGTCGTTAGCAACATCTTCACCGATGGCGTGCTCCAAGTGATCTCTGAAAATCATAAAAATGTTCATAAATTCATCATCAAATGACAATAAAATCATCAATTCACATAGGCTAGAACACCAAGGCTACATCAAAATGTTGGATGCTCTGCACAGTTATATGCGGGGATTGTCTTCAGCCATGACAAGCTTCCTGCATAACAATAACATCATCAATCTCCAAAATCCTCCAAAGTTCGAGTGTGGCTGCGCACGTGGCGGGGTAATCAAAAACGGGGCCGAGGCATCGGCTGATTGATATAGATTTAGACCGGACGTGTTACCTTCCGTCCAGACATTTGTCCGATTGAAATTCAACGCTGTCGGCCTTTGACCGATTGATTTACGTAACTCGCGGACACTGCAACTTCATTGTCAAAGATCGGCTCTTGATCGCAAAGCTGTCCGTTGCAAACTCATTTTTTTTACGGAATATTTCTACACACGTCCTACGCCTAACTGAAAGTAGGCAAAGGCCGAAATGCACATTGGTCTTTTCCAGGAATATTTCTACACACGTCCTACGCCTAACTGAAAATAGGCAAAGGCCGAAGAGCACATCGGTCTTTTCCAGGAATGTTGACAAGGGGAACAACTCTCATGTCTTCAGCGAATAGCAGACTATCAACACACGTTGTTGTTCATTCAATCCTTGTTGAAAGAAATAGAACTGGAAACGCGTACTTGTTTTGGTGAGCTGCACATCCATGCAGTTTGATTCTCTTTTGTTGATCATGCCAGTGACAAATAGCACTTAACAATTATGTCATTTATTTGAATTTTGGTTCAGATTGTCTAATGCTCCATGTTTTGCTTAACTTTTGTCTCAGTATCAAATACTGGAACATCTGTTTGTGTTGGTTTCCTCGTTTCATTGAATTATTACTTCTTTCATTTGTTACATGCATGGTGAAGAGATAAATAACACCAGTCTGTTTACCTGTTTCATTTGATTGTTTCAAGATGCAAAGATAAACATTTCTTAAGCTTCATTTTGCAATGGTTGTTTAGTTTCCTGAACTGATTCATGGTGTGATAGAATGATGCAGCATACACAATTTATTGTCAATGATTTATTTCATTTGTTAAAAAAGTATTGAGGACTTTTAAGAATGATTTTTTTTTGTTTTGGACTGAACGTGACTAATAAAAAAACCGCAAACATACTGACCTGGTTCATTTCTGATTTCATTAAAGCTCTGACACTCCATGCTGAATCTGGAAACACACCACAGTGACATTACTGATTAGCAATGACACTGACACTACTAGTGACAGGGACAAAATGGAAGAAGAAAGTTCTAAGATAAAGGTCTCCCTCGACTCCCCTCCCCCTCCTCTCTCTCTGTAGTCTCCCTCTCTCTATCAAACACACAAATATACTCACACACACACACACACACACACGTACAGTACACACACACACACACACACGCACACTTTCTCTGTCACTCAATCTCTCTTTAACATTTTCACTCTCGCTCTCAGACAGACAGACAAACAATCAATGAAACAGACACAAACATACACACTCTCTCTGTCTCTTTCTGTCTTGCACTCATGCACACACACACACACACACACACACACACAACACACACACACACAGAGACTCAAACAAACGCATGTGCACACACGCTCAAATATTGAAAGAACTGAAACACAAACTCCATAACACAGCATTCTCTCTCACAATACAAACCAATAAACCTCGATCAATGTCTTACTTTGTACTTGTAGCAGGCTGTGAGACATGTCCTACAGCCGCTTTACTTTCAATGTCAGCCAAAGAGCTACTTTCCACCGGAGGGTTAGAACCAGACGCCAACAAACTTCTCGCAGTAGCCGGAGTATCCCTGGAATCTATAACTGACGAGCCGCTTTCAGCGGGAGGTTTGGACACCAACAAACTTTGGGTAGCGGGCGGTGTGTTGCTGGAACCCCCAGGCCCGGTTTCAGCGGGTGGTTTGAACACGGTGGCAGCGCTGCCTGGCTGGGCGTGCCTCCCCACGGGGGTGAGGCTCCCCAGATGCACCAGGGTGCTGTTCCCAGGGGGCTGATACATCACCACACCCTTCCCAGCGGCCTGGTTTTCAGCAGGGGCCGCACTACTACTACTACTAGTACTACCAGGTGGCGGTTTACACGCGATGATTCTCCCAGGCAGCTGTCCTTCATTCACGACACGCGATGAGGAGGGGATAGTTTCGGCGCCTCCCACACCTCCTGGCCTCAACTGAGACACCCTCTGGTTCTGACCCAAGGGCTGGGTTTGCCCCGCCGCAGAGACAGCCTGAAACTGGCCGGAAGAAAGCTGCACGAACGGCGGTTGGTTGATGGACAGCTGGGTTGATGGCAGCTGGACCAAAGGCGGATGGCTTTCCGACAGCTGAGCCAGTATCTCACTGGCGGCTTCGTCAGGCAGGGGCGGCTCGCTGCGGCTTTGCGATGTGAGGGGCGGCTGGCTTTGGGCGATGACCGGCTCCCAGCTCTGATTGTCGGAGTTGGTGAAGACGATGGTGCACTCTTCTAGGTCCTGGGCTGTGACGCCATAGTCAAACTGCTGACAGGCCTGAAGTAAGAACTCATTGGTCACTGCACCTGTAAACATAACAATGATAATACATTGTATACAGATAACATTGCAGTCATGATGAACTGTGACGATGTCAAACTGCTGACAGGCCTGAAGAACTCATTGGTCACTCTTCTATGATAATAGTAGACATCACCTGGGTCAAATTGTGACAGGCCGTAAGCAGAAACTCTTTGGTCAGTGCGCCTGTAATAATAATATTATATATTGATCACAATGTAGTCAAACTGTGCATAAGTCGTAGTGAAGACAATAGTGCATTCTTCTAGGTCCCTGTGTGTTAAACTGCTGACAGGCTTGAAGTAAGAATTCCTTGGTCACTTCACTGTAGAAAAATAATGGTATTAGTGTGTGTGTGTGTGTGTGTGTGTGTGTGTGTGTGTGTGTGTGTGTGTGTGTGAGGTGTGTGTGTGTGTGTGTGTGTGTGTGTGTGTGTGTGTGTGTGTGTGTGTGTGAATGTGTGTGTTTTGTGTGTGTGTCAGTGAATGTGTGTCTGTGTCTGTTTCTATCGTTGTGTCCATGTGAAATGATGCTTTTTTCCATGTTCTACTTCTAGCACCTAAACTGCTGGGGAGGGGTGGTGAGTACCGTCATTTTCAGACTATGAGGCGATATCTTTTTCTCCAATTTCGACCTATGCGCCTAATAAACGAGGGTGCCCTATTAGTGAACAAAATCGTGTGAAGAGAGGCAATGATTGCCGTATTCAGTACAGTCTACTGTGAGTCACAACATCGAAAGTGGCAACGAGTCGCCGATACGACGAATATTCACGTTAAAATGCTTCAAAATCCCTATTATCATCCGAGATACTGTCCAACAGATGCCACAACCCTTCATTGGATGTAAAGCATCGTTGTAGAGCTTAAAATGGCATAATTCTACTAGTTTTCGCCAACAAAAGTCCAAACACAACAACCGGAAGTCGCAAAAACGGAAGTTTGACTATTTGAGAAGGGAGCCAACTCTCGTTTATGACAGCAGTAATGGTGGTCGGTAAGCGTCTACAGGACGTGTACGGCTTCAAACTTCAACTTTCTGTTGCGAGGTGTGTATCGCCTTATAAACGAGGGCACCTTTTACTTTAATTTTTTTAAGATTTTTCTTGAAAATTGCCCTATTCGCCTTATACACAGCAGCGCCTAATGATCCGAAAAATATGGTAGCTAAACTGCAGCTTTGGCAGTCTATCAGTATCGATCAGTATCTTCTTCCTATGACAACCACTAGCATCCTTTGGATGGTATTTTGTGTCTGTGAATGCATCACCCAATGTCTGTGAATGCATTACCCAATGTCTGTGAATGCATTACCCAAGGGTTCATTCCCATGAGCGTATCCGAAATTGCCTGAGCCTTTTTTTCGCCCAACTTTTGTAGGGGTAGGGTTAGACTTAGAATCACAATCAGTTTAGGGTTATATTCTTGCCACAGAAAGTTTGAAACAATAAAATAACCAGCAAGGGAAAACGAACGTAAACCCTCTAATTTCAGCGTCGCCATTCAATGTTGCCGTACAGCATGCAAAATTCCTGTAAAAATGGCGACCATTAAACGCCAAATTCGTATACGCACATGATACAGTAACTCTTCGAGCGGCTGTTTATTTTCTTAAATTATAATTTTAATTATAAATCTTTCATTTTGACGAAAATAGCCCTAAAAAACTGATTCTAACCCTACCCCTTACCCGATGAAGCACAACGGTTGGGCGAAAAAGGCTCAGGTAATTTTGGATACGCTCGTGGGAATTAACCCACCCAAGGCCCAAGGAAAGCAGCAGGAGGCGTCTTGAAGGGATGATAACAAAGTGAGAGTGAGAAACGTATGAACTGGCCAGGTCAGGTAAGGTCAAGTAAGATGACTAGGACTCGCAGCCTCTCAAGTGTCTTTTTTTAATTTTAAAAATTCAGTTATTTTTCTTCTTTCTTTGAAGAACCACCATCATCAGTTGGCACAGCTGTGACGGTTTTGGTAGACTATCAGTCATACTGGTATTTTAATTTACTAAGGTTTAGGTCTTTGTCCAGGAGGTTTTTGAATTTGTTAGTATCAGGTGCAAGTTTTGTCTGAGCAGGTAGTCTAGTGCGTTGGGAGTACATGTGTATGGTTTTGCTATCTTGTTTGTTCCTTTCGCCAGTTTCGGCCTTACAGGTGAAAATGCCAACCCATACGACACAGTTAAATTCAGAGGCTTGTGTTGGCTCAATTATTTATCAAAAGGCACTAAGTCCACTATTTCGTAGGTTTTCAATGATCGCAAGTGCGGTCTAGGACTCAGAGTAAACTGTTGCGCAGACAAAGCGTTCAGTGGTTTCCCTGTACTCCAGAAACGGCGCCGCCATATTTGTATGCAACGCGGTTTTCGAACGCTCTCAGTTTCAAGTTGAAGCTGAAACAACTTTTTCAGAAAACACTGATCCAATATAAGCCGTTACTTTGTGATTTACTGAAACAAATACTCACAATTGGCAAATGCCTGATCCACCTTAAAACTGATATTGCGGCCAGTTTTTAGAATGACTTCTATGTCGATGAGGTCCTCCGACGCCATTTTGTTTGGCGTTTAAAACGTGACGTCATAAGATTTCGTTTGCATTGCAAGGGCTAGGGCTATGGGTTGAATAAATTAGGTCCCCTAGCCAAGCCCTCTGCTCGTCGTATATCTTTGTTCCATCCTGCTTGCACTACATCAATATAACTACATCAATAACTAAAGTACGTAACAGCAATCGTAAAAATTAAAATCTTAAAAATGGTTTAGGCCAGATTTTTAATAAGGTAGGGCCTATTCAGTTTCTGCTTGGCTATCAAATGACCTAGACCACGTTCCTGGACTATAATATATTATTACAAAACAAGCCCCCACCCCCACGTATGCCCCCCCCCCCCCCCCCTCTCTCTCTCTCTCTCTCTCTCTCTCAATGGTTGGTTTAGCATCTAATAGGAATTGTTCGGAAATAATTAAGGGGAGTAATTTCATGGTGTGTAGGAGTTATCTTGCCTAATTCAATCGGTCAAACAGGGGAAATTACTCTGCCATCAGGTCAATCCCCATCCCTCGCTTCTTGTGCCTTGTTTGAGGAGACACACGTACAGCATGTAGAACGCAGTGCGTCATTCTGAACTTGATGTCATTTATATTTTTACGTCACAGTTTGCAAGTTCTATCACTTTGTAGCAACTATGCATGCATGGCCACCCCTTATTTTTCTACAATGTTTGCAAGTCGCTGACTCGCATATATATCCTGCATTTTCAGTTTTGACTGACGCCATTGTTGCATTGTCGCTATGGTATTTGACCGAGTAATGGAGGTAAACAACTCTAATTTTCACGAAGTGCTATCCCCTAGTTTTTTCTCTCCGAAAATCGTCTATTAGGTATAACGTGCCCCACCCACCCAGAATCAATGCACTTTGGAACAGTCAGTACACATTACTGAAAGTTTTTTTGCGCGGATGTCTTCCTCTCATGGTGACACCCCACAAAATTTGAAGCGATTCGGTTAAGCGGTTCGGGAGATATCCTTGAGACAGACAAAAAAAACACCCCAAAACCCCCACATTACTGACTGTTCCAAAGTGCATTGATTCTGAATGTGTGACTTTTCAAGAGGAGGGGGAATAGAAGTTGTTGAAAGGGACATTTTGTTGACTGAACTCGTTCTGATTAACGATTTTTTGGAATGAACTTAATGTTAAAAGAATAAATTCAGTTTTGTTATGAGCTGGGTGCGTTTTATTGAGTTAGTGAGTTTTCGGAGATGATTGTCTTTCTGGGCCTACTTAACTTTTGGTCGCTAGTGTATCATAACTGATCGCAAACGTAAAGCTTTGTACAGATAAATCGACAGGTTTCTTACAAGTTTTTCATTCGTATAAGCTAAGGGTTAGGGATATCTTTGCCTTTACCCAACATACAGTATTTATACGGCGCTGAATCTTGATAAAAATAAAATCAAAGCGCGCACACACATTCATAAAAATCCAAACAAAAATGCAATACACCGCGAACACACACGTATGACAGACAACACGAGGTCACAGTACAGCCCTCCCAGAAAGTGAGTCAAGTACTTGTAGGTATCACAGATAGACTTATGTCCTTCTACATCTCTGTAGGTACATTAATTGACCAAAACATGCCTCATCCATAGCCAAGGTAACGTCGTGTGTTACCTTCATCAAACAATACAATATATTTAACGTTTATATCTTTGTGAGTAACAGCAGTTTAGCCTACCTGACGAGGCAATACGTGCATCTTTAACAAAATTCTTACTCTCTATAGCATATTCAGAATAAAATGTAATAGATTTAAAATGTTACGGTAAACCTGCTTATAACAAATTATATCAGTAAATTCTGTAGATCTAAACAATATATTCTTCGTAAAAACGAACATTAATATTAAACAAAAAATAGTCTAGTTTCATTTTCAGTCAAAAAACTACACATAAACATTAGCGGTAAATTACTTCCCTTAGATGGGATAAAAGTAGAAATCGGAGAGAGAGAGAGAGAGAGAGAGAGAGAGAGAGAGCTTTAGTTGCCTATCTGTTCTTCTTCTTCGATCGTTCAGACAGTTTCCTGTCAATTATGAGGGCAGATGCATCACGCTGCCGTTATGCGCATAACTAAGAAATAATTTGGCCCAGCAAGTCTGACTTCAGCTGAAGGAAATCTTCTTAGAAGTGTTTCTTGAAAAAGGGCAGGGAAATGGACCGATCAGGCAGAAAGATGATAATTATAGATGACAGTAAGCAAAAGGAAAAGGCAGAGTCAAAGAGAGTGACCGATTAGAGGAAGTCATATACAAGCACAGAACTCCAGAAGGTGGGGGAACTATTACAAAAGACCCCTGGTATCCCCACAGATGGGGGGGGGGGGGGGGGGGTACCTATCTATTTAAGATCAGACCTGGTATATTGCAGTACCTCCAGGATCTGTTCAGAGCTTTGAATGATGGCTGGTTGATGGTTTGTTCCATGTGTGCTGTTTTACAGCAGAGTGGATGTACAACGTACTAACTTTCATTCAGAGAGAGAGAGAGAGAGAGAGAGAGAGAGAGAGAGAGAGAGAGAGAGAGAGAGAGAGAGAGAGAGAGAGAGAGAGAGAGAGAGAGAGAGAGAGAGAGAGAGAGAGAGAGAGAGAGAGAGAGAGAGAGAGAGAGAGAGAGAGAGAGAGAGAGAGAGAGAGAGAGAGAGAGAGAGAGAGAGAGAGAGAGAGAGAGAGAGAGAGAGAGAGAGAGAGAGAGAGAGAGAGAGAGAGAGAGAGAGAGAGAGAGAGAGAGAGAGGGAAACATTTGAAACATTTATTTATTGAGGGAAAAGAATAAGCACACAATGGGCTTGTTTCATCATGTCAAATTTTTGCGGATGACACAAAAATTCTTAACACTTCTTGTCAGATATTACAAAAAGATTTAACTGAACTAGAAGGCTGGACTACAAAATGGAATCTATATTTTAACGCAGACAAATGTAAGGTTATGCACGTCGGTAGAAATAATCCTAATAAAGAATACACTATGTTTAAGAACAATGACTTGTGCACAGTAACAGCATGTGAAAGTGAAAAAGACCTAGGGGTGATATTTGACAAGGATTTGTCCTTTAATAGTCATATCCAAACTTGCGTAAGTAAGGCTAATCAAATGATAGGTTTAATTAAAAGAACATTTATTAATATTGACTACGACATTTTTTCAAAACTGTATAAAGCTTTAGTGAGGCCGCATGTAGAGTATGGCAATACAATATGGTACCCTAAGTATAAATATCAATCAAAAGCAATTGAGAAGGTTCAACGCAGGGCAACAAAAATGGTTAAGGGATGTAAAAGCATGACCTATGAAAATAGACTTTTGTATTTAAATTTATACTCACTTAAAGGAAGAAGGGTAAGGGGAGACCTTATTGAAGCACATAAGATATTCAATGGCCTTGTTGATTTATCTGGGAATAACATATTTAAATCACCTCAATGCAGTACAACAAGAAATTCATACGGTAAAGTTTTGATTAAGCAATGTAAAACTAACACTAGAAAAAATTGTTTTACTAACAGAGTTGCAAATTGTTGGAATGATTTAACTTTTGATTTAAAATGTGCACCTAATGTTAATATATTCAAAAATCGTCTTGATAATTCTCCAAAATTAGTAAATGTATTTAGAAGCATTGATTATTAATTTTTGTATTAGGGGAAGACGGGGTAAAAAGCGCATGGGCGGGTAAGAAGCCCACCCCAATTATCTCATGAAATAAAGAAAATTTCAGTCAAATTTGCCCATGAGACGAATGCTAGACATTAACGCTCGTCTCATGGGCAAAATGAGACTGAATTCTCATGGGCAAAATGAGACTGAAATTTGCTTCATTTCATGAGATAATTGGGATGGGCTTCTTACCCGCCCATGCGCTTTTTACCCCGTCTTCCCCTGTAGGAAAATTCAACCGTAAAACCTTGACCGCTAAAAAAAATATCAAACTGGAAATCGATGGGACTGCTAAAAAGCTTAACGGCTTGATTAGTCCCTATTCTACTACTACTACTACTACTTTACATCTTGCCTTCGAAACAAAAAAAGAAAAGCATAATTAAAACTTCAATTAATGAACAAAAGCAACAAGTGAAAAAAATCCTACACATTCATACACCCATCCACCCTCCCCCCACCCACCACCAACCTCGCACACAGCACAGTAATCATATGAACTACTATAAAATGAATTAACAAGAATCAGGAAATACATTATGGAGGAATATAAAAAATCAATGAACAAAATATACTTCAAATGTAGTTGTCCAGTGTTATATCATTGTCACTGTGTGCTGTAGAGTATGTCGTGAACTGCTGGACATAATCACTTCAAATTTTGTCCAGTGTTATATAATTACCACTGCATGCTGTAGAGTGTCTTTTGAACTGATGGACAGAATCACTTCATATTTTTAGTCCAGTGTTATACGAAGAACTGCCAACAGTGTGCTGTAGAGTATCTCGAGAACTGCTGGTCAGAATCACTTCAAATTTTGTGCAGTGTTGCATCCTACAACAGTGTGCTGTAGAGTATCTCGTGAACTACTGGTCAGAATCACTTCAAAGTTTGTCCAGTGCTGCATCCTACAACAGTGTGCTATAGAGTATCTCGTGAACTGCTGGTCGGAATCACTTCAAATTTTGTCCAGTGTTATATTATGAACCATGTTGTCTTGTGTTTTTATGTGTGTTATTTGTTACTTTCTGATTTTACTTCGTCTCATGTTCTATTTATATTTCAATTTGTAAAGCGCACAGAACATGCTTATAGTGTGGAATGTTAGCGCTATAGCAAATAAACTTACTATTATTACATCACTACTACTACCATTACTAATTGTGTGCTGTAGAGTATGTCGTGAATGGTTGGACAGAATCACTTCAAATGTTGGACAGTGGTGTGCTGTAGAGTATGTCGTGAACTGTTGGACAATCACTTCAAATGTTGTCCAGTGTTATATCATTACCACTGTGTGCTGTAGAGTATGTCGTGAACTGTTGGACATAATCACTTCAAATGTTGTCCAGTGTTATATCATTACCACTGTGTGCTGTAGAGCATGTCGTGAACTGTTGGACATAATCACTTCAAATGTTGTCCAGTGTTATATCATTACAACTGTGTGCTGTAGAGTATATCGTGAACTGTTGGACAGAATCACTTCAAATCTAGGGAAAAGGCAGAGTCAAAGAGAGTGGCAGATTAGAGGAAGTTACAAGCACAGAACTTCCAGAAGGTAGGGGAACTATTTTTACGAAAGATCCCCCGGACGTCTTCTCAGTCAGTTTTAATGTCCAGTGCACAGCCCTATGGCGATACAGGATGGTACATTGACTTACACTGATTCTTGAACGCTTTCTTTGTTGGTTAAAAGCTTGTTTGTATTCTTATTGGGTGTATGCACTACCTATTGTACGTTTACAGAAGTATACATAATACTTATACGGATACACAAGGTAATGTTTGTTACCTTTGTCAAATAATGAAATGTTCGAGATTTTTGTCTAGTACAATACCTGTAATTTGGAACATTCCAGATGAATTTGCCAGAACAATGCAGAAATCTTCTAGCTCTCTATAACATATTTGCAACAAAGGTTAATGGATGTAATGTGTGAAGGTCAAAAAGCTCAATCATATAGTAATATATATAAGCCAAGTGTCCGTGTGTGTGTGTGTGTGTGTGTGTGTGTGTGTGTGTGAAACACAAAACGGGCCTTATAACTCCGCCGTTTTTCGACCGAATCGCTTCAAATTTGATGTGAGCCCTAACGGGGCGATGGCAACGGCAACCGAGGCGGCCGTATCATTTGCGCGGTTTCGCAAATGCGCGAAACGCGCATCCGCCGGCCTCTCGGCGCCCGTATCTCCGGCGTTTCTGGGCCGATTGCCTTCCAATTTGGCAGGAAGATGACCGGGGCCGGGGACTAGCCGTGTGCCAAACCGGAAGCGAATGGATTCAGAAACGCGCGCGATATACGCCGCTTCACCTTTTCACGAATAACTCCGCCGTTTCGTAGCCGATTCGCTTCAAATTTGCTGTCAGGCTTGCTGTGGCCGTGGCAAAGCCTGGCAGGAAATTTGACGAGAATCGGGAGAGCGCGTCACTCTCAGAGCAGCGCCAACGGGAAACGGGGCCTTATAACTCCGCCGTTTCTTAACCGAATCGCTTCAAATTTGCTGTACTCAGCGTTACCAGTACTTGGCGTTACCGTTACTAGGCGTTACCGTTACTAGGGAGAGAGCGTCACTCTCAAAGCAGCGCCAACAGGAAACGGGGCCTTATAACTCCGCCGTTTCTTAACCGAATCGCTTCAAATTTGCTGTACTCAGCGTTACCAGTACTTGGCGTTACCGTTACTAGGCGTTACCGTTACCAGGCGTTACCGATACTGGGCGTTGCGCTAGTTGAAATAAATGCTTAAATTTTTGTATATGTACGCAATGTATTCTTTGTAAAAACTAATATTAGTTATTAATACTGACTTGTTTTATCACCGTCAAAAGACTTTACATAAACATTAGTGGTGAATTGCTTCCCTTAGATAGGATAAAAGTAAAAATCAGAGTGTGTGTGTGTGTGTGTGTGTGTGAGAGAGAGAGAGAGAGAGAGAGTGAGAGAGTGATCGAGACTAGAGCGGCGTATATCGCGCGCGTTTAGAATCGATTCGCTTCCGGTTTGGCAGAGATAGAGAGTCATCTACAATCAAATTCGAAGAGCAAGCAGTCCATAACCCAGAATCACGCACTTTAGGCCTGGATAGTTTATTGCCAAAACATGTTGCAGTTTTTTGTTTTGAATGTTTCATTAAAAACAAACGCACGACTCTACACAAAGGCAGAGGTGCCCCAGTTCACACAACTCACCCTTGCACAGGTACTGAAGTCATGTACATGCCAATAATGTTGTTATCACCCAATAATAATAATAGTAATAGAGAGAAGAGAGACCATACACAATAGTAATCATGAGAAATGAAGGTAGCATTTTGAAAACTTTTTTTCAAGGATCGCTCAGCCTAGTTTCCTGTCAGATTATGAGAGCAGATGAGTCATGCTGCCGTTATGGAAAACCTATTTGACAAGGATAAAGATTTTAGGGCCTAGCAGAGAGAGAGAGAGAGGCTGAGAGAAATCTTTGAGAGAGAGAGAGAGAGAGACGGATAGAAAAAATTCAGAGAGACAGAGACACAATCAAAGATAGAGAGAGAGCAGATAACCCAAATCACGCACTTTAGTCTGGAAATTGCCAAAACATGTTGCAGTTTTTTGTTTTCAATGTTTCAGAAAAACAACGCACATCTACACAAAGGCAGAGGTGCCAGTTCCATAACTCACCCAGCAAGGTACTGAAGTCATGTACATGCCAATAATGCATTATATAATAATATATAGTAAAGTAATAGAACCCCCCGGTAATCATGACAAATGGGGTAGCATTTTGTATGAAAATCCTGCCATGCCCTAACTAAGAAATTTAGGCCCACTCCGACTCGGCAGCTTTGTGTAGCACAGGACATAGGGAACAAACTATGGATCGCTGGACAGCAGGCGACGAACTAACGAATAAGTGAACTAAACAAAAAACAACATTTTGTATGTGACAATTTCACTCCACTACAGCCTGTGTGCACAGACATAGGGAACAAACTATGGATCGCTGGACAGCAGGCGACGAACTAACGATAAGTGAAACAAACAACTGGTGACAATAACACACACAGACATAGGGAACAAACTATGGATCGCTGGACAGCAGGCGACGAACAAACGATAAGCGAAACAAACAAACAAACAGATGAAAACAAACAAGTGGTGACAATAACACACACTGTTCAAAATGTTGCATACATGTTTAAAATTAGTTGTAACAAAAACAGTCTTAGGGTATGTAAACATTAAATTTGCAATCCGCCCCATTCACTTCTTCATTCTCGTCAATCGGCCACCTTCATCAGGTCGAAGATTTTGCCGATATTGAAAATAAGAAAGAAATAAGCCGACACAGACACTCGATCATCCGCGATCTCATCCGACTATTTTTTTATAATATAAGCGAACAGGGTTTTTGTACAGAACTTGCCGATCTGACGTGTACAGCCCCTTATGAATATTCACGTGGGTGCATGCAGTGACCAAAACTTTTGCCTGAACTTTCTTGCCGAAACCCAATGTACAAAAGAATGACATCATGTAAAGAGCCCTTTCTTCAGGCACTCAGCTGCCTGAGGCAGCATCAAAGTCAGGCTTCAGGCTTCAGGCATACCCACATGCACCCCTGTATTCATTTACCAGTGCACACACACTCCTAACAGTTTATGTGCATATAATTATATGCACTGATTATCACACGTGGAACTCACACACATACTTTCACACACACCCCACACAGAGAAATAAAGGGTAACAGAAACCCACACAGACAGTAAACCTGACAGTTCAAATCTTTCAGTGAGAGTGACGCACCTTTTTTTCTGAATCCAAGACGCCTGCAAATAAATTAGTCTCGCAAGCGTCGCACTTGAAACGTGAAGCAGACGGTGATAATAAATCAACAACAAAACCACACACACACAAACGCTGACTCATCAATGCTAGTTAAGTAAGGAAAGCAAACGAAACGCGGGCTCAAACCATCATTCCAAGTATAAATTTCAACACAATTTTCTGCCTCCCCCCCCCCCCCCCCACTCCCCTGCCGTACCCCGCCCCCATCCCCACAAATTGACTATCAGCTGCGTTTTTTACTTTCATGCCATCCTACATACATTTTGAGAGCCCTGATTTTTTTAAATGGTTGTGCAAAGAAACAGTCTGTTCTGCTTGTGTGTGCAATGTCCAAAAAATACGTTGAATTTCTGAGAAATAAATGCTAAAGAAAACAACAACAAAAGGAGGATGAGGAGGAGGCATCGTGCTTCAATTTTGTTCCCTCCCAATTACTGAGACATCTGCATAGAGCAATGCTGGCTCTGTGTAACACACTTTTATCAGTTGCTATCATAATTTACCCAACTAAGAAATGTTATATTGAAACAAAAATATCATGCAATAAAAGAAGAATATAAAACGACATGTTTCACACCGCAGTTAACTAAGGAATCATGGACAGATAATCCGACGCAATCAACGGCAACCAATGATGATAAATAACTCGACCCAATCAGCCAGTCAGATTTACAATCAACTGCACCAACACAGTCCAATGGACAAAATCCTCAAACATGCACAACTCTACAGAAAGGCAAACAAAATTATAATTATCACCAAGTTATAAAAGAGACCAAACTAACAGATTAAAATCCAAAGAAATGAGAAGAAAGAAAATACCCCCCCCCCCAAAAAAAAAAAAATAAAAATAAAATAAAAAGAAAGATTAAGGTGAACACTATAAAGATGGAAAAAAGACAATTGATGGTTTGCACACACGCATGCACACAGCGAACCAAGGCATGCACACAGATTGTAAGTTCTACAGTTGTCTCCAACAGTGAGATCTCTAGAAAAAATCCCACATCAAAAGCCATCACTTATAAGAACCAAGAATCGAACAGTATTCACTTTGAAAACATGCACCACACGTGATGTATTTACATGATTAGGATAGAGAATAAACCTGAAAGGTAATATTTGACATTTTGTGACACTTTTACCTCATGAAACAAACACGCCATTTAAAAACGAAAACACGGCTAGCCCATCTCTTTTTCTCAAACTCCTTCCATTATAAAACTATCAAGCCAGGATATATATATTACACGATCAATGTGAAAACGAACACAGTCAACAGATCACAGCAAAAGGAAGAAAAATGAAAAAGCAAACCCATGAAAGGCCACCAAAAACCCCACAAAACTTTGTCACCATAAAGAGGAACACCAAGGTCAAATACACGAAGGTCTTCTTGAGATAACGTCACGGATGTTGGCTTCTTCCTTGCTGTAGAAAGCCTGAACATAGGCCGACCCTCGCTAGCCCCCGCCATGGCAAAGCTCGTTTAAGTACAGCGCACACCACAGGCTTTGAGCAAAGAGAACTGGAACACTTGGTGAACAAACAGCACAAAACTACAGAAAGTCAAGACAATTAGAGAAAAAGAAACCTTTAACCCTTTCACCGCCAAAGTCGCATTTTAGCACCACAGTGATTTAACACCTACTTCGATCACGAGTTCGTCTGCTCGTCTTCTCAGGTTCGTTTTTCTTTTTCAGTCTCTTGCGGCTTAGACACTGAATGCGGCTTTATCGTTGTTCCAGAATTTTAATAAAATTCAGGGGGTGAGGCTTAGTTTTGTAGCCCGGGAAATCAGAATTTAAAACAAATTCGGGGGGTGAGGCTTAGACAACGGTGTGATTTGTAGCCCGGGAAATACGGTATGTCACTAAAAGGCATCAAATTGGGGTCTATCATCCAAAGACCCTATTGCCTCAGTTTGGGGAAGTAAGGATAGACCTTGTTTTATATCTGTCACAGTGATTTAACACCTATGTCACTAAAAGGCATCAAATTGGGGTCTATCATCCAAAGACCCTATTGACTCAGTTGTGGGAAGTAAGGGTAGACCTTATTTTATATGTGTCACAGTGATTTAACACCTATGTCACTAAAAGGCATCAAATTGGGGTCTGTCATCCAAAGACCCTGTTGACTTAGTTGTGGGAAGTAAGGATAGACCTTGTTTTATATCTGTCACATCTATATCACTAAAAGGCATCAAATTGGGGTCTATCATCCAAAGACCCTATTGTCTTAGTTGTGGGAAGTAAGGTTAGACCTTATTTTATATCTGTCACAGAAGAATCCCCAATACTGCAGATGGATTTTGTTCCCTACCCAGGTCAATGTAATGGACATTTGTGGCTGAAACATGGCTGGCGGTGAAAGGGTTAAAGACAGGCAACGAGGAAAAGCAGCGAGAAATATATCAAGTCAGAATAATAACGACTGAACACAAACCGCCAAAACAAATGTACAGACTGAAAGCGCAGAACCTCTTCCAGTTTAATCATCAGTCTTCACTACGATGAAGTTGGACCATCAGAAGAAGAGGGAAAGGAAGGTGGGCGATAAATATGCATGGAAATAATGTGGTGGGTGGGGGGTGGGGGGGGGGCTAGAATGTTGGGAGAGGAGGGGAGAGGAGTGTCAACAAGGCCCTCAGGCACAGACAAAGGTGTGCATTAAACTTCACTCAAATCAGTTTCCTTCTATCTCTCTCAAAACCTGTATTCACGGCACTTGACGTCCTGCTGTCTTTTACAGTCGGAAACATAAGAGTTTCAGCGCAACAAGACCATCAACATTTGATACTTTTTTTAAATGTCAATATTAAGTTCATAATGTTTTTGATACAATAAATAATGTATAATGTAAGGTGGGAAAGGGCTGAAAAAGGCAATAATTATTTTCATTAAAAAAAAGTGAAAGGAAAAATTAGAACTTGTGCTGTAGTTAAACAGCCATCAAACAATACATAACCTGACCCCCCCTCCCCGCCACACCTAATACTTATACCCCCCCAACCACCCATTTTCCATTACTTTATCATCGTGCCCAAGACTCATAATGCTTCATACAAGCCTCCTATCACAATGACCTGGAACAAAAGCGTTGTCAATAACAACAACAATCCTGACTAACAACAAACTGCTGTATCACACGGATTAAAAAACACAACACAACAAAAATAAAAACCGCTTCACAACTAATCATGGTTTCTGATTTCACAACCCCTTTGGCTTCTGTCATGAATTTAGACGAAATGAAATAATACCTGATCCTCCACTAAACAAATGTCATGATTAACACATCGTTATAAAAAAACCCATACCAGAATGTATAAATTAAAACGTGTTGTCATTTGTTGAGCTGAGATCTGCAAGAACTCGCCTTTACGCCTTTACGAGGCAATAGGTCTACAGTGAAATGATTACACTTTGTGCTTTTGTGTTGATGTAACTGTTAAACAACAGCTGTATCTTGAAAGGTAAAATAAGAAAATAAATCACTCCTTTCTTTTCGATATGTTTCAGTTATCAATTTACAGGTATATTGTTTAATTGTTTTTTACAAAATAAGGATATCACCAAAAAATATAAGAATCCTGCTTCATTATATCACTGTTCTGTACCATTTATATTGAAAAAGAAAATATTTGTAGCTCCGTAAAAACAAACATATGAAAACAATCACAGAACAAAGCTTGCCTGGAACCATCAGAGCAGAAGATACTTCATGTAGTCCAAGCAACAACCACAACCAATAGAAATAAACTATGAAAAAAATGAGATATAACCACACGCTCCAAGGAACTATCAATCAAACTTATAACAAAACTATTTCACAGTGGGTCAAAATAGAAACAGAATTAAACAAACATGCACCAAAAATAGTCACAGAAGAGTCAAAATCACAAACTATTTCACCTCTTGAAGGAACAAACAATAAGACATGTGTACGCCAGCTATACATGCCTCCTAATTGTACACTTAGACAGAAAAATATTTGTTTTTAAATCATACTTTCTCTGTGAAGATCCTATGAAAACCTTGGACCCTAAATTGTCGTTGACAGATTTCTGAAGCATGGCAAATCCCTAGTGGGAAATATTTGACCCCGAGCTTCCACAACCAACAACTGGAATGTTTCATATATAAAAAAAATAACACAAAGCCAAACAAATGTATTAAAAACATCTAAAATGTGGTTTACGAATCAACTGTGAGCAATGTTTCTTCAGTTAAAACCCCCAAAACACCCACAATGGAGAGCTGAAGACATGAGTGTTGGTACGTCATTATTTCTTCAAGAGATCATTTACAAAACTACAAGTTGGTCAACACTTTTCAAGAAAAAATCCTAAAACAAGCGAGCAGTTTACAAGTTGAAAATGAAGAGAGGGAAAGAGAGGGGAGGGGAGGTCAGGATGGAAAACCAGGTGTGGACAAAACACCCCCAAACCACTTCACACCAATGCAAAACATTAAAAAACAAAACAAAAAACATTACAAGTGTAATGCACCATTGCAGAATGTTAAAATCATTACGACCGCACCAACGCACCAAAGGAAAGGTTTAAAATCATTACGAACCTTTCTTACTGGCCGTCCTGCCACAAAACTTTTCCAAGTTAATCTTCAGAATCTTCAGTACGATAAAGGTGGAAGATCAAACGAAGAAGAAGAAGAACTTTCCTCCAAAAATATGATTCATTATCAGTATGACTTGTGCACACACTTAGAACATTAGGTCTTATGCACAAAGTGTGTGTTGCTACAATTTGCATACCAAGACACGCACACAGACATAATGTATGCACACACCCCTACACGCCTAAACACTCTCGCTTCTAATAATCACGCACATTTGATATAATGTCTTCACGACAAACAACCATAACAACAACAAACCATCTCACTCCATTCCTCTAGAAAAATATCCCATTCCAATCCACGTTAAAACCACATGAACAGCAATACGCATGAGACAATGTGTTAATGTACAAAAATAGCTTGTTTTTGTTAACAGGCAGGGATATGATACAGCGTGAGACGCGGACACATCAATAGATACAGGCTTTTCCAAACATGCACGTTTCAGTGTGAAAATGTCGGGGGGAAAACATACTGATATTTACACCAAATTGATTATTACGTTCATTTATTGAAGAACGGTGATCGAGTTAAAACCAACTACACACACGCAAGTACGACACAGACTTCAACATTCTGACAACGACTGCCTAAAAAACAAACAGTCCAAACATTTTCCCCATCACAAACATGCTACACAAAACTTTCTGCTGCAATATTTGAACAACACACTCTGTGAAAACTCTTAATATTTCATCAACAGGTCACTGAGCCTAACACGGCGGTTATAAAGCGTATCATCAGTCAGAATATAGCACGCCACGAAAATCCGAAGAAAAAAACAAACATGCAAAACAATTCTCCCACTGATTCATTGAATAAGGAACCTAATGTAAAGTCTTCAACCTGTTCAATAAAAATATCAAACAAAATGTTTTCAACCGAATCCTAGAGAATTTGAGGACAACTGTGAACCCAATAGCACTGGACAAAACAGCATGGAACCGGTCACCCAGCGACGGGCAGAGAAGTCGGGTCCAACAAACCAAACACTGCGCAAAGAGTCATCCAGCCATTCGCAAACAAATCCAGCCAAACTTCAAACCAAACACCGTGTGTATGGATGTCTGCCGAGTCATGGGTCAACCAGGAACAGCCAAACTCGACACCTTGCCATACGGCCATAATGGGTAAGGTACATATGTGTCCATTTTTCAGTTTTCACTGGTCTCCCCGCTGCGGACAGCCGACACGTTCCGATTTCGGAGGAGCTCAAAAGGAAAAAAAAGATTTGGAGGATTTTTTTTGAAAAACGGCAGGAGAATGGGGCCAATAAGTCAGAAAGATAGTAGATGACAGAAAGCAAAGGGAAAAGGCAGAGTCAAAGAGAGTGGCAGATTAGAGGAAGTTTCAAGCACAGAACTTCCAGATGGTGGGGGGACTATTTATATGAAAGCCCCCCCGGTATCCCCCCGGGGAGACAACTGAATAAATGTCTGGTACATAAAAACTGTTCACCAAGTCATGGCAAAGTGCACCTCCACACAACTCTCAACAACTTGTAAGTTTTCTGCCCGTACTGGCTTCAATGTAAAGGAGTGGGGGAAAGGGGAGGGAAGGGGGGAGGGGGGACCAAAGACGATAATAGACGATTTTCCGAAAAAATAGACGAAATTGGATTGTCCCCCATGAAAAAACAGGATGAACACGAGGCGTCTGTCCTACCAATGTCCTACCAATGTCCTACCAATGTCCTACCAATTAATGAAGGGTCACTCGCGCAAACCGCAAAGTTCTGAAAAAAACACCCAACCGTAATCCAACGCGCGGCCGATTCTTTTTCTTCACATAACCCGATTATATGCAAGCAACAGTGCACTGGGAGACCTTTAAAAACATTTTTTTTAACTGCTCAAACTGCTTGTGATCTCACCACGCGGTCGCTTTGACGCCATCTTGAAACAGAATGACTGGGAACCGGAATGACTTTTCACCGCATTGTTTCAAAAGCATTGCTTGCCGACGCAACTGTAGTGGTGTTTTTTTCTCCGTAATTTCCCCCCAGTCGCCGTAATTATCGTAATTTGGGTTTGTTTCGTAAAAATTACGGCCAAATGGTAAAGGTAAACAGGTCTGTATGTGGCTGATACAGACACCGTAACTGTGGGTCGTCTCAGTCTGGGACAATGCCAACGCCTGTAAGTTGGATCGGGGAGGACTGAGAGGGAACCATTCTCACGCTTCAAAAGAAACAGCACAGAAATTTGCCACCATCAGAACTTCGGGGCGAAGATTTCTACCCAACAAATCCACACAGGCAACGGAAAAGAATAGAATCTTAGCAACACAAACGCACGGTCAATATGTTAATATAAACAAAAACGTCATGTCCAATGACAAAATTAGGTTTAGGTCTGTCATTCTGAGTGCAGTCAAGTTGGAGTTGCTTTCCTTCGTGCAAAGACAGATCAGCATCGTGCTTTCTCTCACAGATGCTGCGCATATACATCACGCTTTGCTTCAAGGATGCTGCATGCATAGGCAACAATATAAAAAAAATCTGGCACTGTGCATAAATGTTACAAAATTGAAAAAAATTGAAAAATAAAATAAATAGGAACAGAACACAGTAGGTTAAACGTACCACATAAAAATGGAATCATACACACGTGCCCATAACTTGCAACGTTTTCTAACGCAGTGGAATGAACGCTCAATTCCTTACATTCTTGACGGCAGTTAAATATGCAAATTAGTCTATTAAGCAAATTAAGTAGCAGACGGAAGGCACAGAAGCCAATTTGCATAGAAAACGGAGGAATAGGTGGAATGAGAAAAGCGTCGTTAGTCTGATAATAAATAAACCTGTCTCTGGATTCTGCCGAGTGGGGAACATCACTCTAATGCTTTAGTTTGACCCATCGTTATTGCACCATCGTTTACGTTGGGAAATAATCATTTAATTAGTACATTCATGTCACTTCTTCTTTATTAATACTAATGGTAGGTAAGTAGGTAAGTAGGTAAGTAGGGACAGGCTTCAGACTTCAAGCCTCGCGGCTTATAAAACGTCCCATCCATTTTAAATTCATTTTTACAGGTATTATTTATGATGCGTGTGCAAGAATGTGTGCGTCAGTGTGTCATACAGGGAGACATCCTATAGCTTTCAGAAATACCTGATTAAAAAATTGCCGTGAACACTGATTTGAAGGGAGGTAAACTCTCTAATACATCCTTCACACAATCCACACTTTCAGAATTGACTTTTCTCTCTTTCTTCACCCTTCACCGCCAAATGTCCTAATGTTATACACATCACAGACGAATTCGCAATATTGCAGGGTTTTTTTTCGGTAAAGGTCAAGATGTGCCACCCCCCCTACCTATCTCGGTTAATTGTATTTTTCCGTTATTGCCTTTCTTACCATACATAAAGCTGTATTTTAGGAACATTTTTAGCTAATAACCTTTTTGGAATACTAACCCTAACCCTAGCCCTAACCCTACCCCCCACCGTATAAGACGGAAAAACGCAACGAACCACAACTGTGACAAATCGCGGTGTACTGCAGTACATAGTGGGGGGTAGGGTTAGGGTTAGGGGTAGGGTTAGGGTTAGGGTTAGTATTCCAAAAAGGTAATTAGCCAAAAATGTTCCTAAAATACAGCTTTATGTATGGTAAGGCAACAACGGAAAAATACAATTAACCGAGAAATGCATGGGGGGTGGCACATCTTTACCTTTACCGTTTTTTCTTCTCTACCCAGTTAAGTTTAATGGTAGTTGATTGCCATTGGTGCAGAGCAGCTACCGTTACTTCTGTCAGTGTATGTACAGACAATGGTCAACAAGAGGCAAAGCCTTCAAGGCTCACTTGAACATGCACATGTGGGATGCGTGTGTGTGAAATGAAACTATCGTTAATGGATACAACTAAAGAAAGGAAATTTAAAAAAAGTGCTCTCGCCGAGAATCGAACCAGGAACATTCGCGTGAGAGACAAACGCTCTACACAATGAGCCATTGAGGCGTTCACTGTTGATGACTTTCTCAACTCATGTTGCCGATTCAATACTCTCTAACCCACTAATCTAAAATGCTATCTGTTTACAGTGTTGTTTTAAGCATTTAATTATCAAAATCATTAGTGTTTGGAAGCTTGCACAGACATCTATATGTGTGCAAAGTTTGATCGATGAACGCCTTTTAGATACTGAGAAAAAGCCAACGCTAAAGTTGCCACGGATGGACACACACACAGACACACACACACAGACACACACACACAGACACCTGGAAAACCGAAGAAGCATGAAAACATACTCATTTTCGTGTCGTTGACACGAGTGAGCCAAAAAGGTGACTTTGCGTTGACTTGAGGCCGCGTTTCCTGTCCTGTCATAACATATTCGGATGAGACGATAAACCGAGGTCCCGTGTGCCCATGCATTTAGCATACGTTAAACCCAGTGGCAACAAAAAAGTTGTCATTTTGGTCAATCAGTCACCCCCAATCAGTCACACAAAAATCGCAAGCATATTTTTTTTTAATTGGGTGCGACGCGCTCTCCAGGTGGGAGCAACCCGAATTTCACAGACGCCTCTGTGACTATAAAGTACCTAATACCTAATGTTTTTACTGTCCTTCATATTGTTGTTGGCGTTACTGGCGTTACTGTCTGTTGATGTTGGTCAGCTTGAAACTGACATGAGACCAACACGATGACGTCGTGTCATCGGTACTGCTGGCAATATTGGTTGTCGTCACTGTCATCCATGTTGTTGCCGTCACTGTCGTTTCTGTCGGTTCATGTTGGTCAGCATCAAACTGATGTAGGAGGTCAAAAGGTCATCCATCTTGTAACCCTGGAAACCACACAGAAAACAATAGGATTAAATAATGATAAATGACATCACCATACATCTTGCAATCCTGTTACCGTAAAAACTGGACTATAAGACACGCTTGTATGTAAGCCGCATCCCTTAAATTAACAAAATATTAGGTATTCATTCACATATAAGCCACACCAGTTCATAAGCCGCAGAGAAAATAGTGTGTGTACAAACCAACACAAATACAGAAATTCTCCAATCAGAACGTGAGTATTTAATGTTCTGGGATACTTTAAACATGGAATTTGAATCTATTGATTACCAAACCCAGTTTTGAGTCTAAAAAAACTAAAAAAAGGCTGAAGAATGTGGCCAGAAACATATTTAATCATACTGATAAATGTAGAATTGAAAATAATCCAGATAAGCCGCATCAGTCTATAAGCCGCATGGGACAAAGTTGAGGAAAAAAGTAGCGGCTTATAGTCCGCATTTTAAGGTACTATAACATCAGTAAATAATGCCACAAACTGGCTGACAGCACACCTACATAGATTTGTGAGTGAGTGCATATGATACCAACGTTACTCCTCTCTGAAGGCAAATGGCTGACACGCTCTCGGAATAATTCTGTATGCCATTGTCATTATCATTTCATGACAATATAATTCTATAACAATATTATTCTGTATTTTGTAAGTATAACATTCATTATAACACTTACTAGAGAGGTTTCACACAGCAAAATTGAACAAAGGGGGAATACTCTTTCTAATTAACTCCCCTCCACCAAAGTTGATTACGATACCAATCACCTAGCAGTGCGTGGGTCAGAACCAAAGTGAGACGAACAAAGCATCATTCTCAATAAAGAATGCGCCAAGTTCGCCTTTATGACCCTCCACCCACACAGTACACATCAACAATGGTGGAGAGGACGACATACAAACAAATCAACATCTGTCACACAGCAGTGTGGACCTTCTCCCTAAATCCCACACAGTCCACATCAACACTGGTGGAGAGGACGACATACAAACAAATCAACATCTGTCACACAGTAGTTTGGACCTTCTCCCTAAATCCCACACAGTACACATCAACACTGGTGGAGAGGACGACATACAAACAAATCAACATCTGTCACACAGTAGTTTGGACCTTCTCCCTAAATCCCACACAGTACACATCAACACTGGTGGAGAGGACAACATACAAACAAATCAACATCTGTCACACAGCAGTGTGGACCTTCTCCCTAAATCCCACACAGTACACATCAACACTGGTGGAGAGGACGACATACAAACAAATCAACATCTATCACACAGCAGTGTGGACCTTCTCCCTAAATTCCACACAGTACACATCAACACTGGTGGAGAGGACGACATACAAACAAATCAACATCTGTCACACAGCAGTGTGGACCTTCTCCCTAAATCCCACACAGTACACATCAACACTGGTGGAGAGGACGACATACAAACAAATCAACATCTATCACACAGCAGTGTGGACCTTCTCCCTAAATTCCACACAGTAGTGGTGGAGAGGACGACATACAAACAAATCAACATCTGTCACACAGCAGTGTGAACCTTCTCCCTAAATCCCACACAGTACACATCAACACTGGTGGAGAGGACGACATACAAACAAATCAACATCTGTCACACAGCAGTGTGGACCTTCTCCCTAAATCCCACACAGTACACATCAACACTGGTGGAGAGGACGACATACAAACAAATCAACATCTGTCACACAGCAGTGTGGACCTTCTCCCTAAATCCCACACAGTACACATCAACACTGGTGGAGAGGACGACATACAAACAAATCAACATCTATCACACAGCAGTGTGGACCTTCTCCCTAAATCCCACACAGTACACATCAACACTGGTGGAGAGGACGACATACAAACAAATCAACATCTGTCACACAGCAGTGTGGACCTTCTCCCTAAATCCCACACAGTACACATCAACACTGGTGGAGAGGACGACATACAAACAAATCAACATCTGTCACACAGCAGTGTGGACCTTCTCCCTAAATCCCACACAGTACACATCAACACTGGTGGAGAGGACGACATACAAACAAATCAACATCTGTCACACAGCAGTGTGGACCTTCTCCCTAAATCCCACACAGTCCACATCAACACTGGTGGAGAGGACGACATACAAACAAATCAACATCTGTCACACAGCAGTGTGGACCTTCTCCCTAAATCCCACACAGTACACATCAACACTGGTGGAGAGGACGACATACAAACAAATCAACATCTGTCACACAGCAGTGTGGACCTTCTCCCTAAATCCCACACAGTCCACATCAACACTGGTGGAGAGGACGACATACAAACAAATCAACATCTGTCACACAGCAGTGTGGACCTTCTCCCTAAATCCCACACAGTACACATCAACACTGGTGGAGAGGACGACATACAAACAAATCAACATCTGTCACACAGCAGTGTGGACCTTCTCCCTAAATCCCACACAGTACACATCAACACTGGTGGAGAGGACGACATACAAACAAATCAACATCTGTCACACAGCAGTGTGGACCTTCTCCCTAAATCCCACACAGTACACATCAACATGGTGGAGAGGACGACATACAAACAAATCAACATCTGTCACACAGCAGTGTGGACCTTCTCCCTAAATCCCACACAGTACACATCAACACTGGTGGAGAGGACGACATACAAACAAATCAACATCTGTCACACAGCAGTGTGGACCTTCTCCCTAAATCCCACACAGTACACATCAACACTGGTGGAGAGGACGACATACAAACAAATCAACATCTGTCACACAGCAGTGTGGACCTTCTCCCTAAATCCCACACAGTACACATCAACACTGGTGGAGAGGACGACATACAAACAAATCAACATCTGTCACACAGCAGTGTGGACCTTCTCCCTAAATCCCACACAGTCCACATCAACACTGGTGGAGAGGACGACATACAAACAAATCAACATCTGTCACACAGCAGTGTGGACCTTCTCCCTAAATCCCACACAGTCCACATCAACACTGGTGGAGAGGACGACATACAAACAAATCAACATCTGTCACACAGCAGTGTGGACCTTCTCCCTAAATCCCACACAGTACACATCAACACTGGTGGAGATGACGACATACAAACAAATCAACATCTGTCACACAGCAGTGTGGACCTTCTCCCTAAATCCCACACAGTCCACATCAACACTGGTGGAGAGGACGACATACAAACAAATCAACATCTGTCACACAGCAGTGTGGACCTTCTCCCTAAATCCCACACAGTCCACATCAACACTGGTGGAGAGGACGACATACAAACAAATCAACATCTGTCACACAGCAGTGTGGACCTTCTCCCTAAATCCCACACAGTACACATCAACACTGGTGGAGAGGACGACATACAAACAAATCAACATCTGTCACACAGCAGTGTGGACCTTCTCCCTAAATCCCACACAGTCCACATCAACACTGGTGGAGAGGACGACATACAAACAAATCAACATCTGTCACACAGCAGTGTGGACCTTCTCCCTAAATCCCACACAGTCCACATCAACACTGGTGGAGAGGACGACATACAAACAAATCAACATCTGTCACACAGCAGTGTGGACCTTCTCCCTAAATCCCACACAGTCCACATCAACACTGGTGGAGAGGACGACATACAAACAAATCAACATCTGTCACACAGCAGTGTGGACCTTCTCCCTAAATCCCACACAGTCCACATCAACACTGGTGGAGAGGACGACATACAAACAAATCAACATCTGTCACACAGCAGTGTGGACCTTCTCCCTAAATCCCACACAGTACACATCAACACTGGTGGAGAGGACGACATACAAACAAATCAACATCTGTCACACAGCAGTGTGGACCTTCTCCCTAAATCCCACACAGTACACATCAACACTGGTGGAGAGGACGACATACAAACAAATCAACATCTGTCACACAGCAGTGTGGACCTTCTCCCTAAATCCCACACAGTCCACATCAACACTGGTGGAGAGGACGACATACAAACAAATCAACATCTGTCACACAGCAGTGTGGACCTTCTCCCTAAATCCCACACAGTACACATCAACACTGGTGGAGAGGACGACATACAAACAAATCAACATCTGTCACACAGCAGTGTGGACCTTCTCCCTAAATCCCACACAGTACACATCAACACTGGTGGAGAGGACGACATACAAACAAATCAACATCTGTCACACAGCAGTGTGGACCTTCTCCCTAAATCCCACACAGTCCACATCAACACTGGTGGAGAGGACGACATACAAACAAATCAACATCTGTCACACAGCAGTGTGGACCTTCTCCCTAAATCCCACACAGTCCACATCAACACTGGTGGAGAGGACGACATACAAACAAATCAACATCTGTCACACAGCAGTGTGGACCTTCTCCCTAAATCCCACACAGTCCACATCAACACTGGTGGAGAGGACGACATACAAACAAATCAACATCTGTCACACAGCAGTGTGGACCTTCTCCCTAAATCCCACACAGTACACATCAACACTGGTGGAGAGGACGACATACAAACAAATCAACATCTGTCACACAGCAGTGTGGACCTTCTCCCTAAATCCCACACAGTCCACATCAACACTGGTGGAGAGGACGACATACAAACAAATCAACATCTGTCACACAGCAGTGTGGACCTTCTCCCTAAATCCCACACAGTACACATCAACACTGGTGGAGAGGACGACATACAAACAAATCAACATCTGTCACACAGCAGTGTGGACCTTCTCCCTAAATCCCACACAGTACACATCAACACTGGTGGAGAGGACGACATACAAACAAATCAACATCTGTCACACAGCAGTGTGGACCTTCTCCCTAAATCCCACACAGTCCACATCAACACTGGTGGAGAGGACGACATACAAACAAATCAACATCTGTCACACAGCAGTGTGGACCTTCTCCCTAAATCCCACACAGTACACATCAACACTGGTGGAGAGGACGACATACAAACAAATCAACATCTGTCACACAGCAGTGTGGACCTTCTCCCTAAATCCCACACAGTCCACATCAACACTGGTGGAGAGGACGACATACAAACAAATCAACATCTGTCACACAGCAGTGTGGACCTTCTCCCTAAATCCCACACAGTACACATCAACACTGGTGGAGAGGACGACATACAAACAAATCAACATCTGTCACACAGCAGTGTGGACCTTCTCCCTAAATCCCACACAGTACACATCAACACTGGTGGAGAGGACGACATACAAACAAATCAACATCTGTCACACAGCAGTGTGGACCTTCTCCCTAAATCCCACACAGTACACATCAACACTGGTGGAGAGGACGACATACAAACAAATCAACATCTGTCACACAGCAGTGTGGACCTTCTCCCTAAATCCCACACAGTACACATCAACACTGGTGGAGAGGACGACATACAAACAAATCAACATCTGTCACACAGCAGTGTGGACCTTCTCCCTAAATCCCACACAGTCCACATCAACACTGGTGGAGAGGACGACATACAAACAAATCAACATCTGTCACACAGCAGTGTGGACCTTCTCCCTAAATCCCACACAGTACACATCAACACTGGTGGAGAGGACGACATACAAACAAATCAACATCTGTCACACAGCAGTGTGGACCTTCTCCCTAAATCCCACACAGTACACATCAACAATGGTGGAGAGGACGACATACAAACAAATCAACATCTGTCACACAGCAGTGTGGACCTTCTCCCTAAATCCCACACAGTCCACATCAACACTGGTGGAGAGGACGACATACAAACAAATCAACATCTGTCACACAGCAGTGTGGACCTTCTCCCTAAATCCCACACAGTACACATCAACAATGGTGGAGAGGACGACATACAAACAAATCAACATCTGTCACACAGCAGTGTGGACCTTCTCCCTAAATCCCACACAGTACACATCAACACTGGTGGAGAGGACGACATACAAACAAATCAACATCTGTCACACAGCAGTGTGGACCTTCTCCCTAAATCCCACACAGTCCACATCAACACTGGTGGAGAGGACGACATACAAACAAATCAACATCTGTCACACAGCAGTGTGGACCTTCTCCCTAAATCCCACACAGTACACATCAACACTGGTGGAGAGGACGACATACAAACAAAATCAACATCTGTCACACAGCAGTGTGGACCTTCTCCCTAAATCCCCACACAGTACACATCAACACTGGTGGAGAGGACGACATACAAACAAATCAACATCTGTCACACAGCAGTGTGGACCTTCTCCCTAAATCCCACACAGTACACATCAACACTGGTGGAGAGGACGACATACAAACAAATCAACATCTGTCACACAGCAGTGTGGACCTTCTCCCTAAATCCCACACAGTCCACATCAACACTGGTGGAGAGGACGACATACAAACAAATCAACATCTATCACACAGCAGTGTGGACCTTCTCCCTAAATCCCACACAGTACACATCAACACTGGTGGAGAGGACGACATACAAACAAATCAACATCCGTCACACAGCAGTGTGGACCTTCTCCCTAAATCCCACACAGTACACATCAACACTGGTGGAGAGGACGACATACAAACAAATCAACATCTATCACACAGCAGTGTGGACCTTCTCCCTAAATCCCACACAGTACACATCAACACTGGTGGAGAGGACGACATACAAACAAATCAACATCTATCACACAGCAGTGTGGACCTTCTCCCTAAATCCCACACAGTCCACATCAACACTGGTGGAGAGGACGACATACAAACAAATCAACATCTGTCACACAGCAGTGTGGACCTTCTCCCTAAATCCCACACAGTACACATCAACACTGGTGGAGAGGACGACATACAAACAAATCAACATCTATCACACAGCAGTGTGGACCTTCTCCCTAAATCCCACACAGTACACATCAACACTGGTGGAGAGGACGACATACAAACAAATCAACATCTGTCACACAGCAGTGTGGACCTTCTCCCTAAATCCCACACAGTACACATCAACAATGGTGGAGAGGACGACATACAAACAAATCAACATCTATCACACAGCAGTGTGGACCTTCTCCCTAAATCCCACACAGTACACATCAACACTGGTGGAGAGGACGACATACAAACAAATCAACATCTGTCACACAGCAGTGTGGACCTTCTCCCTAAATCCCACACAGTACACATCAACACTGGTGGAGAGGACGACATACAAACAAATCAACATCTGTCACACAGCAGTGTGGACCTTCTCCCTAAATCCCACACAGTCCACATCAACACTGGTGGAGAGGACGACATACAAACAAATCAACATCTGTCACACAGCAGTGTGGACCTTCTCCCTAAATCCCACACAGTCCACATCAACACTGGTGGAGAAGACGACATACAAACAAATCAACATCTGTCACACAGCAGTGTGGACCTTCTCCCTAAATCCCACACAGTACACATCAACACTGGTGGAGAGGACGACATACAAACAAATCAACATCTGTCACACAGCAGTGTGGACCTTCTCCCTAAATCCCACACAGTCCACATCAACACTGGTGGAGAGGACGACATACAAACAAATCAACATCCGTCACACAGCAGTGTGGACCTTCTCCCTAAATCCCACACAGTCATGTAGAAGTGGGTGTTCTCAGTCTGCTAGTCCTACTGGTATATTCTACATAAACACCGACTTACTTTTGTTTTATTAATTGTGTGCACTATTAGATGAAATGCGCTTGCACGTGTGTGTGTGCGTACGTATGATTTTCACTTGAGACTCTCTCTCTCTCTCTCTGTGCCCCCTCTCTCTCTCCCTCTCTCTCAGTATCTCTCTCTCTGTCTCTCTCTCTCCCCCTCTCTGAGTCTCTCTCTCTCTTATGCGTGAGGGGGGCGGAGGTGTGTGTGTGTGTGCTGCAGTTTGTGTGCGCTTGGGTTTCAGTTGCGTGAATGTCCTATTTTAATATCTGAGCTGTGATCTTATTTATTCACTGTTTATCCTTTACGTGCCACCACAGATGTATATCCATGTTTTTTTTACAATAAATCTTGTGACTCAGCAGCGATGTTTCACAGAGTAGTATGGTCATGAGGAAGTAGATGTTTCCACTGCTCCAGCTGTTCAATCTATTGTTACAACAATCTCCTACATCACTGTCATCCTAGCTGCACTCACCAGCGATGTTTCACACAGTAGTTTGCTCCCTCGGACCAGGTTCCCTATAGTCATGTGGAAGTAGGTGTTTCCACTGCTCCAGTTGGAAATCTTGGTGAACGGGTGAGTCGCCAGGATCTCCTGGAAAAAAAAAAAATTATAAAAAAAAAATAAAAAATAGAAAAGGAAGGAAGAAGTCTGCCCACAAAACAATGTTCTCCCCCCCCCCCCCCCCCCTCCCCTTAAGTGTTACAACCACACTCTGGTCGAAGATACCTCCCTCTAATTTGCATTTCTCCTCCCTCCCACCCGCCCCCTCTACCCTCATTTTTCACCCGAGGCAATACCAGGTGGAGAGGGGGGTGGGTCCATGAAAAATAGTTTCCCCACCTTCTGGAAGTTCTGTGCTTGTAACTTCCTCTAATCTGCCACTCTCTTTGACTCTGCCTTTTCCCTTTGCTAACTGTCATCTACTATCTTTCTGCCTTACTGGTCCACTCTCCTGCCTTTGTTCTAGAAACTCTTTGACTCTGCCTTTTCCCTTTGCTAACTGTCATCTACTATCTTTCTGCCTTACTGGTCCACTCTCCTGCCTTTGTTCTAGAAACTCTTTCAAAGATTTTCTCCAGCCGAAGACGAACATGCTGACTATTTCTTGGTTAGGCGCAGAACGGCAGCATGACGCATCAGCGCTCATGTTACAGGAGACTGTCTGAGGGATGGATGAAAAAGAAGAAAGCTATAAATAGAACAACTGAGTGGGGGGGGGGGGGGGGGGGGGGGCACAAAGCAGAGGGGAGGGGATAAAAAACAGTGAGAAAAAGAAAATCAAAGGGAGACAACTGACCTTGGTCTGTGGGTGGATGAGGTTCACTCCGTTCTTGTTGATGGCGATCAGCAGGATCTCTGGGTAGTTGGGCTCCGTTGTTTGCTGTTGAGGAAATACAATCAATAATTAACATCAATCCATCAATAATTGATCAGCAGGATCTCTGGGTAGTTGGGCTCCGTTGTTTGCTGTTGAGGAAATACAATCAATAATTAACATCAATCCATCAATAATTGATCAGCAGGATCTCTGGGTAGTTGGGCTCCGTCGTTTGCTGTTGAGGAAATACAATCAATAATTAACATCAATCCATCAATAATTGATCAGCAGGATCTCTGGGTAGTTGGGCTCCGTTGTTTGCTGTTGAGGAAATACAATCAATAATTAACATCAATCCATCAATAATTGATCAGCAGGATCTCTGGGTAGTTGGGCTCCGTTGTTTGCTGTTGAGGAAATACAATCAATAATTAACATCAATCCATCAATAATTGATCAGCAGGATCTCTGGGTAGTTGGGCTCCGTCGTTTGCTGTTGAGGAAATACAATCAATAATTAACATCAATCCATCAACAACTGATCAGCAGGATCTCTGGGTAGTTGGGCTCCGTCGTTTGCTGTTGAGGAAATACAATCAATAATTAACATCAATCCATCAATAATTGATCAGCAGGATCTCTGGGTAGTTGGGCTCCGTTGTTTGCTGTTGAGGAAATACAATCAATAATTAACATCAATCCATCAATAATTGATCAGCAGGATCTCTGGGTAGTTGGGCTCCGTTGTTTGCTGTTGAGGAAATGCAATCAATAATTAACATCAATCCATCAACAACTGATCAGCAGGATCTCTGGGTAGTTGGGCTCCGTTGTTTGCTGTTGAGGAAATGCAATCAATAATTAACATCAATCCATCAACAACTGATCAGCAGGATCTCTGGGTAGTTGGGCTCCGTGGTTTGCTGTTGAGGAAATGCAATCAATAATTAACATCAATCCATCAACAACTGATCAGCAGGATCTCTGGGTAGTTGGGCTCAGTGGTTTGCTGTGGGGATTAAAATCAATAATCAACGTAACACATCAACATCAATCCATCAACAACTGATTTGTAGGATTTCTTGGCAGTTAGACTCCGTGGTTTGCTGTGGGGAAATAAAATCAACATCAACATAACTTATCAACATCAATGATTGATCAGCAGGATTTCTGGTATTCAGGCTCCGTCATTTGCTGTAAGTAATCAACATCAACACAAAAAACATCAACATCAGTATGAATGACAGATCAGCAGGTATTCTGGGTACCTAATTGGGCTCCAGCATTTGTTAGAAAATCAGACATTGTTAGTGATTATCACTAATAAAATCAACATCAGCATAACTTACCAAAAGTCAAAAAGTTTATTTCAAACCCCCAGGGGGCACATCAAACCTATCAACGGTTGAACAGCAAAATGTCAGGGTCACTGAGATCTATAATGTGCTGTATAAACAGACTACATTATAACAAACCAACATAACTTATCAAAACCTATCAATGGTTGAACAGCAGGAATGTCAGGGTCACTGAGATCTGTAATGTGCTGTACAAACAGACTACATTATAACAAACCAACATAACTTATCAAAACCTATCAATGGTTGAACAGCAGTCAGGGTCACTGAGATCTGTAATGTGCTGTACAAACAGATGACATTATAACAAACCAACATAACTTATCAAACCTATCAATGGTTGAACAGCAGGAATGTCAGGGTCACTGAGATCTGTAATGTGCTGTACAAACAGAGACATTATAACAAACCAACATAACTTATCAAACCTATCAATGGTTGAACAGCAGGAATGTCAGGGTCACTGAGATCTGTAATGTGCTGTACAAACAGATGACATTATAACAAACCAACATAACTTATCAAACCTATCAATGGTTGAACAGCAGGAATGTCAGGGTCACTGAGATCTGTAATGTGCTGTACAAACAGATGACATTATAACAAACCAACATAACTTATCAAAACCTATCAATGGTTGAACAGCAGGAATGTCAGGGTCACTGAGATCTGTAATGTGCTGTACAAACAGATGACATTATAACAAACCAACATAACTTATCAAACCTATCAACGGTTGAACAGCAAAATGTCAGGGTCACTGAGATCTATAATGTGCTGTATAAACAGACTACATTATAACAAACCAACATAACTTATCAAAACCTATCAATGGTTGAACAGCAGGAATGTCAGGGTCACTGAGATCTGTAATGTGCTGTACAAACAGACTACATTATAACAAACCAACATAACTTATCAAAACCTATCAATGGTTGAACAGCAGGAATGTCAGGGTCACTGAGATCTGTAATGTGCTGTACAAACAGATGACATTATAACAAACCAACATAACTTATCAAACCTATCAATGGTTGAACAGCAGGAATGTCAGGGTCACTGAGATCTGTAATGTGCTGTACAAACAGATGACATTATAACAAACCAACATAACTTATCAAACCTATCAATGGTTGAACAGCAGGAATGTCAGGGTCACTGAGATCTGTAATGTGCTGTACAAACAGATGACATTATAACAAACCAACATAACTTATCAAAACCTATCAATGGTTGAACAGCAGGAATGTCAGGGTCACTGAGATCTGTAATGTGCTGTACAAACAGACGACATTATAACAAACCAACATAACTTATCAAAACCTATCAATGGTTGAACAGCAGGAATGTCAGGGTCACTGAGATCTGTAATGTGCTGTACAAACAGACGACATTATAACAAACCAACATAACTTATCAAACCTATCAATGGTTGAACAGCAGGAATGTCAGGGTCACTGAGATCTGTAATGTGCTGTACAAACAGATGACATTATAACAAACCAACATAACTTATCAAAACCTATCAATGGTTGAACAGCAGGAATGTCAGGGTCACTGAGATCTGTAATGTGCTGTACAAACAGATGACATTATAACAAACCAACATAACTTATCAAAACCTATCAATGGTTGAACAGCAGGAATGTCAGGGTCACTGAGATCTGTAATGTGCTGTACAAACAGATGACATTATAACAAACCAACATAACTTATCAAAACCTATCAATGGTTGAACAGCAGGAATGTCAGGGTCACTGAGATCTGTAATGTGCTGTACAAACAGACGACATTATAACAAACCAACATAACTTATCAAACCTATCAATGGTTGAACAGCAGGAATGTCAGGGTCACTGAGATCTGTAATGTGCTGTACAAACAGACGACATTATAACAAACCAACATAACTTATCAAAACCTATCAATGGTTGAACAGCAGGAATGTCAGGGTCACTGAGATCTGTAATGTGCTGTACAAACAGATGACATTATAACAAACCAATACCAATCTAATACATGGACGTCAGTGCGACACGTCAACATCAGTGCGACACGTCAACATCAGTGCGACACGTCAACATCAGTGCGACACGTCAACATCAGCGCGACGCATCGCACATCAGAATGTCAATGATGAAAATTATGATATTGATAATATGATGATGACACTCACCTTGACTTCAAAGAAGGCAGAGCCAAACGTGGGCCACTTGAAGATGATTTTGAGGAAGTCGACCTTAGCGTCATCCCGAGTTTTGCCCGCTTCACGGTTGAATACTGCTACTACGGCCTGAAACAAAATTACAGTCACATCGTAAAAAAAACCCAAAAAACAAAGACCTAAAAAACCCATACAGATACAGTGACTAAAGGGGTCAAAAGTGGACAGAGCTGCCATATATACTTTCTTCCTTTATAAAACAATGTATAAAAAAGGGTGTGGTGGGGGGTGGCAGTATAAATGAAACCAAAATGCAAGAATGCGTTGAGGTCATATCGCCGCCTGGGAATCAAACTGACCTCACTCAAAACTGGTCAATGCTGATGTGTTGGGCTTACCGGTCCATCAAGACAAGACGCGTCACCTGACAAAGCTGTGAACGACAATTTGCAAAAAACGAAAACACAATCGGAGATGCTATAAAAACAAATCTGACGTAATTTGACACAAAATAACCAACATCTTTGACATTTTGTGTTTCTCCCATGAAGTGTTCTCGTATGAGATACAGCGCTTTAAATTTCTGCACAGCAACATGTTCCCTCTTAACATGTACCCTCTTAACATGTACCCTCTTAACATGTACCCTCTTTCAACAAGGAAAGCGGGAGGGGGTCACAGAGAGAAATGCACTAGAACGGTCCAGCCATACTAACCCTCTTCCAGTCATCCGGCGACTGTGACTTGACCAGATCTGTGGGGATGTACTGCCTCAGACTGACCCTGAAAACAGACAGCACAGAGCATGATCTTCCTCTTCTTCTTCGTTCCCGGGCCATAAGGCCACAATGGGTACGTATGTGTCCATTTTCCAGTTTTCACTGGTCTCCTCGCTGCATTCAGCCGACACATTCCGATTTTGGAGGAGCTCAAAGGAGAAAACTATATGGAGGATTTTTTGGAAAAAAGGCAGGAGAATGGGGCCAAAAGTCAGAAAGATAGTAGATGACACAAAGCAAGGAAAAAGGCAGGAGAATGGGCCCAAAGTCAGAAAGATAGTAGATGACACAAAGCAAGGAAAAAAGTCAAAGAGAGAGACAGATTAGAGGAAGTTATAAGCACAGAACTTCCAGAAGGTGGGGTAACTATTATTACGAAAGACCCCCATTCTCCCCATTGGGAGATCAGAAATAAAACATCACAAGACCAGAGAAGACAACACTTTACATCCTCACAAAGAACACAACGAACATACCTTACAGACAACAGATCAGAACTCAATTCTTGTTTGTTGTCTCTTATTTTTCACCTTGTACATCACACACACTCATGCACACACACACTCACACACACATATACACACACACACACTCGCACGCACACACACACACTCACGCACACACAGACAGACTTACGGAATGTTGAGTAACTCACACACACACACACACACAGACAGACCCCCCCCCACACACAGACACCCCCACACACAGACTCACGGAATGTTGAGTAGCTCACACACACCCCCACACAGACCCCCCCACACACACAGACTCACGGAATGTTGAGTAGCTCACACACACACACACACAGACACCCACACACACACCCCCCCACACACAGACTCACGGAATGTTGAGTAGCTCACCCCCCCCCCCCCCCCCCCCCCCCCCACAGACAGACCCCCCACACACAGACCCCCCCCCACACACAGACCCCCCCACACACAGACTCACGGAATGTTGAGTAGCTCACCCCCCCACCCCCCCCCCCCCAGACAGACAGACCCCACACACACACAGACACCCCCACACACAGACTCACGGAATGTTGAGTAGCTCTCACCCCCCCCCCCCCCCCACACAGACAGACCCCCACACACACACACAGACACCCCCACACACAGACTCACGGAATGTTGAGTAGCTCACCCCCCCCCCCCCCCACAGACAGACCCCCCCACACACACAGACCCCCCACACACACAGACAGACCCCCCCCACACACACACAGACCCCCCCCCCACACACACAGACCCCCCCCCCCACAGACTCACGGAATGTTGAGTAGCTCACCCCCCCCCCCCCCACAGACAGACCCCCCCCCCCACACACACACAGACCCCCCACACACACACACACAGACCCCCCCCCCCACACACAGACCCCCCACACACACAGACACAGACCCCCCCCCCCACACACACAGACCCCCCCCCCCCCCACACACACACACACCCCCCCCCCCCCACACACAGACAGACCCCCCCACACACACACCCCCCCCACACACACAGACACACAGACCCCCCCCCCCACACACACAGACCCCCCCCCCCACAGACTGACGGAATGTTGAGCAGCTGCTGTTTGTTGTCCCCGTTCTTCACTCTGTAGATGAGGGCCCCCCAGCTGAGCGGCCTCCTCTTTGGTGCACTGGTGGTATCCACGCAGGTACTTGGGCAACTCCTGCACAAAGGTCACACAGCATTTTCACCTCTATAGTCTTCCTAGCAGCGAGTCAGATTTTAAAGTCTTCCTAGCAGCGAGTCAGATTTTAAAGTCTTCCTAGCAGCGAGTCAGATTTTATAGTCTTCCTAGCAGCGAGTCAGATTTTAAAGTCTTCCTAGCGGTGAGTCAGATTTTATAGTCTTCCTAGCAGCGAGTCAGATTTTAAAGTCTTCATAGCGGTGAGTCAGATTTTATAGTCTTCCTAGCAGATAGTCAGATTTTAAAGTCTTCCTAGCAGCGAGTCAGATTTTATAGTCTTCCTAGCAGATAGTCAGATTTTAAAGTCTTCCTAGCAGATAGTCAGATTTTAAAGTCTTCATAGCGGTGAGTCAGATTTTATAGTCTTCCTAGCAGATAGTCAGATTTTAAAGTCTTCCTAGCAGCGAGTCAGATTTTATAGTCTTCCTAGCAGATAGTCAGATTTTAAAGTCTTCATAGCGGTGAGTCAGATTTTATAGTCTTCCTAGCAGATAGTCAGATTTTAAAGTCTTCCTAGCAGTGAGTCAGATTTTATAGTCTTCCTAGCAGATAGTCAGATTTTAAAGTCTTCATAGCGGTGAGTCAGATTTTATAGTCTTCCTAGCAGATAGTCAGATTTTAAAGTCTTCCTAGCAGCGAGTCAGATTTTATAGTCTTCCTAGCAGATAGTCAGATTTTAAAGTCTTCATAGCGGTGAGTCAGATTTTATAGTCTTCCTAGCAGCGAGTCAGATTTTAAAGTCTTCCTAGCGGTGAGTCAGATTTTAAAGTCTTCCTAGCAGCGAGTCAGATTTTATAGTCTTCCTAGCAGATAGTCAGATTTTAAAGTCTTCCTAGCAGCGAGTCAGATTTTAAAGTCTTCCTAGCGGTGAGTCAGATTTTATAGTCTTCCTAGCAGATAGTCAGATTTTAAAGTCTTCATAGCGGTGAGTCAGATTTTATAGTCTTCCTAGCAGATAGTCAGATTTTAAAGTCTTCATAGCGGTGAGTCAGATTTTATAGTCTTCCTAGCAGATAGTCAGATTTTAAAGTCTTCCTAGCAGCGAGTCAGATTTTAAAGTCTTCCTAGCAGCGAGTCAGATTTTAAAGTCTTCCTAGCAGCGAGTCAGATTTTAAAGTCTTCCTAGCAGCGAGTCAGATTTTAAAGTCTTCATAGCAGCGAGTCAGATTTTAAAGTCTTCCTAGCAGCGAGTCAGATTTTAAAGTCTTCCTAGCAGCGAGTCAGATTTTATAGTCTTCCTAGCAGATAGTCAGATTTTAAAGTCTTCATAGCGGTGAGTCAGATTTTATAGTCTTCCTAGCAGATAGTCAGATTTTAAAGTCTTCCTAGCGGTGAGTCAGATTTTATAGTCTTCCTAGCAGATAGTCAGATTTTAAAGTCTTCATAGCGGTGAGTCAGATTTTATAGTCTTCCTAGCAGATAGTCAGATTTTAAAGTCTTCATAGCGGTGAGTCAGATTTTATAGTCTTCCTAGCAGATAGTCAGATTTTAAAGTCTTCATAGCAGCGAGTCAGATTTTAAAGTCTTCCTAGCAGCGAGTCAGATTTTAAAGTCTTCCTAGCGGTGAGTCAGATTTTAAAGTCTTCCTAGCAGCGAGTCAGATTTTAAAGTCTTCCTAGCAGATAGTCAGATTTTAAAGTCTTCATAGCGGTGAGTCAGATTTTATAGTCTTCCTAGCAGATAGTCAGATTTTAAAGTCTTCATAGCGGTGAGTCAGATTTTATAGTCTTCCTAGCAGCGAGTCAGATTTTAAAGTCTTCCTAGCGGTGAGTCAGATTTTAAAGTCTTCCTAGCAGCGAGTCAGATTTTATAGTCTTCCTAGCAGATTGGTGGATTTTTATTAATCCCTACTATCTATTTAACTTAATACTTACCAACACCTGAAACAACTGCATTAGCGTTAAGCGACCTGGAGCTATACCATAGCATATAGAAAAACGAAAGTAGGCATCTGGCCTTGACCCCTAGCCGGATGTGGGGCGGGAGTGATCCCCCCTTACCGGTCTAGCAGTGGCTAGGCCAATGAGCGCCTACTTCCGCCATTACAAAATTTTACAGGAAGCATCTTTATTAGTGAGGGAGGATACAAGGGAGGGTACCTCGTTTGTTTCAGGTGTTGGTAAGTATTAAGTTAAATAGATAGTAGGGATTAATAAAAATCCACCAATCTACTTTAACCATACTGTACCAACACCTGAAACAACTGCAGATTACCAAAGCGGAGGAGGGTAGATGCTTCAGTACCCCAACCCAACGCGTGAGAGCGAGACCTGGGCGCTTTTTCCCTTAGGGGGTTTAAAAAAGTGGTAATTCCACTAGACCCCCTTCCCAAAAAGCCCCGAGTAACCCCTTTTACTCCTTTAGCCTATATGCGGCTTTAGAAAGGGAAGGTAAAAGGCCTGCTCCAAATATTGCCCCAAAACATCATTGCAATGATATACCCACTAAAGTACCATAGGGGGAGTCGTTGGGAGCTTGTCTCCGTACTGACGGTCTAGACGGAGACGGCGGTCTGGGCAACAACTATCTTCCCGGGAGACCAAAACTTTCCTGATAGAGAAAGCGTCGCCTTCGTTCCCGGCCTCGATGTCTCGGAGGTCGAGCTGAAGGAACGTGTCGCGCGACCTCCAAAAGCTTAGAGAAGCTTAGTTCCGGAAAGGAGAAGCCCGAAGGCCCCGACCGGACAGAGAAAACGGTCCGAACCGTCGGGGCCGAGGACGGAACGAAAGATGGAGATGCGAACCAGAGGCGAGGGAACGCCGCCTAGCTGATTCTAAGCCCCGAATTCTGGTAGAAAGATCAAGGTGACCGAAGAGTACTCATCCGAGAACTCTATGACGCAGGCCAGGACGCTGAGAGCATGAAGACCGCCGATCCTTCTGGCTGAAGCTACCAGAAAAAAAAAAAAAACCGGTTCAGAGAGTGAGAAGCTTGAAGCTAATTGTAGCCAGGGGTTCACATAAAACTCTCAATAAGGTAAGAATCAGAAACACGACCGACTGAGGGACTCGAGAAGTCCTGGCAGGAGCTTGGAGGAGGACCGCGTCCAAGAAGAGAGAGACAGGGGTGACGTACAGAAAAGCCATGGCCAAGGAAATCGTAGTGATGAAGGCTGCTCTGTACCCCGAAAGGGTCCGGGCAGAGAAATTTCCAGACTCGTGAAGAAAACGCCAAGAGTTCTACAGACTGTACCGTAGAAGGTCTTAACGGATCGTACTTCCTGTCACCACCGAAGACGAACCGAACGAAAGAGTCCTGGAAAAATCCAGGAAGGCATCTCAGGAAAGAACATGGCTGACTAAAAAAGCAGCCAGGAGATGACAAACCCCGCATGGAGTCACCTAGAGCAGCCAAGGCCGAAACAAAACGGACTATGAGTGGCCGGACCGGACCACCACACGCTGCTACGCCCTTTCGACCGGAAAAAATATCGATCGAAGTGGCGAGACTGAGTCAAAAACAAATTGGCCCACATTTGGACAAGACTTGTTCAGAATGACGGGCAAGCAAAGGACCGACGACGGGAAGAAACAGCTAGTACTAAAAGATTAAGATGAGAATCCGCAAAACAGCAGATTCAACCTCTAAACTAGCAAACTGAGAAGCCAAGGAACGAATGTGCAACTGCACTTCGTAACCAACTCTACATGCTAGGCAAAAAATAAAAACTGCCTCTGACGTAGGGACAGACCGAAACAGCAACATAGTTGCTATCGCATGACGTCAAATCAAACCAGATGACGCGGAAATGTCCCCACCGAAAAGGAAACATGTAGACAAAAGCGGAACAGTGTGCAAACGTGACGTAAACACACCTCGACTTAACCCATTTCAACGGCACTGACTCAAAATGGGGGTGGGGGGCCTGAAGGAAGGCCCAAAAACACCCAGTCGAACAACTTAAGTTGAAAACTGACGTTTAGTGATCTGACAGCTGGGCATAGAAGATCATGTTAGCCGGACAGATGAGTCCGATTGGGACGGAACCAGACCGAAAAGGATGACTGGAACGAGTGAACGAGTCCACTGGATGAACAACTCATGGTTGTAATGAGAGGAAACGAGGGTCTGAAACAGAGCAAGTAAAAACCATGCCTGCCAGAACAGACATCATTCGAAAGAACGGCGAAGCCGGGGCCGTTCAGAAGGAAGGCAACAAGGGTACGGTTGAACCACTCTCGGTTGCAACCGTGAAAGAAGGAGCGCACGCTCCGACTTCTCTCTGCATTGGCCTTAGTATACCTTGGCAGGAGGAAGGAGCTCCGAAACTGACTCCATCAGACTAAGAAGTCTGAGGAGACAGAAAAGTGTGACCGACTTCGTACTGAGAGGACGGACACCAACAGAGAAAACGAGGACAGTGTCCTCCGAGGCTGAGACTGTGAATCCGACCGTGTCGAACCCATCTCCAGACAGTCTTTAAAGAGCCCCAAAAAGAGTCTCTGGCCAGAAGAATCACCAAGAGAAGCTAGAGCCACTCCAAAGGTTGGTTCAATCACGGACTCAAAGAGCCTGAAAACCGCAAGAGAGGTCGTTGGAGAGGTTTTGTTCAAAGTACAGCAATGAACCGAATCAACAACGTCACAAAAGCACAGCCCTTGAGGGCTTTGGACAAAGATGCTTCCAACTGTATTACGTTGGAAGGAACAAACTTGACCGGGCAAGACTCTTGTCACAATGGAGTTTCTTCGCTACAGCCTTAGAAGGCTTGGAGAAAGAGGGAAACGGGAGGTAGTCCATGGACACCTAGCACCGACTTGAACGGATGAATCAACAAAAACAAAAAAAAAAAGCCCACGGGAACTGAATCTTCCTTGGGCCAGGTAGACCTGCCCAAGGAGAAACGGTTAGTTACTGCGAGAAGCATAACAGAGTATCCAAGTGACGTCAGGATAACCATGGAAAAATCCAATTGAACGGTACTGACTGAAAGAAACGGTAGAGGATTGAGGAACAAAAATAACCGTTTAATTAAACGGCCATGACTTGTAACGAGTAACCCAAGTAAGAAAAACAAGGCCTGACAGGCTGGGCCGAAAAAGGCCGGAAAAGTTGATAGAACGGTTGGCAGGACCGGTTGAATGAGTAATCAGGTTGAACAACCCTTGTTGTAACCAGAAAAGCATTAAACTGAATAGAGCAAGAAAACCCATGCTCGTCAGAATTGAAGAAACGGACCAGAGGAGCCGTTGCAACAGACATGAATGAAACAAAGAAAAAACAATGGATCATTCCCAAAAGCCACCGTGACAAACGGGAGGTCAGAATCATCATGAGGTTCTTGAAGAACCGGAACGGAACCCGACGGTCCGTTGCCCAACCCGGTAAAATGGATCGGTGAAAGCGATCGATCAGAAGCACGAGAGAGACCAGCAGATCGAAGTAGATCTAACCAGATGATTAGATGGTACAAGAGAACTCTTCTTGTGAGAAAACCCTTGAAGAGCCCGACGATGAACCAAAAACCGATAGAAAACGGCTGGTTCATTCACGGACTCAAAGAGCCTGAAAACCACAGGAGAATTCCTAGGAGAAAAAACTTCCCCAAATTCTTTGTGATGGGCCGAACCAACGAAGCCGCAAAGCCACAGCCCTTGAGGGCTTTGACAAAGATTCCTCCAAAAAGTTGGAAGACTTAATCTTGGACGGGGCAAGATTCCTGTCGCAAAGGAGCTTCTCTGCTTCGGCCTTAGAAGGCTAAAGAGAAACGGTTAGCTTCTGCCATCTTCCCGGCACAAAGGAAAGCCTCTGCTTTCCGATTGGAGTGGTCCAGAAGCTTAGGAGCTTGCAAGAACCAGAACTCCTTTCCCTGGTGAGTGGCCGGACCGGGCCAGAACACGCTGCTACGCCCTTGCCTGGATGAAGAACGGACTTAGCTAAGTCCACGTCCGAATCCACTGGAGAGCGCTGACGTTACGAGCCTCTGGGGTGGACTGTCTGGTCAGAACCAGGAGAAACCACCCGAGCTTTTTGAGGACGAGTACCCTGAAGCAGATCCCGGTGAGGGACCACAGGGGGACGGTGAACGCCCAAGCCGGACCGTGTGGTAGAGCGGACGGACGGTGCACCGGTGACCGTCTGGGAACCGTGCGGTGAGTCACCGTGCCGCCGGCTGGACGCCGGACGGACGGGAGACCGCTGCGTCTTGACGGGGGTGACGGTGGACGGGCTGAAGAACCGCTACCGTTTCCATCTTATGAGGGACGGTACGGGGAACCGACATCGTGCCCTCGGGCCACGGCGGTGGCTACCGCCGGTGGCTACGGTCCACGGACCGTAGCGGGCGGTGACGAAACCGCCGGTCCACGGACCGTGCGGTCCGTAGCGGACGGTGACGGAGACCGTAGCCGTCTGACCACACGGTCTGCCGAGGCCTCCCACCGAGGGAGGCCCGGGTCCGCCGGGGGCCCGGCGACGGAGCCCGGGGAGGCCATCTAGGCCGCGGCCTCCGAGCACGGCGCCCGAGGCCTCCCACCGAGGGAGGCCCGGGTCCGGAGAGGCCTAGGACCGGGGAGGCCGCGGCCCCCGGGCACGAAGGAGGCCCAAGGGAGCCGGAGAGGCCTAGGACCGGGGAGGCCGGAGGCCGCGGCCTCGTAGGTCGGGGCCTCCGAGGCCTCCCACCGAGGGAGGCCCGGGTCCGCAGGAGGCCTGATGGAGCCGGAGAGGCCTAGGCCGGGAGGCCTCGTCGGTGGGGAGGCCTCATCCGTCCGTAGACGTGTCGACCGGCCTCCTGGCCGGGAAAAACACTCAACCGATGTAAACCCAATGGGGCGAACACCGGGAGAAACTCTCGGACAGAGGCCCGCGCGAAGCGTCCGAGAGTGACACCCTTCACGCCGTCGGAGTGTCCCCGACGACGAGGGGGTGTTTGCCGGTAGGCCTCGGCCTCCCCGGCCGGGGAGGTGTCGAGAGGCCTACGGCCTTCCGGGCTCGAGTTCCCATCGAGACACCGGGATGTCTGCCTGAGGCCCCAGTCATAAGACCTCGACCAATGGTCGGATGGGGACCTCCTTCGCCCTCCCTCCAACACAGGGTCGGAGAGGTTAGGGAGACTAGGCGGGCCCCCGAGTGCAAACTTGCCACTCGGAGCGACAGACATGCGCAGCTGCGACTTATCCAACGAAGTTTGTCCAGACGTCCGTGTAGAAGTGGAGGCCGTGAAGAGAGGCCTCCTGGAACAGAAAGGCATGGCAGAAAAACACACGGACGAAATGGGCCTAGAGGCCTTCTGCACAACCGAAGCAGAAGGAGGGCCGAAATAAACAACCCGTGAAGACCAGTTTATGGCTGAATGAGACGAGAACCGAAGAGGCCGCAGGTGTACTACGACCGTAGAGGCCTATAGAGGCCCAGACCGTTTAGACTTTTTAGAAAAAGTTTGAACGGATGAATTTTTCTCAAGAGGACCGAATCGGAACACTAAGAATAATATCGTGGAAGAGAACGAACCGTAGAGTCCGAAAGAACTTGACTGATAAATAGGAACTCGAGTTGAAGAGACCAAATGACGCGCGCGCGCGCGCGCGTGCACTACTACTAGTACTACTAGCAGTGCACGGTGTGTGACGAACAGAAAAACTAAAACTGTGAAAGTTCTAGAGAACTTAGGCTATAGAAACTGAGTCAATCGAGACTCAGTATTACACTGAAACTGATGATAGAGAGGAACAGGAACGAACCCACCAGTTAAGAGTGTTGTAAACCAAAAAAGGTAGAAGCCAGGCAGCCCAGGTCAACAAAGAAACACTGGAAAATTGTAAATGGCGGAAGTAGGCGCTCATTGGCCTAGCCACTGCTAGACCGGTAAGGGGGGATCACTCCCGCCCCACATCCGGCTAGGGGTCAAGGCCAGATGCCTACTTTCGTTTTTCTATATGCTATGGTATAGCTCCAGGTCGCTTAACGCTAATGCAGTTGTTTCAGGTGTTGGTACAGTATGGTTAAAGTAGATAGTCAGATTTTAAAGTCTTCATAGCGGTGAGTCAGATTTTATAGTCTTCCTAGCAGATAGTCAGATTTTAAAGTCTTCATAGCGGTGAGTCAGATTTTATAGTCTTCCTAGCAGATAGTCAGATTTTAAAGTCTTCATAGCGGTGAGTCAGATTTTATAGTCTTCCTAGCAGCGAGTCAGATTTTAAAGTCTTCCTAGCGGTGAGTCAGATTTTAAAGTCTTCCTAGCAGCGAGTCAGATTTTAAAGTCTTCCTAGCAGATAGTCAGATTTTAAAGTCTTCATAGCGGTGAGTCAGATTTTATAGTCTTCCTAGCAGATAGTCAGATTTTAAAGTCTTCATAGCGGTGAGTCAGATTTTATAGTCTTCCTAGCAGCGAGTCAGATTTTAAAGTCTTCCTAGCGGTGAGTCAGATTTTAAAGTCTTCCTAGCAGCGAGTCAGATTTTATAGTCTTCCTAGCAGATAGTCAGATTTTAAAGTCTTCATAGCGGTGAGTCAGATTTTATAGTCTTCCTAGCAGATAGTCAGATTTTAAAGTCTTCATAGCGGTGAGTCAGATTTTATAGTCTTCCTAGCAGATAGTCAGATTTTAAAGTCTTCATAGCGGTGAGTCAGATTTTATAGTCTTCCTAGCAGCGAGTCAGATTTTAAAGTCTTCCTAGCGGTGAGTCAGATTTTATAGTCTTCCTAGCAGCGAGTCAGATTTTAAAGTCTTCCTAGCAGATGGTCAGATTTTAAAGTCTTCCTAGCAGCGAGTCAGATTTTAAAGTCTTCCTAGCAGCGAGTCAGATTTTAAAGTCTTCCTAGCAGCGAGTCAGATTTTAAAGTCTTCCTAGCAGCGAGTCAGATTTTAAAGTCTTCATAGCAGCTAGTCTCCAACAGATTTTTAACAAAGCAGAGAACTAATATAAACAATGTTGCCCAAAATCCATATAAAGAAGTGTTCTAGGTTCAAAGACAGTGCAGAATGGACGACATCAGAACCACACTGAATGACAGGCTACAACAACTGACTGAAGTCAGGGATAATGATAGACAATGAAGCGTGCTAGGTTCAAAGACAGTGCAGAATGGATGACATCAGAACCACACTGAATGACAGGCTACAACAACTGACTGAAGTCAGGGATAATGATAGACAATGAAGTGTTCTAGGTTCAAAGACAGTGCAGAATGGACGATATCAGAACCACATTGAATGACGGGCTACAACAACTGACTGAAGTCAGGGATAATGATAGACAATGAAGCGTTCTAGGTTCAAAGACAGCGCAGAATGGACGACATCAGAACCACACTGAATGACGGGCTACAACTGACTGAAGTCAGGGATAATGATAGACAATGAAGTGTGCTAGGTTCAAAGACAGTGCAGAATGGACGACATCAGAACCACATTGAATGACGGGCTACAACTGACTGAAGTCAGGGATAATGATAGACAATGAAGTGTTCTAGGTTCAAAGACAGTGCAGAATGGACGATATCAGAACCACATTGAATGACGGGCTACAACAACTGACTGAAGTCAGGGATAATGATAGACAATGAAGTGTGCTAGGTTCAAAGACAGTGCAGAATGGATGACATCAGAACCACACTGAATGACGGGCTACAACTGACTGAAGTCAGGGATAATGATAGACAATGAAGCGTTCTAGGTTCAAAGACAGTGCAGGATGGATGACATCAGAACCACACTGAATGACAGGCTACAACAACTGACTGAAGTCAGGGATAATGATAGACAATGAAGTGTTCTAGGTTCAAAGACAGTGCAGAATGGATGACATCAGAACCACACTGAATGACAGGCTACAACTACTGACTGAAGTCAGGGATAATGATAGACAATGAAGTGTTCTAGGTTCAAAGACAGTGCAGAATGGATGACATCAGAACCACACTGAATGACAGGCTACAACAACTGACTGAAGTCAGGGATAATGATAGACAATGAAGTGTTCTAGGTTCAAAGACAGTGCAGAATGGATGACATCAGAACCACACTGAATGACAGGCTACAACTGACTGAAGTCAGGGATAATGATAGACAATGAAGTGTTCTAGGTTCAAAGACAGTGCAGAATGGATGACATCAGAACCACACTGAATGACGGGCTACAACAACTGACTGAAGTCAGGGATAATGATAGACAATGAAGCGTTCTAGGTTCAAAGACAGTGCAGAATGGACGACATCAGAACCACACTGAATGACGGGCTACAACTGACTGAAGTCAGGGATAATGATAGACAATGAAGTGTTCTAGGTTCA
>CM065708.1:38967198-39039698 GCA_017654935.2 Phymorhynchus buccinoides
CAGATACAGAGGCACACACACACACTTACTTCATCAGAATCGTCAGGGAAGTAGACTTTATGCAGAATCTGGGTGGTCTTGTGGATGGACTCACCACACACAGAGAGACTCCTCAGACAGACACAGACAGACAGACACACACACACTTACTTCATCAGAATCGTCAGGGAGTAATCTAGATTTTATGCAGAATTTGGGTTGTCTTGTGGATGGACTCACCACACACAGAGACTCCTCAGACAGACACAGACACACACACACTTACTTCATCAGAATCGTCAGGGAGTAATCTAGATTTTATGCAGAATTTGGGTTGTCGTGTGGATGAACTCACACACAGACAGACAGACACTTACTTCATCAGAATCGTCAGGGAAGTAGACTTTATGCAGGATCTGGGTGGTCTTGTGTTGGATGGCCTCCACTTCAACTTGGTGAGGAGGGTACTTCCTCGTGCCGTTCCTGTGAAATAGACCATGATAAAAATCACCATCTTTATTGTCATTTTACCACCATCATCATCACCATCATCATCGAAGAAAATCGCCCTTATCAACAACAAAGCAAGATGATATTTCAGACATTCAGTGAATAGCTCAAATTAGCTAGTTACGCAGCTTTTTATCTTAAGACAACATGTCCACAAACACAAAATTAAGCAACGTATTGGTAACTTGTCTTTCCAAAGTTTGTCAGAGATAATATATATGTTTGTGAACTCTGAGAATAAAAAATCCCTCAATTCTCAGGGAATGTGCCGGCATCCATTGTCCATTTATTTTCAACAACAAAATTTGCTGTTTGAAGTCAATATGAGTGTTTTCTGCAGTCTGTTCAAACAGTCGTTGACAATGGGGTGTGATTGTGTCCTGAGGAACTGCATCACCATCATCATCACCTGAGTGTTTTCTGCAGTCTGTTCAAACAGTCGTTGACAATGGGTGTGATTGTGTCCTGAGGAACTGCATCATCATCATCATCATCATCATCATCATCACCATCATCACCATCATTACCTGAGTGTTTTCTGCAGTCTGTTCAAACAGTCGTTGACAATGGGTGTGAGTGTGTCCTGAGGAATTGCATCATCATCATTATCATCATCATCATCACCATCACCACCATCATCATCACCATCACCATCATCATCATCATCACCTGAGTGTTTTCTGCAGTCTGTTCAAACAGTCGTTGACAATGGGGTGTGAGCGTGTCCTCAGGAACTGCATCACCATCATCATCATCACCATCACCACCATCATCATCATCATCATCATCATCATCATCATCATCATCATCACCTGAGTGTTTTCTGCAGTCTGTTGAGGCAGTCGTTGACAATGGGGTGTGAGCGTGTCCTCAGGAACTGCATCATCATCATCATCACCATCATTACCTCAGTGTTTTCTGCAGTCTGTTGAGGCAGTCGTTGACAATGGGGTGTGAGCGTGTCCTCAGGAACTGCATCATCATCATCACCACCATCATCACCTCAGTGTTTTCTGCAGTCTGTTGAGGCAGTCGTTGACAATGGGGTGTGAGCGTGTCCTCAGGAACTGCATCATCATCACCACCATCATCACCATCATTACCTCAGTGTTTTCTGCAGTCTGTTGAGGCAGTCGTTGACAATGGGGTGTGAGCGTGTCCTCAGGAACTGCATCAGTTCTCTCAGCAGGTTGGTGCTGGGGGCAAAACAGCCTGTGGACAGCCACATCAACTCCCAGCCTCGCTCCTCGCTCACTCTGTACAGAAATAAAGTACAAATATATCACACAGTTCATAGCCTCAACATGACATATATCACACACAAGCCACATAAGCTCCCAGCCTCGCTCCTCCTGTACAGAAATATAACATAGCTCACAACCTCTACATGACATATATCACACACAAGCCACATAAGCTCCCAGCCTCGCTCCTCCTGTACAGAAATATAACATAGTTCACAACCTCTACATAACATATATTACACACAAGCCACATCAACTCCCAGCCTCGCTCACTCTGTACAGAAATATAACATAGTTCACAGCCTCTACATAACATATCACACACAAGCCACATCAACTCCCAGCCTCGCTCACTCTGTACAGAAATATAACATAGTTCACAACCTCTACATAACATATATCACACACAAGCCACATCAACTCCCAGCCTCGCTCACTCTGTACAGAAATATAACATAGTTCACAACCTCTACATAACATATATCACACACAAGCCACATCAACTCCCAGCCTCGCTCCTCGCTTGCTCTGTACAGAAATAAAGTACAAATATATTACATAGTTCACAGCCTCTATGTAACATATATCACGCGTGTGCGTGCATGCATGCGTGTGTGAGGAAGAAAGAGAACGTTGCGTGCAATCATCGTGTTTATTTTACTTTCTATACGATTCATTATTTGTTTGCCTTTAATGTTCTTGTTATTAATGTAAAGCGCACTGAGCTCATGTGAGAATATAAATAAATATAAATTCCCATCATTATCACACACACAAGCCATCAGGTCTCTCAAAACAGCCTGTAGCCATCCACGCTCCTCGCTCACTCTGCAGAGAAATGACATCGATGCATAGAATATACAGAACATAACAGCATATAATACACATACAGGACAGTCTATATGTAACACAGAACACTTCAGTTCTGGTTCTGGTTGGATGGAGTCTAAAAAGGCTATAAGTCAGTGGAATTGAGAGAGCACACTGACTATTAAAAGAATAAAAGTAAAAATATAAGTCCTAGAGTCAATGATCTAGGCCTACGGCCGCGCTTCTGAGCAGGTGTGTGTGTGCGTGTGTGAGTGTGCTGTGTGTGTGTGTGTGGGTATATGTGCTTGCATGTGTATGAGTGTATGTGTGCGCAGGAGAGATTGTGTTCGGCTAGAGAGAGGGGGGGGGGGGAGCGAGTGTGTGCGAGTATGTGTCTGTGAGTGTGAGTGCACGTGTGTGTTTTGTGTATGTGAGTGCGAGTGCATGTTTGTGTGTGTGCGTGCGCGCGTGTTTGTACAAGTGTATGTTTGTGTAAGTGTGTGTGCGTTTCAGTGAGCATGTGTTTTCTGTGTGTTTGATGAAATGTCTGTGGGTCTGTGTGCAAGAACGCGTTCACTCGCGTGTGTGCACGTACGTGCGTTTATGTCTGTTGTGCGTGCGTGTGCGTGAGTGTCTCAATGCTGATTGTAAAGCGCTTTGTGCTCGATAAAAAGCGCTATATAAATTGTCTGTTTATTAACATTATGATCTAATGCTCCTAGCTGTCTGGATGTCACTGATTATCAAGGTCCCCTATAAAAAAAAAGTAGAAAAAAAATGAAAACATTTACAGGGAAACCCATTTAGTACGAGTACGGTTTAAACGAGAGCCCGTGTTTAACGAGTGGTTTCAAAATTCCCGACCACAAGCCTTCTTTTTCCTTGTTAAATAATTCTGCATACAACGAGCTCGCTACAACGAGCAACTTGCATATAACGTACAATTTATTGACTCCCAAAGTCAAGCTTTTATGCAAAAACTACGCGGTTAGAACGAGAACGCACTTACAACCACACCGCCATCCCAAAGTCAAGCTTTCTTGCACAACTACCTGGCTAGAACGAGAACACACTGACAACAACATCGCCATCTTGACTGACCCCTCGATATGTAAGCGGCATTCTGATTGGCCGATATAACAACTTGGGTGTCTGCAGCGCAAGCAGACGACACTGGACTCACTCTTTGCGCACTGATCTTGTGACTTCCGGGAAATTTTAACTTTCTCTTAAAGCGCGTGTGTGGATTTTATGTTTTTGATGTTATCGTGTGTTAATAAACTGTTTTAAAGTGTATGTAATCGGCATTAAAAACCCTATGGATACAGGATACTGGGCTTACAACCATGCTTTGTTGGGTAAGTGTGTTGTTTCCGTTTTTCTGTCTTTTTCACACTTTACCAACACGCACATCACAGTAGATGTGAGGACCGATTGATAGGTTCGTCAGGGTTGCCAAAATCGATAAAATGGTTTGAACGAGCAATGCTTACAACGAGTAAATTGGCCCTCTCCCCTGGAATTCGTACTAAACGGGTTTCACTGTAATATGAATTAAATATCTCAAAATCTTTCTTCATCATAAAATAACAATACCAACAACAAAAATCCACTCACGCGTTGCGGTTGTCGGTCAGCTGTTTCATCAGCTGGCAGTACACCTCATCTCGCAGGATCTCCTGCCATACGAAAAAACATCCAGTGAGCTTCACAGTTATTTAAATCAATATACAATACATAACATCGCACAGAACCGCCTCACATACAAAACATCTAATGAGTTCAACAATCATCTTAACACTTTGATGTCACAGTTCTACAGACTGAATTCAAATCTGCAGAAAATGATAACAAAGATAATATTTTCACTGATAAATTAAAAAATAAGAGTGCTGCAGTAGTCCAGATATGAAGGGGAAAAAATCTGTGAACATTTTTTTTTTTCATATCTTAGAGCGAGTCTTAATAGGTATTAGGTACTTTATAGTCACAGAGGCGTCTGTGTGAAATTCGGGTTGCTCCCACCTGGAGAGTGCATCACAGCCAGAGGCGCGCCACCCAATTTTTTGTTTGCTTTGGCATGAGATTTTTTGTATGACTGATGAAGAAGGAGTGTGTGTGTGTGTAATTTTTGACCAAATGACAACTTTTTTGTTGCCACTGGGATTGACGTGTGCTAAGTGCATGGGCACACGGGACCTCTGTGAGTGGCACAGTGGTAATGCATTCGCTTCATGTCAAGTAAACCCGAGTTCGAACCTGGGTACAGGGGATTTTTCCTCTCACTTTGCACTAGGCCTTACAGTCTGAATGTGGTGTCTTTCGGATGAGACGATAAACTGAGGTCCCGTGTGCCCATGCACTTAGCACACGTTAAACCCAGTGGCAACGAAAAAAGTTGTCATTTGGTCAAAATTTACCCCCCCCCCCCCCCTCCTCCCTTTCAGTTTCCTTCCTCATCAGTCACACACAAACAAATTGCATGCACTATTTCTAAATGGGTGGCGCGACTCTGGCTCTCCATGTGGGAGCAACCCGATTTTCAAAGAGATGCCTCTGTGACTATAAAGTACCTAATAATAAATGTGATAAAGTGACTGCTCAGCAAACTTTTGATTCTACTCAGTTTCTAGGGATGCTAGAAAGAAATGTGGATTCCATGGACAGGGTGCCATATTTCACTGTTTCCAGGGACAAATACCCTTTAAGGGGGGGGGGGGGGGGGTGTAGGCAGCCCTGACCACACCACACTACACTATTCTACACTACACTACACCACACCACACCACACTACTCTACACCACACTACACTACTCTACACTACACCACACTACTCTACACCACACTACACCACACACACTACACTACACCACACTACTCTACACCACACACTACACTACACTACACTACTCTACTCTACACCACACTACACTATTCTACACCACACCACACTACACTACACTACACTACACTACACTACACTACACTACACACTACACTACACTACACTACACTACACTACACTACACTACACTACACTACACTACACTACACTACACTACACCACACTACACTACACTACACCACACTACACTACACTACACTACACTACACCACACTACACTACACTACACTACACTACACTACACTACACTACACTACACCACACTACACTACACTACACTACACTACACTACACTACTACACCACACTACACTACACTACACTACTACTACACCACACTACTCTACACCACACTACACTACACTACACTACACTACACTACACTACACTACACTACACTACACTACACACTACACTACACTACACTACACTACACTACACTACACTACACTACACTACACTACACTACACTACACTACACTACACTACACTACTACACTACACTACACTACACTACACTACACCACACTACACTACACCACACTACACTACACCACACCACACTACACTACACCACACTACACTACACCACACTACACTACACTACACTACACTACACTACACCACACTACACCACACTACACTACACTACACCACACTACACTACACTACACTACACTACACTACACCACACTACACTACACTACACTACACCACACTACACCACACCACACTACACTACACCACACACACCACACTACACTACACTACACTACACCACACTACACTACACCACACTACACTACACTACACCACACTACTCTACACTACACTACTCTACACCACACTACTCTACACCACACTACTCTACACCACACACACTACACTACACCACACACTCTACACCACACCACTCTACACCACACCACACTACACCACACCACACCACACTACTCTACACCACACTACTCTACACCACACTACACTACACCACACACACACTACACTACACTACACTACACTACACTACACTACACTACACTACACTACACTACACTACACTACACTACACTACACTACACTACACACACACACTACACTACACACACCTACACTACACCACACTACACTACACCACACCACACCTACACTACACTACACTTACACTACACTACACACACACTACTCTGAAACACTACTCCCACCTGGACTACGCTACACCACCAGAGGCGTACACCCATTGTTTTTTACACTACGATCTACACTACACACACACTACACCACACTACACTACACTACACCACACCACACTACACTACACCACACTACACTACACTACACTACACACTACACTACACCACACACTACTATACCACACACTACACTACACCACACTACATACACCACACTACACTACACTACACCACACCACACTACACTACACCACACTACACCACACCACACCACACTACACTACACCACACTACACTACACCACTCTACACCACACCACACTATACTACACCACACTACACTACACTATACTACACTACACCATACTATACTACACCACACTACACCACACCACACTACACTACACCACTATCTACACCACACCACACTATACTACACCACTTCACACAACACATCAATGCACTCACATTTCTGAGCGGGGCCTCAAAGATCTGGTCGGTGAATTCGTTGGCAATCCTGCTCTTCCTGCTGGGGTGGTCTCCCATGTACTTCAGGACGGGTGCAGGCAGTCAAGGAACGCAGCAACAACGTAAAAACACAACACCACAAAGAGAACATACATAAACTCCCACAAAACAGATACAGCAGGAGGGAACGGACCGAGGTCAAAGCGGGTCATCAGTTTGCAGCATCGGTATAATAACTATTCCATTTCTTCTTCTAGGTCCATCACTGTTAACCCATTAATGCCCACATTTCCGCATTAACCCATGATGAGCCAAGCATATCAAGGAAGCAAACCTATGTTGCTCTTTGTCCGTCAGTTCCCCCGTGGGGATACCGGGGGGGTCTTTCGTAAAAATAGTTCTCCCACCTTCTGGAAGTTCTGTGCTTGTAACTTCCTCTATTCTGCCACTCTCTTTGACTCTGCCTTTTCCCTCTGCTTTCTGTCATCTACTATATTTATGAATTATTGGCCCATTCTCCTGCCTTTTTTCCAACAAAATCTTCCAAATAATTTTTCTCCTTTGAGCTCCTCCGAAATCGGAATGTGTCGGCTGTACGCAGCGGGGAGACCAGTGGAAACTCAAAACCAGACACATACGTTCCTTACCCATTATGGCCATATGGCCTGGGAACGCAGAAGAAGAAGAAGAAGTCCGTCAGTTTTCTCAACAGACCTGAACATTGGCCTACCATCTCCCACAGTATGACATTAACCCTTTATCTCCCCATTACACATTAACCCATGAGGCACCAAGGATATCGAGGAAGCAGAGACAGGCATCAGAGCTACGTTCTTTCCCCATCAGAAACAGTTCATCAAATTACAACATTAACCCTTTATCTCCCCATTACACATTAATCCATGAGGCACCAAGGATATCGAGGAAGCATAGACAGGCCTCAGAGCTGTGCTCCTCTTTGCCCATCAGCTTCTTGAGGAGGGGCTGCTTGAGGGGCTCCTTGGAGTAACGCCACAGCTCCTCAGACCTCTTCCTCCGCGGCGCCTTCAGGGTGCCGGTCAGGGTTCTCTTCGGGGGCAGCCTGGAGACAGGCATGAAAGGGTTAATGATATAAAACAATCATCAATAATGTGATGTGGCCTTTGAGAGGCAAAAACCTTCAGCATGCCGTTCCGAGTTCCCTTATACACAGCAAGTAAAGGATGATTCATTTGGGGGGGGGGGGGAACCTGACATTTAAAAAAATATTACTCAGTTAATTATGTGAAAAGTACAACAGGCTAAAATTGTCCTGATTGTTTTGGGAAGGCAGATTTTGTGAAAGAATTCAATGTACTGCTGACAGGTCTAATGAGGGGGACAGGGGGGTGGGTGTAACCTGAATGCATCAATGAATGAGTGTGCAATGGGGGAAACAAGATGGCAAGTTCTTGCTAGTCCATGTTTTGAATAGTGAAACGAGGAAAATTTCAAAAACGTCATTGGATGACGAAAACATACGATCTCTTTAAAATGTGACGAACCCAACAACCCAAATTGAGTACAGACTGAAAGGTGCGGGGGTCCTATAGCAAAAGACTTGTACACCAACGTCAGCAGACTTGAAATGGCTCACGGAACACTCATGAATTTGTACAATATGTCATTTTTTTCTTCTTCTTCGCTTGACCCTCAGACTTCAACACAGTGTGAAGGCTCCGACGATTGACTAGAACAGGTTCTGCGCTTAGATTTACTCTGCTATTTTTCAATCCAATACACTACAAATACAATACCTGAAGTTGTTGTTGTTGTCTTACCCTGGCTTAAAGACTCCAGGGATCATCCCAACAGCCGAAGCACTTGAACACTATGGTACAAATGACCCAGCTAGGGATGAGAATATTACGCGTGTGACCGTTTTTGATTACCCCGCCACGTGAGCAGCCACACTCTGACTTTGGAGGATAATACCTGAAGTGGTCCATGGAGTATTCCTGTAGGGTATAGGCCGCCTCGTCTGTCTTCAGAGGGATTTCCTCCTGCATCGGAGACAGCATGCGTTCTGTGTTCTCTCCTGAGTGCAGGAACAGATTCTGAAATGAATTAACAAATCATCATCATCATCATCATCATCACAATCATCAGTCTTCTGATGAATTACTTTATTCACGAGAGACAGCACACACACACACACGCACGCATGCACATACACACACACACATGCACACACACAAACAATTGTTAAAGTCTACAGGACATTTTCCACAAAAACGCACAAAGCAAGAACAGCCAAAGACTCCAACAGACACGCAATCAACAACTCGGTCAATCTGACCAGTGTTCCCTCATCAATCTGACCAGTGTTCCCTCATCAATCTGACCAGTGTTCCCTCATCAATCTGACCAGTGTTTCCTCATCAATCTGACCAGTGTTCCCTCATCAATCTGACCAGTGTTCCCTCATCAATCTGACCAGTGTTTCCTCATCAATCTGACCAGTGTTTCCTCATCAATCTGACCAGTGTTCCCTCATCAATCTGACCAGTGTTCCCTCATCAATCTGACCAGTGTTTCCTCATCAATCTGACCAGTGTTTCCTCATCAATCTGACCAGTGTTTCCTCATCAATCTGACCAGTGTTTCCTCATCAATCTGACCAGTGTTTCCTCATCAATCTGACCAGTGTTTCCTCATCAATCTGACCAGTGTTTCCTCATCAGTCTGACCAGTGTTTCCTCATCAGTCTGACCAGTGTTTCCTCATCAGTCTGACCAGTGTTTCCTCATCAGTCTGACCAGTGTTTCCTCATCAGTCTGACCAGTGTTTCCTCATCAGTCTGACCAGTGTTTCCTCATCAATCTGACCAGTGTTTCCTCTCAGTCTGACCAGTGTTTCCTCATCAGTCTGACCAGTGTTTCCTCATCTCAGTGTTTCCTCATCTGACCAGTGTTTCCTCATCAGTCTGACCAGTGTTTCCTCATCAAGTGTTTCCTCATCTGACCAGTGTTTCCTCATCAACCTGACCAGTGACCAGTGTTTCCTCATCAACCTGACCAGTGTTTCCTCATCAACCTGACCAGTGTTTCCTCATCAACCTGACCAGTGTTTCCTCATCAGTCTGACCAGTGTTTCCTCATCAACCTGACCAGTATTTCCTCATCAACATGACAGTGTTTCCTCATCAACCTGACCAGTGTTTCCTCATCAACCTGACCAGTATTTCCTCATCAATCTGACCAGTATTTCCTCATCAGTCTGACCAGTATTTCCTCATCAATCTGACCAGTATTTCCTCGGGCGGGCGGGTGATGGTTGGCAGGACGTAGACACACTCGGCGGGGAAGTCTCCCTTGTGGTCCGTCCTCATGTTCTGCCCAGAGCACCAGCCAGAGTTCATCACCGTCTCCCCGCTGTGCTGGTCCAGCACGATCAGGTCGCCCTTCTGGAAGGTCAGGAAGTTGGGCCCATCTGCTCACAGAGAAAACAATCCACAATTTATAACAGAAATGCCTTGGCATGAGGCTGTGTCAGACCAGTTGACATAAGCTAGAACGCCAAGGCTACATCAAAATGTTATGCTCTGAATGGTTGTGCGGGGATTGTCTTAAGCCATGACAAGCTCATGGCATAACATCATCAGTCTAAAATCCCCTGAAGTTGGAGTGTGGCTGCCCACATGGCGGGTAATAAAAAACGGTCACACACGTAAATGTTCTCAATCCCTAGCTGGTGTATTTGTACCAAAGTGTTCAAGTGCTTCGGCTGTTGGGATGATCCCTGGAGTTGTTAAGCCATGGAACAACAACAACCACAACAACAATAATAGAAATGAAAAAACTAAATCGAACAGTTCCGGAAGGTCACAAAGAACTTAATACAGGGCACCTTGTGGGGGAAAAAATTGGATAGCTTTGTTGTCTTTTGATTATTTTGTGTTCAATTCCTCAAGGGAATTTTCGGATGTCTTCTGTTTTACTTAACTAGTTATGTTTTATACAATACCCTACAATGCATTATATCAGCTCAATAATCATGAACAGCAACGGCGAGCAGAAGTTGTTTCGTTAATCCTTTAACTCCTTCGCATCGCAACGATTTTGAATTATTAAAAAAACTCACAAATCACTCCAGCCATACACACAAACAAAACGTACATAAAGAAAAGGAGAAATGAAAGAAGATTACAGGTTTTTACTTCAGGTGTAGACATAGGGAAGTGCTAGATCAGACTTTTTTTATATATACTTTATATAGAAAAACTCTCTACACCGATTGGTTTCCCCACAACAAAAGCAACGTCAGGGGTAAAATTGTGGTCTAAGGGAGTGAAGCGAGTTTAGAAGTGACAAAGGATGGTGTGCACACATATTTACTTCCCTTGAAGCAAATGCATCACATTGACAGCTATCAATTAATTCCGGACATATATGACATAACTTGAATGAGTTAAGGAATGGTGATGACGTATTTGGATCGTTTCATCAGCCCCTCGAGAAAGGTGACCACAAGATCTCCTCAGCATATTGCTTTGCATTATCAATGAATACTGTATTATATGAACATCAACACACCCTGTGAGGAGTAGTCCTGTATGGCGATGACGTATTTGGATCGTTTCTTTATGCTTTATATTATCAATGAATACTGTATTATATGAACATCAACACACCCTGTGAGGAGTAGTCCTGTATGGCGATGACGTATTTGGATCGTTTCTTTATGCTTTATATTATCAATGAATACTGTATTATATCACCATCAACACACCCTGTGAGGAGTAGTCCTGTATGGCGATGACGTATTTGGATCGTTTCTTTATGCTTTATATTATCAATGAATACTGCATTATATCAACATCAACACACCCTGTGAGGAGTAGTCCTGTATGGCGATGACGTATTTGGATCGTTTCTATCAATGAATACTGTATTATATCACCATCAACACACCCTGTGAGGAGTAGTCCTGTATGGCGATGACGTATTTGGATCGTTTCTTTATGCTTTATATTATCAATGAATACTGCATTATATCAACATCAACACATCCTGTGAGGAGTAGTCCTGTATGGCGATGACGTATTTGGATCGTTTCTTTATGCTTTATATTATCAATGAATACTGTATTATATCAACATCAACACACCCTGTGAGGAGTAGTCCTGAATGGCGATGACGTATTTGGATCGTTTCTTCAGCCCCTCCAGGAAGGTGACCACCAGGTCTCTGATGTCTTCAGCATTGGGTGAAGTGAAGGTGTACTCGTCTCCCTTGACTGTGGCTAGGGTGAAGCTCTGACCGTGCATCTTCCCTGTCCTGTGATAGCATCATCATCATCGTCATCATCATCATCATTTTTATATCATCATGTCATATATATCACCATTATCATCATCATGTCATCCTCATCATCATCATGTCATCCTCATCATCACCATCATATATATCACCATCATCATCATCATCAATGTCATCATCATCAACATATCCAGGGTTCCTGAAAACGTACAGATTGTGCATATTTACGCAGTAGACCTCTCAAATCACCCTGTAGAGTCTCAAACCATACGTGAGATTCACCCTTCAAAATCTGAAGTTGTGGGTGAGATGACGCATTCAAATCACGATTTGTGTGTTAAGTCATTACTTTTCAGTAATTAAGCTAGTGACGCTGCAGGTTCTAACTTCTGCCAGCCTTTTTTATGCTGCAGTTCAGTTTCAGCTTCGTGGTGTAGACCCGCGCGCGAAAGCAGTGGGGTGGAGTTTTTCCAGGGGAGAGCAGCCCGAATTTCACAGAGATAAGTCTCTGTGACTAGAATATACCAAATACCAATTACATTCAATTCATTTCAAAATCTCTCCAAACTAAAAAAAAACCAAACCCACCAAACTACTACATCAGAGCAAAAATAAAACAGGCGACAAACAAGTCCATGAAACAATTCACAACACACAGAAGAAACCTAACCCCGGCAATAAAACATTAAAAAAAACCATGATGACAGAATTCCCTCCCTTACCTGCTGCTGGAGACGGCGGTGATTTCAGGGAAAGACAACTCCAGCAGCACCTGTTCCTGGTCGTCCACGACGTAGACGCCCGTCCAGTTCACCGCGATGATCACGTCGTTCTTGGGCAGGCTGGGACCACTGAACTTGTAGGCCTCGTAGAACCGACTGAACAGCAGAGGCCACTTGTACTTGGCATAGCTGACTACGTCCTCTTTGACCTGAGGAGATAAAGATATAGATATGCAAATGATCATGTCATTCTTCAGCAAGGTGGGGGCCGCTGAAATTGTAGGCCTCGTAGAATCGACTAAACAACAACGGCCATTGTACTTAGCATAGCTGACCACGTCTTCTTTGACCTAAAAACAAACAAATATAAAGACAGACGATCACGTCATTCTTGGGCAGGCTGGGGCCACTGATCTTGTAGTCCTCGTAGAAAGGATTGAATAATCAATCATGCTTGCCATGGCTCTCAACATCTTTACTGAGAGTGGAGAGTGAGAGACAGAGGGATAGATTCAGAAACAGAGAGACAGACACGCACCTTTTCCGGCTTGATCCTCTCATTGGAGAAGTAAGGTGATCATAGTTTGGACACAATGCCCTTCATCCAGATATCAATTGGGCTTTCAAAGGACAGGAAAGCAGTGAGAGACAGAGACAAAGAGTTACAGAGGAACAGAGAGACAGAGACAGACCTTTTCCGGCTTGATTCTCTCATTGGAGAAGTACGGTGATCGTAGTTTGGACACGATGCCCTTCATCCAGTTGTCCATGGCGTTGGGTTTCTGCAGGTAGGCATCAGGGATGTAGGACCCCAGCAGTGTCTGGAGTCGCTCAGGGATCAGGTTGTTGTCGTATTCCACAAAGTACTGCTGGGCAGCGATCATGGCCAGGTCTTCCTCCTGCAATAAACATGAGTAGTGCATCAGGGATGTAGGACCCCAGCAGTGTCTGGAGTCGCTCAGGGATCAGGTTGTTGTCGTATTCCACAAAGTACTGCTGGGCAGCGATCATGGCCAGGTCTTCCTCCTGCAATAAACATGAGTAGTGCATCAGGGATGTAGGACCCCAGCAGTGTCTGGAGTCGCTCAGGTATCAGGTTGTTGTCATACTCCACAAAGTACTGCTGGGCGGCGATCATGGCCAGGTCTACCTCCTGCAATAAACATGAGTAGTGCAATGAAATAAATACCCATCAGACATTGATTTAAAAAACATTATCAGCAGTAAAACCCTTTCACCGCCAACGCCGCATTTTTTGCACCACAATGATTTAACACCCATGTCACTAAAAGGCATCAAATCAGGGTCTGTTATCCAAAGACCCTGTTCTCTTAATTTGGGGAGGTAAGGATAGGCCTTACTTTAAACATGTCACAGAGGAATCTCCAATATTACAGACAGATCTTTTTCTCTACCCAGGCAAGTTTAATGGAATTTTTTTGCTGAAAAATGGCTGGCGGCGAAAGGGTTCACAGAATTACTAAGTAATATATATCAGACGGTTGTCATACTAAAAAACACTACTGTTGGGATAGTGATCATAGTTTAATGTTCCAAAATAAAACATGAAAAGAACTACTGTTAAAAATGGACTATAATCTAACAGAGTTAAGATTGGGTTGATGATGGTTTAAAAAACCATTGCATGGAATGTTCTATGACCCGACAGGACCAGGATGCACAGTGCAAAGATCAAAGTGCACCATGGGACATGTCTTCACCGGGGTCACACTATCGCCAGGCATCACAACACTCTGAAGTCCAATCCTCTGAAAACCGCGGTAAAAGGGACATCAAGGCCCCAGACTGAAGAGGGACAACACTGAAATGAGTTCCCAACACCACCAAAAAGGTTAATAAAGAGAGAAATCACTTTAACCCTTTCACCGCCAGCCATCTTTGAGCCACATTTTTCCATTAAACTTACTTGGCTACAGAAAATATTGTGGGATTTCTCTGTGACACATTTAGAATGGGGTCAATCCTTACTGCCCAAATTTAGGAACACAATATCATTGAATAATAGACCCTGATTTCACGAGCTTTAATGACATGGGTGATAAATCATTATGGTGCAAAAATGCGAGAAAATAGAAGGGTTAAAATGCCATTTAACAGAAAAGATAACACTGAATAAAAAGGCAAAACCTCTGACAAGAGAAGCCAATCCTCTGCCAAAAATTCTTAAGCCTCCGAATCCTCCGACAATTCTGATGTCTGATCGTAACACAGCGTACCGTATTTTTCGGAATATAAGGCGCACCCCCCAAATTTTACACAAAATTCAGATTCTGTTATTATATTTTCTCACTATATTACCAGTCATATTATAAGGCGCAGGGGTCTCAGTCTGGGAAAAAAGTATCGCCTTATCCAGACCCGCTTACTCTACTCTTATCGAGTAGTATTCTACTCAATGTGGACCTCTACTACTATTCAATATTGAAAATAATGCTCTAATTACTCATTTTCAGTGAACATTGTTTGATGGTTTACTAAAGAATAAAACTACACATTTTGCACCAAAACTACTCATTTCAGCTATCCAGACTACTCGAGACTTGTGTAGGGGGTGAACAGGTCTGCCTTACAGTCAGAAACATACGGTACACTAAGAGAAACTGTCACCAACCTTGTCACAGCGGTACTCCCCAAACTTGATGCCTCTGACGACTTGCTGGAAGATCAGGTTGGTGGCCACCTTGTGTAGGGGGTGAACAGGTCTGCCTTACAGTCAGAAACATGCAGTACACTAAGAGAAACTGTCACCAACCTTGTCACAGCGGTATTCACCAAACTTGATTCCTCTGACGACTTGCTGGAAGATCAGGTTGGTGGCCACCTTGTGTAGGGGGTGAACAGGTCTGCCTTACAGTCAGAAACATACGGTACACTAACAGAAACTGTCACCAACCTTGTCACAGCGGTATTCACCAAACTTGATTCCTCTGACGACTTGCTGGAAGATCAGGTTGGTGGCCACCTTGTGTAGGGGGTGAACAGGTCTGCCTTACAGTCAGAAACATACGGTACACTAAGAGAAACTGTCACCAACCTTGTCACAGCGGTACTCCCCAAACTTGATTCCTCTGACCACTTGCTGGAAGATCAGGTTGGTGGCCACCTTGTCTTCGCTGGGGTCGTGCCACGGAGCGAAGATCTCCTTGCGGAAGAACAGCCTCCAGGGGGCGTTGCGCTCCTGTGCGCCTTGCTCCTTGGCATACTGCTCGCACTGCGATATAGCGTCCATCACGTGATCACCCCCGCTGCCCAGCGACGACACCTGGTGGACAATAAAGGGAGATAATGTTAGTAATGGTTTCCTGGGTGTTTCGCTCTTTGGCGTACTGCTTGAATCAAAATGAGATCCGTTCCGCTATTACCTCAACAAGAAACTGGGTAACAAACGAACACAATTCGGTTCATGTAGATTGCGGCATGCTTTGACCACAGTCCACAGTCAAAGTTCTTCACAGTGCTATCACACACTTGACTGCAAAGGTAACTCCAGGCTGTTTTCAAATTCATTTCATTCAGTAACAATAAAACACATGTTTTGTTGTTGTTGGTTTTTTACAATATATTAAAATCAGTTTCTATTATTTCTTGATTAACAAAAATGCATTCATTTGTTTATTTCTCTTCAACTTTGTAGCCAAGCACTGAACATGAACATCACGCACCATCGTTCTATAAATATTCTATCAATAACCGACTCACTTTGTCGAAGAGGGCGATGTAGAGGGAGAAGCCAAACTGGTCCCGCAGTACGATCTTGTCTGACAGCTGCTGACACAGCTCCCGTGCCGTCGTGGCAGAGTCGGCAGACAGCGTCTTGGTGTTGCCGTCCATGAAGGTGATCGGCAACAGCAAGGGCTTCTTGGATTTGGTCGCCTGTGAAGAAGGAAAAGATTTGGTCGAATAAAAGTAAGAACATAATGTTGGCGATAGTCCATGTGCTGGGCTAGCAGAGTCAGCAGACAATGTCTTGGGGTTACAGTGGAACCTCCCTTATAAGACTCCCTCCCACATAAGACCTACTTGAGTACTTCTCTGAGACATTGCCCTTCTTTGTAAGTATTAAAATGACCTCCCTTATCAGACCCCTCCCTTATAAGACCTCATTTTGGATGCTTGTTGAAGGTCTTATAGGGGAGGGGTCTTATAGGGGAGGTTCCACTGTACTACTGTCCATGAACATGACAGCATTACATACCTTCTTTGATTGGCAAGAAAAAACCCCCACAAAATTACATGATTGCCGTCAATAAAAGAGATGGTTGCATTCAGATTTTGTTTAAAAGAAACACGTGACTTGCTAACTTGAAACAAACATTGTGTAGCTTGAATTCAAACTTTCGATGAATAAAAAAAAGAAAAAAAGTCCATTCCATATTTTTGTTAAATTTTATAGTTTAGTTGTAGAAAGCAAGCCACCCTGAAACAAACCAAAACGAGAAAGGGCGCAAAAGGGCCGCGAGGCCCACTTCTAGCCCTAATTACTACTACTACTACTACTTGATGATTTAAAGTCAGCAGGTGATTTAACAAGGTTTATTTCCATAACGGTGATGGCAATAACTGAAACAAAAATGAGCTGAAAGTCTTTGAATGCAGACTGATTCCTCTGCCAAGGAAGTCATGTTCCCCATTGTTGCTTTGTCTCAACATCCACCTGTGAATATCGCGGCTCAAAGATTAGAACAGACTGTTAAGCATCATGTTATTGATAAGGTATTGATTAAGGTATATTGGAGCACTCTAAGATCAGAACAGACTGTTAAGCATCACGCTATTGATAAGGTATTGAGGTATATTGGAGCACTCTAAGATCAGAACAGACTGTTAAGCATCACGCTATTGATAAGGTATTGAGGTATATTGGAGCACTCTAAGATCAGAACAGACTGTTAAGCATCACGTTATTGATAAGGTATTGATTAGGTATATTGGAGCACTCTAAGATCAGAACAGACTGTTAAGCATCACGTTATGGATAAGGTATTGATTACGGTATATTGGTGCACTCTAAGATCAGAACAGACTGTTAAGCATCACGTTATGGATAAGGTATTGATTAGGTATATTGGAGCACTCTAAGATCAGAACAGACTGTTAAGCATCACGTTATGGATAAGGTATTGATTAGGTATATTGGAGCACTCTAAGATCAGAACAGACTGTTAAGCATCACAATATTGATAAGGTATTGAGGTATATTGGAGCACTCTAAGATCAGAACAGACTGTTAAGCATCACGTTATGGATAAGGTATTAAGGTATATTGGAGCACTCTAAGATCAGAACAGACTGTTAAGCATCACGTTATTGATAAGGTATTGAGGTATATTGGAGCACTCTAAGATCAGAACAGACTGTTAAGCATCACGTTATGGATAAGGTATTGATTACGGTATATTGGTGCACTCTAAGATCAGAACAGACTGTTAAGCATCACGTTATGGATAAGGTATGATTACGGTATATTGGAGCACTCTAAGATCAGAACAGACTGTTAAGCATCACAATATTGATAAGGTATTAAGGTATATTGGAGCACTCTAAGATCAGAACAGACTGTTAAGCATCACATTATGGATAAGGTATTGATTAAGGTATATTGGAGCACTCTAAGATCAGAACAGACTGTTAAGCATCACGTTATGGATAAGGTATTGATTACGGTATATTGGTGCACTCTAAGATCAGAACAGACTGTTAAGCATCACGTTATGGATAAGGTATGATTACGGTATATTGGAGCACTCTAAGATCAGAACAGACTGTTAAGCATCACGTTATGGATAAGGTATTAAGGTATATTGGAGCACTCTAAGATCAGAACAGACTGTTAAGCATCACGTTATGGATAAGGTATTGATTACGGTATATTGGAGCACTCTAAGATCAGAACAGACTGTTAAGCATCACGTTATGGATAAGGTATTGATTACGGTATATTGGTGCACTCTAAGATCAGAACAGACTGTTAAGCATCACGTTATGGATAAGGTATTGATTAAGGTATATTGGAGCACTCTAAGATCAGAACAGACTGTTAAGCATCACGTTATGGATAAAGTATTGATTAAGGTATATTGGTGCACTCTAGCTGCTTCACAAGTTTCTAGGCAAAAAGGACCCCTAAGTTTAAAGTAAGAAAACAGTAGTACTATTGATACATGTTGGAACCCACACACACTGCTTGAAAGCAAACCTACTCCTTCTTTCATTTCAAACCCTGGTCCCTTACCTGCCACAGAGAAATATTTTTGAAAACAAACTTTAAAAAAATTCTTACAACATAAAAAAGAGAAGAGTCACTCTCACAAAACTGTAAGGAGCCATATCCTCTTGACTGCTTAAAAGCAAAATTGTGCATTGAAGACTGGCGACATCAGGAGCTAGGGAACCACGATTTTTCCTAAAGTAGACACAGGCCTGGCAGGGAAGAGATTCATCATTCATCACCCCCCCCCCCCACCACCAACACCTCCCCCCCTCCTTACCTGCAGCTCCAGCCAGCTGGGGGGTTGGTTGCGTGGGCCGTTGTGGAAAGTTCTCCTCAGTCTGTCCTCACAGTAAGGGGCGTAGCCAGGGGGGCCATCTTGGATGAAGTTCTTACAGAGTAGTTCACCAACTGTAAGGAGCCATAGACTGCTTAAAAGTAATGCATGTAATAAATAGAGTTAAGATAATAGTACAACATTCTCCTCACAGTAAGGAGCGTAGCCAGGGGGGCCATCTTGGATGAAGTTCAACAGATAGTTCACCAACTGTAGGAGTAATAACAGTAATGCATGTAATAAATAGAGTGATGATAATAGTACAACGTTCTCCTCACAGTAAGGAGTGTAACCAGGGGGGCCATCTTGGATGAAGTTCAACAGATAGTTCACCAACTGTAACCAAAATGATCATATAAATCTATAAAACAGACAAAGCACCACATGGACCAGTCATTTCACAGCATTTTAACCACCGAGAATAAACCAGGTAACCCTTTGACTTGAGCAAAGCTTGGGGTGTTGTTACCATAATATTTGTCAACATTGGAGAGGGCAGATCAAACTCCCTGATGTTCGACTCTCGTCTTTTCACGTGAGCTAAGAGTGGTGTAGAATGCGATAGAGTCAAGGACATAGGAACTGACACAGTAAATCAGTCAAGTCAGTAACACAAATGGTCTTACCTGTTCTGACAAAAGCATCCAAAGACAGAGGGAAAATTGCCAATTGTAAATAGTACCCTATGTTTCGGATCATTAGGTGCTGCTGTGCATAAGGCGAATAGGGCAATTTTCAAGAAAAATCTGACAAAATTAAAGGTGCTCTCGTTTATAAGGCGATACACACCTTGCAAAAGAAAGTCGAAGTTTGAAGCCCGTACACGTCCTGTAAATGCTTATCGACCGCCATTACTGCTGTCATACACGAGAGTTGGCTCCCTTCTCAAATAATCGAACTTCCGTTTTAGCGACTTCCGGTTGTTGTGTTTGGACTTTTCTTCGCAAAAACTGGTAGAATTATGGCATTTTAAACTCTACTATGATGCTTTTTACATCCAATGAAGGGTCATGGCATCTGTTGGACGGTGTCTCAGATGATAATAGGAATTTTGAAGCATTTTAACATGAGTATTCGTCGTATTGGCGACTCGTTACCACTTTCGATGTTATGACTCACAGTAGACTGTACTGAGTACGGCAATCGTTGCCTCTCTTCTCACGATTTTGTTCACTAATAGGGCGCCCTCGTTTATTAGGCGCATAGGTCGAAATTGGAGAAAAAAATATCGCCTTATAGTCCGAAAATTACGGTAAAGTTGGATTCTTACCCTTCAGAAAGAAACATCCAACACACAGACACATATTTTTCAACCTACAGCAGTAAACACAAAATAAAGTACTTACAGAAGACGATCCATTCTCTGGCGTGACTGCTTTTAACCGGGTTCTGCAATACAGTACAACACAGTGCAAAACACTACAGTACAGTATATTACCTTTTCTGAAGGAGGGAAGCACCCCACACAGACACAGCAGGATCCACCCTCTGGCGTGACTGCTCTTGGACGGGTTCTACTATACCATACAGGCAACACACTACACTACAGTACAACACAACACAACACAACACAACACAGTACAGTACAATATATTACCTTTTCTGAAGGAGGGAAGCACCCACACACAGACACAGCAGGATCCACCCTCTGGCGTGACTGCTCTTGGACGGGTTCTACTATACCATACAGGCAACACACTACACTACAAGTACAACACAACACAACACAACACAACACAACACAGTACAGTACAATATATTACCTTTTCTGAAGGAGGGAAGCACCCCACACAGACACAGCAGGATCCACCCTCTGGCGTGACTGCTCTTGGACGGGTTCTACTATACCATACAGGCAACACACTACACTACAGTACAACACAACACAGTACAGTACAGTACAGTACAGTACAGTACAATATATTACCTTTTCTGATGGAGGGAAGCACCCCACACACGGACACAGCAGGATCCATCCTCTGGCGTGACTGCTCTTGGACGGGTTCTACTATACCATACAGGCCAACACACTACAGTACAATACAACACAACACAACACAGTACAGTACAGTACAGTACATATATTACCTTTTCTGATGGAGGGAAGCACCCCACACACAGACACAGCAGGATCCACCCTCTGGCGTGACTGCTCTTGGACGGGTTCTGTGTCAACTGCTTGCAGATCTGACAGTAGATTTCATCCCTGGAAAAAGAATGTGACATATAGGTTATCATTATTCATTGCTATGATAAAAAACAAAAACAACTGCAACGTCACTGGAACACAACAAACAAACAAGTTCTACACGACAAGTGTAAAGTGACGTTATTTTATTCACAAGAGACAAAACAAAACTACTGGATATTTCGGCGAATGCGCATTTATCAACACAGACAAACAAGAAAACAGCAAACAGCAATGGACTGGAGAGGGGAAGTATTGTTTTTTTAAATTTTGATCTTGTTTGCTTTTTGCTCCTTTTGCTATATTTGATGTTTGCTGTATTTTGCTATGATAGGGAAAAAAATCCATCAATATGACTTCTGTCAGAAGGATTCTGTAGATCTTAAGACAAAACCAAATGCAGTCTAAGCCGCGTTGATTCAATGCCTTGTCTTTCCATACTTTGCATTAGCTAATCAACGTTTTTGTCTCTGTCTCTCTCTCTCTAGCTTTCCAATCAATCACATAAAACCAGGCTTCAGGATTCTAAGTCCAAATCAAAGTGCAATGTGTGTGTGTGTGTGTGTGTGTGTGTGTGTGTGTATGACCATGGCCCTGGCATGGTACAGGGACAGAGCCCCGTCAGACGATTCAGGGGGGCAAGTTGAGAGAGAGAGATAGCGAGACAGACAGTTAAAATGATAGACAGAGACAGTTTGAGTCTGATAAGCCTTGTGAAATCATTACATTGCCTTTGTAAACTTCCAAGATAGAACCACTAAGTTCAAAACGCCCAGAATCGCTTGTGGTCAAATTTGTTTTTGCTGTTGTTGATGAATTAAAAAAAAAAAGAGTTCAGTTTCTGGTCAAATTAAAAATACTGAAATCAGTGTAAAAATGAAGGAGTAGCACCCATGCATGTGTGTGTGAGTGCATGCGTGCGAATGTGCGTGCATGCATATTTTCACCTGAGATCAGGCCTTAGTATCCCATGCCCGATGATGAAGTGCAGCTTCTCCAGATGGGACATGGGTCGGTCCTCCAACAGAGCGTTCGACCCTCCAGACCCGTCGTAGTCCTGGAGTAGCTTCCCTTTGACCTCCTCCGTCAGCTTCGACTTCTTCTTCAATGTCAGAGACACGATCTTCCGCTTCGGGGACTTCCGTAAAGTGCTGCGAGCGTAAGGCACCCCGCTGCTCTCTCGCTCCTGAAAGGAAGACAACAAAAAGTGTCATTCTCCAGCATCAGAGACACAATCCGTCAGCTTCACTTTTGACATTTCCATTGAGTGTTTTAGGCATAAGATTATTTCAACACTCCTGGAAAGGTAAAATGTTAGGTTTCGAAATTCTCCACAATCAGGCTATTGTGTTTGAAAACCATGAGTGTTTCTTTTTCTCATTATTAATACTGTGTTTCAGAGAGTAAGGCCGTGTACACACATAAGCGGATATTCTATGCGGAAACCCGTGCACAATCCATAAATAGGTGAAGCAGAGAAGGGAAAAGATTTGCGCACGTGTCCGAATTTCCCCTATATGCGTAAACTTTTATCCTTCTTTCTTCCACTTATTTAGGGTGTTCCGTACGGAACTTACGCGTCTAATGTGAACCCGGCCTAAGAGGCAATCTCTTATATATTTCAAAATATTTCATGCATTCGCTGCTCAGAGTCAAGAATGAATTCAATTCTCAACTGATTCCCAGTTAACATTAGCCAAGGCAAATAATCCATAATGATTGCATAACTGGAATCACACAATCAACTACCACACAATGATCTAGCACACAATCAACTACCACACAATGATCTAGCACACAATCAACTACCACACAATGATCTAGCACACAATCAACTACCACACAATGATCTAGCACACAATCAACTACCACACAATGATCTAGCACACAATCAACTACCACACAATGATCTAGCACACAATCAACTACCACACAATGATCTAGCACACAATCAACTACCACACAATGATCTAGCACACAATCAACTACCACACAATGATCTAGCACACAATCAACTACCACACAATGATCTAGCACACAATCAACTACCACACAATGATCTAGCACACAATCAACTACCACACAATCATCTTTCCACATTCCCTTCAGATTGTGCTTCTCTCCCTTGCCAGGCCCCCCCCCCCCCCCCCCCCCCCCCCCTGTGCCCAGGATAAAGCCTGGATAACAACACCCTAGGGTTTCTTCTCATTGCAAAGGGTTGGAAAATAACAAACCAAAAAGAACCCTCTCACCATTTCCTCCCCCATTCTCATGGCCTCATCCAGATCTTTCTTGTTGAACTTTCTGCCCAGAGTGGAATAGATCTTGGTCATGACTGGAGTGCTGTCCTGTATCACACACATGATATGTTATTATCATCATTACATGACACACACAGTACACACGGTGTTTGTTGTTGAACTTTCTGCCCGGTGTGGAATAGATCTTGGTCATCACTGGAGTGCTGTCCTGTATCACACACATGATATGTTATTATTATCATTACATGACACACACAGTACACACGGTGTTTGTTGTTGAACTTTCTGCCCGGTGTGGAATAGATCTTGGTCATCACTGGAGTGCTGTCCTGTATCACACACATGATATGTTATTATCATCATTACATGACACACACAGTACACACGGTGTTTGTTGTTGAACTTTCTGCCCGGTGTGGAATAGATCTTGGTCATCACTGGAGTGCTGTCCTGTATCACACACATGATATGTTATTATTATCATTACATGACACACACAGTACACACGGTGTTTGTTGTTGAACTTTCTGCCCGGTGTGGAATAGATCTTGGTCATCACTGGAGTGCTGTCCTGTATCACACACATGATATGTTATTATCATCATTACATGACACACACAGTACACACGGTGTTTGTTGTTGAACTTTCTGCCCGGTGTGGAATAGATCTTGGTCATCACTGGAGTGCTGTCCTGTATCACACACATGATATGTTATTATTATCATTACATGACACACACAGTACACACGGTGTTTGTTGTTGAACTTTCTGCCCGGTGTGGAATAGATCTTGGTCATCACTGGAGTGCTGTCCTGCATCACACACATGATATATATAAATATAATATATATCATACATATTATTAATATAATGATTACATGACACACACAGTACACACAGTGTTTGCTGTTGAACTTTCTGCCCGGTGTGGAATAGATCTTGGTCGTCGCTGGAGTGCTGTCCCATAACACAAACAAAGGAGCATTCATTGCAGACAGAACAGCACTTGTTAATGTACCCGCTAGGGATGAGAACATTACGTGTGTGACCGTTTTTGATGACCCCGCTACATTGGCAGCCACACTCCGACTTCAGAGAATTAATCCTAATCATAGTATCATAATTATTTTAATATCCTCCCCTCTTTTTTTAACTCTTTCCGTGCTCACCTGCGACAAGATCGCAGGACATGCGCACAACGCTTCGTTACTAAGGTAACGGGATATCGCAGGTGAACTTAAAAAATTCATAGTTCATAGGTCAACAGTCATACGCGGTTCAAAGTGGCTCAGAGACCTTCTACACACACACACACACACACACACACACACACACTCATTCATGCCTCAACACTGATTGACTGGCTGTGGCAGGCTTTGTTTCGGAACTTAGTACGTAAATGAGGGGTCGCCCCTCTCGAAGCTTCGCTGGCTTGACAAAATGGCGGCTCTGTCAACTTCAGCAAGCCGTGTTCGTCTGTTTGCCGAGTATTAGTCCTGTATGTTGTGTACATGATACCAACATTTCACGTTTTTCTCTGTCACCGTTATTTCAAAAACAATTGGGGGTTAACCTATGCAAACGGCCAGTATACAGTGTTTGCAAAGGGAAGAAACTGTCCAGCATAGAGTGAGTTCACCCTTGCTAACCATTTCTCCCATCGCTATCTGATGACGCTGTAGCCCTGCTCACCTTGGTTTCGGCCATAGCCGTGTGGTATTTGGGTTCAGGCAGATCCCCCATGAACCTCAGGATGACAATCCACACCGCCAGAGCAGCCTGTCAATACACAGATTGATAAAAACATGTCAGTTGTTCTCATTAGGATGATGAGAGCAAAGAAACTCTATGGAGAGCCAGACAAAACAGGGTCCTCAGAGAAGAAGCCGCCCCCCCCTTCCCTTCCCCCCTCAATCAAATGTTTCGGCCAATAACTCCTCTCTCTCTCTGTCTGTCCCCTCTCTCTCTCTCTGTCTGTCCCCTCTCTCTCTCTGTCTGTCCTCTCTCTGTCTGTCCCCTCTCTCTCTGTCTGTCCTCTCTCTGTGTCTGTCCCCTCTCTCTCTCTCTGTCCCCTCTCTCTCTGTGTCTCCTCTCTCTCTCTGTGTCTCCTCTCTCTCTGTGTCTGTCCCCTCTCTCTCTGTCTGTCCCCTCTCTGTCTGTCTGTCCCCTCTCTCTCTGTCTGTCCTCTCTCTCTGTCTGTCCCCTCTCTGTCTGTCTGTCCCCTCTCTCTCTCTCTCTGTCCCCTCTCTCTCTGTGTCTCCTCTCTCTCTGTCTCTGTCCCCTCTCTCTCTGTCTGTCCCCTCTCTGTCTGTCTGTCCCCTCTCTCTCTCTCTGTCCCCTCTCTCTCTGTGTGTCTCCTCTCTCTCTGTCTGTCCCCTCTCTCTCTGTGTCTGTCCCCTCTCTCTCTCTGTCTGTCCCCTCTCTCTCTGTCTGTCCCCTCTCTGTCTGTCTGTCCCCTCTCTCTCTCTCTGTCCCCTCTCTCTCTGTGTGTCTCCTCTCTCTCTGTCTGTCCCACTCTCTCTCTGTGTCTGTCCCCTCTCTCTCTCTCTCTGTCCCTCTCTCTCTCTCTCTGTCTGTCCCCTCTCTCTCTCTCTGTCTGTCCTCTCTCTGTCTGTCCCCTCTCTCTCTGTCTGTCCTCTCTCTGTCTGTCCTCTCTCTCTCTCTCTCTCTCTCTGTCCCCTCTCTCTCTGTGTCTCCTCTCTCTCTCTCTGTCTCTCTCTCTCTGTGTCTGTCCCTCTCTCTCTCTGTCTGTCCCCTCTCTGTCTGTCTGTCCCCTCTCTCTCTGTGTCTCCTCTCTCTCTCTGTGTCTCCTCTCTCTCTGTGTCTGTCCCCTCTCTCTCTGTCTGTCTCCTCTCTCTCTGTGTCTGACTCTCTCTCTCTCTGTGTCTCTCCCCTCTCTCTCTGTCTCTCTCTCTCTCTGTCTGTTCTTCTCTCTCTCTCTCTCTGTGTTCCCTCTCTCTCTGTCTCTCCCCTCTCTCTCTCTATCTGTCTCTCCCCTCTCTCTCTGTCTGTCTCTCTCCCCTCTCTCTCTCTGTCTCTCACCAGTTGGTCTCCCTCGTTCCTCAGAGGCAGCAGGGGGTGTTTGAGGGCCCGTCTGATGTAGGCATCTCCCTGTTTACTCCTCCCCCCACCATTCTCTCTCACCTACCTCTTCACACACACACACACACACACTCTCTGTCTCTCACCAGTTGGTCTCCCTCGTTCCTCAGAGGCAGCAGGGGGTGTTTGAGGGCTCGTCTGATGTAGGCATCTCCCTGTTTACCCCTCCCCCCACCATTCTCTCTCACCTACCTCCTTCACACACACACACACTCTCTGTCTCTCACCAGTTGGTCTCCCTCGTTCCTCAGAGGCAGCAGGGGGTGTTTGAGGGCCCGTCTGATGTAGGCATCTCCCTGTTTACCCCTCCCCCCACCATTCTCTCTCACCTACCTCCTTCACACACACACACACACACACACACTCTCTGTCTCACCAGTTGGTCTCCCTCGTTCCTCAGAGGCAGCAGGGGGTGTTTGAGGGCTCGTCTGATGTAGGCATCTCCCTGTTTACCCCTCCCTCCACCATTCTCTCTCACCTACCTCCTTCACACACACACACACACTCTCTGTCTCACCAGTTGGTCTCCCTCGTTCCTCAGAGGCAGCAGGGGGTGTTTGAGGGCTCGTCTGATGTAGGCATCTCCCTGTTTACCCCTCCCTCCACCATTCTCTCTCACCTACCTCCTTCACACACACACACACACACACACACTCTCTGTCTCTCACCAGTTGGTCTCCCTCGTTCCTCAGAGGCAGCAGGGGGTGTTTGAGGGCTCGTCTGATGTAGGCATCTCCCTGTTTACCCCTCCCTCCACCATTCTCTCTCACCTACCTCCTTCACACACACACACACACACACACTCTCTGTCTCTCACCAGTTGGTCTCCCTCGTTCCTCAGAGGCAGCAGGGGGTGTTTGAGGGCTCGTCTGATGTAGGCATCTCCCTGTTTACCCCTCCCTCCACCATTCTCTCTCACCTACCTCCTTCACACACACACACACACACACACTCTCTGTCTCTCACCAGTTGGTCTCCCTCGTTCCTCAGAGGCAGCAGGGGGTGTTTGAGGGCTCGTCTGATGTAGGCATCTCCCTGTTTACCCCTCCCTCCACCATTCTCTCTCACCTACCTCCTCACACACACACACACTCTCTGTCTCTCACCAGTTGGTCTCCCTCGTTCCTCAGAGGCAGCAGGGGGTGTTTGAGGGCTCGTCTGATGTAGGCATCTCCCTGTTTACCCCTCCCTCCACCATTCTCTCTCACCTACCTCCTTCACACACACACACACACACACTCTCTGTCTCTCACCAGTTGGTCTCCCTCGTTCCTCAGAGGCAGCAGGGGGTGTTTGAGGGCTCGTCTGATGTAGGCATCTCCCTGTTTACCCCTCCCTCCACCATTCTCTCTCACCTACCTCCTTCACACACACACACACACACACACTCTCTGTCTCTCACCAGTTGGTCTCCCTCGTTCCTCAGAGGCAGCAGGGGGTGTTTGAGGGCCCGTCTGATGTAGGCATCTCCCTGTTTACCCCTCCCTCCACCATTCTCTCTCACCTACCTCCTTCACACACACACACACTCTCTGTCTCTCACCAGTTGGTCTCCCTCGTTCCTCAGAGGCAGCAGGGGGTGTTTGAGGGCTCGTCTGATGTAGGCATCTCCCTGTTTACCCCTCCCTCCACCATTCTCTCTCACCTACCTCCTTCACACACACACACACACTCTCTGTCTCTCACCAGTTGGTCTCCCTCGTTCCTCAGAGGCAGCAGGGGGTGTTTGAGGGCCCGTCTGATGTAGGCATCTCCCTGTTTACCCCTCCCTCCACCATTCTCTCTCACCTACCTCCTTCACACACACACTCTCTCTCTCTCTCACCAGTTGGTCTCCCTCGTTCCTCAGAGGCAGCAGGGGGTGTTTGAGGGCTCGTCTGATGTAGGCGTGCGAGGCGTTGCTCTGGAAATACATGGCGGCAAACTTGGGGAACTTGAACTCAGAGATGTCAGGATGGTCGACCGTCTTGGGAATAACGTCCACAACCTCGCCGTCAGTGAGAGGGGTGGCACGCAACTGAAAAACATTCATCAATAATTCAGTAGCGAATGCAAAATGAAAAGCACAAAGGTAACTTTTTTATTAGCATCATTCCATTAGTTGTTCTATCTCTCCTCTGTCTTTCTCTAACTCTTTCCCTCTAAACCTCTCTCTCTCTCTCTGAATCTCTTTCTCTATCTGACTCTCTCTCTCTCTCTCTCTCTCTCTCTCTCTGAATCTCTTTCTCTATCTGACTCTCTCTCTCTGAATCTCTTTCTCTATCTGACTCTCTCTCTCTCTCTCTCTCTCTGAATCTCTTTCTCTATCTGACTCTCTCTCTCTGAATCTCTTTCTCTATCTGACTCTCTCTCTCTCTCTCTCTCTCTCTCTGAATCTCTCTTTCTCTATCTGACTCTCTCTCTCTCTCTCTCTGAATCTCTTTCTCTATCTGACTCTCTCTCTGAATCTCTCTCTCTATCTCTCTCTCTCTCTCTCTCTCTCTCTCTCTCTGAATCTCTTTCTCTATCTGACTCTCTCTCTCTCTGAATCTCTTTCTCTATCTGACTCTCTCTCTCTCTCTCTGAATCTCTTTCTCTATCTGACTCTCTCTCTCTGAATCTCTTTCTCTATCTGACTCTCTCTCTCTCTTAATCTCTTTCTCTATCTGACTCTCTCTCTCTCTGAATCTCTTTCTCTATCTCTCTGACTCTCTCTGAATCTCTTTCTCTATCTGACTCTCTCTCTCTCTTAATCTCTTTCTCTATCTGACTCTCTCTCTCTCTCTCTCTCTGAATCTCTTTCTGTCTATCTCTCTCTCTCTCTCTGAATCTCTTTCTCTATCTGACTCTCTCTCTCTCTGAATCTTTCTCTATCTGACTCTCTCTCTCTCTTAATCTCTTTCTCTATCTGACTCTCTCTCTCTCTCTGAATCTCTTTCTCTATCTCTCTCTCTCTCTGAATCTCTTTCTCTATCTGACTCTCTCTCTGTGAATCTTTCTCTATCTGACTCTCTCTCTCTCTCTCTCTCTCTGAATCTCTTTCTCTATCTGACTCTCTCTCTCTCTTAATCTCTTTCTCTATCTGACTCTCTCTCTCTCTCTCTGAATCTCTTTCTCTATCTGACTCTCTCTCTCTGAATCTCTTTCTCTATCTGACTCTCTCTCTCTCTGAATCTCTTTCTCTATCTGACTCTCTCTCTCTCTTAATCTCTTCTCTCCCTCTCTCTCTCTCTCTCTCTCTCTCTCTTTCTCTATCTGACTCTCTCTCTCTCTGAATCTCTTTCTCTATCTGACTCTCTCTCTCTCTGAATCTCTTTCTCTCTCTGAATCTCTTTCTCTATCTGACTCTCTCTCTCTGAATCTCTTTCTCTATCTGACTCTCTCTCTCTCTTAATCTCTTTCTCTATCTGACTCTCTCTCTCTCTTAATCTCTTTCTCTATCTGACTCTCTCTCTCTGCATCTCTTTCTCTATCTGACTCTCTCTCTCTCTTAATCTCTTTCTCTATCTGACTCTCTCTCTCTCTGAATCTCTTTCTCTCTCTGAATCTCTTTCTCTATCTGACTCTCTCTCTCTGAATCTCTTTCTCTATCTGACTCTCTCTCTGTCTCTCTCTGACTCTCTCTCATCCCAAAGGCACTGGTCCCAAATTTTCTGAGTTCCTTATTCAATATTTCTCTCTCTGTCTCTCTCTCTCTGTCTGTTCATCCTCTCTCTGTCTGTCTGTCTGTTGTCTCTCTCCTCTTTGAATCTCTCTCTCTCTGACTCTCTCTCTCTCTCTCACTCTCTCTCTCTCTCTCTCTCTGAATCTCTTTCTCTCTCACTCTGTCTCTCTCTCTCTGTGTGACTATCTCTCTCTCTCTCTGAATCTCTCTCTCTCTCTCACTCTGTCTCTCTCTCTCTCTGAATCTCTCTCTCTCTCTCTCTGAATCTCTCTCTCTCTCTCTCACTCTCAAATCTCTCTCTCTCTGACTCTCTCTCTTACTCTGTCTCTCTCTCTCTCTCTCTCTCTCTCTCTCTCTCTGAATCTCTCTCTCTCTCTCTCTCTGTCTCTCTCTCTCACTCTGTCTCTCTCTCTCTCTCTGATACTCATCCCAAAGGCACTGGTCCCCATTTTCTGAGTTCCTTCTTAAATATTTATCTCCTTCCCTCTCTTTCCCCCTGTCAGTCTCTCCCTCTCTGTCTCTCCCTCTCTCTCCCCCTGTCTCTCTGTCACTCCCTCTCTGTCACTCACCCCAAAGGCACTGGTCTCCATGTCACGCGTTCCCTCTCTCTCCCTCTCTCTCCCCCTGTCTCTCTCTCACTCCCTCTGTCACTCACCCCAAAGGCACTGGTCTCCATGTCACGCATCCTTCTCTCCCTCCCTCTCTCTCCCCCTGTCTCTCTCTCACTCCCTCTGTCACTCACCCCAAAGGCACTGGTCTCCATGTCACGCATCCTTCTCTCCCTCCCTCTCTCTCCCCCTGTCTCTCTCTCACTCCCTCTCTCTCACTCCCTCTCTCTCACTCCCTCTGTCACTCACCCCAAAGGCACTGGTCTCCATGTCACGCATCCTTCTCTCCCTCCCTCTCTCTCCCCCTGTCTCTCTCTCACTCCCTCTCTCTCACTCCCTCTCTCTCACTCCCTCTGTCACTCACCCCAAAGGCACTGGTCTCCATGTCACGCATCCTTCTCTCCCTCCCTCTCTCTCCCCCTGTCTCTCTCTCACTCCCTCTGTCACTCACCCCAAAGGCACTGGTCTCCATGTCACGCATCCTTCTCTCCCTCCCTCTCTCTCCCCCTGTCTCTCTCTCACTCCCTCTCTCTCACTCCCTCTCTCTCAACTCTGTCACTCACCCCAAAGGCACTGGTCTCCATGTCACGCGTTCCCTCTCCCTCACCATCAAAGTTGAACATGTCATCCAACTGAAAACATCAATCAGTCAATCACCAATCAATAAATCAATAAATCATGATCAATGATCAACCAATAAAATCAATTCTTCTTCGATCGCTCAGACAGTTTCCTGTCAATTATGAGCGCAGATGCGTCATGCTGCCGTTATGCAGCAAAACTAAGAAAAATTAGGCCCAGCATGTCCGACTTTGGCTGGAGGAAATCTTTTTGAAAGTGTTTCTTGAAAAAAGGCAGGAGAATGGACTGGTAAGGCATAAGCAAAGGGAAAAGGCAGAGTCAAAGAGAGTGACAGATTTGAGGAAGCTACAAGCACAGAACGGACATGCTGGGACTAAGGTGCATAACGGCAGCATGATGCATCTGCGCTCATAACTGACATGACACTGTCAGAGCAATTGACGAAGAAAGAAAAGACAAGCACAGAACTTCCAGAAGGTGAGGGAACTGTTTATACAAAAGACTAACCCCCGGTATCCCCATGGGGGGATAAATCAATTCAGAAGCCACCTCTAATTTTCCCTGATACAGATGTGTTCATTGTATTGTTGAAAGACCAATTATGATTAAATAACAGCTATATTAGTAGTAGCAACGAAATATGACTGACATATAACATCAGCAAAACGAAATATGACTAACATAACATCAGCAAAACGAAATATGACTAACATAACATCAGTAAAACAAACCTACAAAGGCAACCAATCAGACACGCACAACTCCTATACCAGGGGGTCTTTCGTAAAAATAGTTCCCCCACCTTCTGGAAGATTCTGTGCTTGTAACTTCCTCTAATCTGCCACTCTCTTTGACTCTGCCTTTTCCCTTTGCTTTCTGTCATCTACTATCTTTCTGACTTATTGGCCCATTCTCCTGCCTTTAAAAAAAATAAAACATCTTCCAAATAAATCCAGTGAAACCTGAAAACTGGAGGCATATGCACCTACCCATTATGGCCGTATGGCCTGCACCCTACCCATTATGGCCGTATGGCCTGGGAAACAGAAGAAGAAGAAGAAGAAGACATGCACAAACCCAACAGTCTCACATCCGCATTTAAACATTTTTTTTAATAACATATGACAGATGATCTCTACACAGACACTCTTGCTGTTTCACCACACAAATTCCATTCACATATTCTGTCACTCTTAACAAAGCAGTTTGGATTAAAAAAAAATCCTAGCAAAGAAATTAAAATCCGTAAAACTCACGACCATAACAATAATCGAAGTATCTGAAATGTTCCCACAAGTCAAAGTACATAGTATGTGTCTCGCATGCATATTCATGAACACTTTATGAAGTCTTCAAACAACAGCACCCTACTCCTTCCACTCAGTATGGTACAGGGATATGGGCTGTTATGGGAAAAGCCTGCTCACTTTGTACCAATGAAAATCATGCTAACAAATTACTTGCACAGTTTGTACCAATGAAAATCATGCTAACAAATCGCCTGCACAGTTTGTACCAATGAAAATAATGCTAACAAATCGCTTGCACAGTTTGTACCAATGAAAATAGTACTAACAGATCACCTGCATAGTTTGTACCAATGAAAATATTGCTAACAAATCGCCTGCACAGTTTGTACCAATGATAATATTGCTAACAAATCGCCTGCACAGTTTGTACCAATGAAAATAATGCAAGCATTACATCATACAGCTTTGTACCAATGGAAATAATGCAAAGATAACGTCACACAACTTGTGCCAATGAAAATAATGCTAACATACAGAGGTGCAATTTCATTGGGTGGTGGAGCATCTGGGGAATAAATGGAATAAACTGGGAAATGCATACAAATATAGTAAATGTGAATACTTTTTAAAATGGGGGCGAAGATGGGGTGGGGGTGGGGGGTGTTAGAGGCTTTTATCTGCATTCTTTAGTCTTGTTTTCATATGTTTACAGTTTCTTGATATTTGATAAAGGCATTCTAACTATCTAATACATGTTTCATACACTTGATAAAGGCATTCTACACAATATTTTATACAGGTGTTGATACTCATTTTATCAAAGCATAAAGGCGTGCATGATTGATGTCAAGGCAGGCTCTGCATAGACTAACAACACTAAACTCTCTGGACTTTGCATTGAAATGAACTACCGGTAACTTATTGATAGTTTATTGCTTGCAAAATTTCACTCAGAATCACAATCACTTTTAATGTCCCCCAAAAGGCTTGTTTAATGCTTTACATTCCTTATTATTCTTAATAACAGTTTGTTTTCAGCTCCCTGCAAAGGGAATAAAGCGCTTTAGAAATACCCCCACCCCCCTTATTATTCATTCAATCATGAATTAATGATCAGTTCAAAACCACCTTGACATGCAATTCAGTGTAATGGCTTCATCTCACCAGCCGTATTCCTCATCAATGGTTTATTTCCCTTTTTTGTTACAGTCACTAACACCGTTTTAATAAATCCCTTGTTTTTCTTACCGACACCAGTAATTTACTCAGTCATGAGTCAAACACAATAAGAACCACCCGGTTAAATCCAATACGTATCCACACCATGAGCAAAGCAGAAAACGCAGAAACGCAAACTCCAGCTTCCTGGTGACGTTATCAGCGCGCGTAAAAGGATATAGGATTGGGCAATTAGTAAGAGCCGCGGTGATTGGTTAATGCACCCTGAGTTACCACAGTCACCGTTAAGTCGACATTGCTTTCAAAGGCCCCAGCACACCAACATTATTCAACCAGAAATGCCATAGGCCAAATGTGGCCAACCAACACCGAGAACACAAAGTGAACTTTGTAGTATTGCATTGACAACAACCATTGGTCAGGCGCGGCCAATCAACACCAAGAGCACATTTTGAACTTATTTGTTCCATTTGTTTCTGACAAATTTTGTCATTTTCTGATTTGCTCATGCAGTGTAGTTTATTACTTTATTTTTTGAGCATAGTAGCTGTGATTGGACATTATAAATACTTTTGTATAGATTGGACATTATAAATACTTTTGTATAGATTGGACATTATAAATACTTTTGTATAGATTGGACATTATAAATACTTTTGCATAGATTGGACATTATAAATATTTTTGTATAGATTGGACATTATAAATACTTTTGTATAGATTGGACATTATAAATACTTTTGTATAGATTGGACATTATAAATACTTTTGTATAGATTGGACATTATAAATACTTTTGCATAGATTGGACATTATAAATACTTTTGCATAGATTGGACATTATAAATACTTTTGCATAGATTGGACATTATAAATACTTTTGCATAGATTGGACATTATAAATACTTTTGTATAGATTGGACATTATAAATACTTTTGCATAGATTGGACATTATAAATACTTTTGTATAGATTGGACATTATAAATACTTTTGCATAGATTGGACATTATAAATACTTTTGCATAGATTATGGACATTATAAATACTTTTGTATAGATTGGACATTATAAATACTTTTGTATAGATTGGACATTATAAATACTTTTGCATAGATTGGACATTATAAATACTTTTGCATAGATTGGACATTATAAATATTTTTGTATAGATTGGACATTATAAATACTTTTGTATAGATTGGACATTATAAATACTTTTGTATAGATTGGACATTATAAATACTTTTGCATAGATTGGACATTATAAATACTTTTGCATAGATTGGACATTATAAATACTTTTGCATAGATTGAACATTATAAATACTTTTGCATAGATTGGACATTATAAATACTTTTGTATAGATTGGACATTATAAATACTTTTAAGAATAGAAATTACTTTTGTTTTATTCCATTCCATTCTAAAGTAGAGATGTCAAGAATGAGAAGAAAGTAAGCCACAGACTTTCTATAAAGGACATCTAATCCATAACAGTATTCTAGATAGTGTTTCTGATTGAAACTTTGCAAGCTTTCATACAGATACTGCTGTTCTAAGTTCTACACGCGGTGCATAGCTTTAGTCAACATTCCTGCAATACCTGCAGAAACGTAAATGGTGTGGAGTTCCCACATGTCGGGCCTCCTGTGTCTATCATACATTTTTTTTTTTTTTAATATATTTTTTGCTGTCCCATCTTCTGGTCTGTACAGTGGCGTTGCTCCCACGCCGCTCGTTCTGAATCCGAATTCGCAGCCACACACATTACACACTACACACATGCAGCTCCATACATTATTGGAGCAGACCAAGATTCAACTCTTTTGTTTGAACCAAACGAGCATTACTCTGAATGATTCTGACTTGGGGAAGGTCCGTTCGTTCTCTCACTTGTGACTTTCAGCTTTTTTTTCTAATTTTGCATAATTATAAAGGTGTTTTATTGTGTGCACTCAGGCCATAGTGCAAATGAGCCTTTATGCACACACACGCACAAATGCTTAATTCAAACACATCATATCGGTTTGTTTGAATCCTGTGTATATACTGTCCCTATGTTTGTTTGTTGTTTGTCTTACCCCGGCTTAAAGACTCCAGGGATCATTGTCCTTATTACTCCTGATAACACAACGGTGCGGTTTATGCAAATAACCTTTTGGTTCAACAATGAAGTCACTCTCCATGCCGTACACTGTCTCACACTGCATGCAAAGGATGACAACATTCACTCCCCAAACAAGGAAACAAAACAAAAATCAAACCAACAACAATAACAGACAACAAATGAAAATCAAACAACAAAAGCTGGGGAAGCCCTGATGCCCAACACCTGCCAACTTTACAGAATCCATTCTCACACCACGATGGAAATAAACAAGGGAGGAGGAAGTGGGGGTGGGAGGGGGGAGCTGTAGAGAGAAAAGAGAAGAGAATGAGGTGATGGTCATGGTGGTATGCGCAGGAGGCAGAGGGATCAACTGAATTTGCTTTACAAGGAAAGACATTTGTGAAGATACTTTTTTTTTTTATTGATTAAAGGTGGGTTTGTTCGTTTCTTTTCTTGGCCCAAACCCAGTCCCTCAAAAGACTGCCTTCACCCCCGTGGGGATACTGGGGGGTCTTTTGTGCAAATAGTTCCCACACCTTCTGGAAGTTCTGTGCTTGTAACTTCCTCTAATCTGTCACTCTCTTTGACTCTGCCTTGTCCCTTTGCTTACCGTCGTCTACTATCTTTCTGTCTTATCGGTCCATTCTCCTGCCTTTTTTTCATGAAACATTTTCAAAGATTTTCTCCAGCCGAAGACGCTGGGGCAAATTATTTTTTAGTTAGGCGCATAACGGCAGCATGACACAACTGCGCTCATATGACAGGAAACTGTCTGAGTGATCGAAGAAGAAAAAGAATGCCTGTACCCTAACCTCCTTTTTAAAAAAAAGCAAAACACATACATTTTCAAGACCAAGACATACGTTTGTATGTATGTATGTATGTATGTATGTATGTATGTATGAATGTATGTATGTATGTATGTATGTATGTATGTGCGTGTATATGTGTATGTGTATGTATGTAATTTGTGTGCGTGTGCACGAGTGTGAGTGCACCCATGGCCGCTCTTCCGAGCAGGTGTGTGAGTGTGTGTGTGTGTGTGTTGTGTGTGTGTGTGTGTGTGCGTGTGTGTGTGTGTGTGTCTGTCCGTGAGTGTTTCAATGCCGATTGTAAAGCGCTTTGTGCTCGATAAAAAGCACTACGTAAATATTTGTTTATTATCATTAAGACATCAGAATATATGCCTTGGCATGAGGCTGTGTCAGACCAGTTGACATAAGCTAGAACGCCAAGGCTACATCAAAATGTTATGTTCTGCATGGTTGTGTGGGGATTGTCTTAAGCCATGATAAGCTCCTAGCATAACATCATCAGTCTTAAATCCTCCGAAGTCAGAGTGTGGCTGCCCACGTGGCGGGGTAATCAAAAACGTAATGTTCTCATCCCTAGCTAGTGCATTTGTACCATAGTGTTCAAGTGCTTCGGCTGTTGGGATGATCCCTGGAGTCTTTAAGCCAGGGTAAGACAAACAAACAAACAAAAACACACCAGAATATAACTCTGTAAAGTTGGCAGTGCTCGGCCACGGAAGCTGCATCGTCAAAAGCAAAGCGTGGCGAAGGCTTCTTTCAAAATTCAAAGCCCAGGATCCGTACACATCCACAATACAGACATGCATGGCACGTTACAGGGGTCAGGGGTCAGGTGACAAAGGTGAAAGGTGAAAGGTGACTTTCTTACCATCTTGGACAGGTCCTGGAGGAGAGCAAAGCACGGTCAGTGAGCACAAAGTGATGGGGGGGTGGGGACTACAACGGTGAAGGCAAACAAAGGAAACCAAATAGACCCAGACCCAGACATGGTTACCCCCTACACAAGTCTTCAGTAGTCTGGAGAGCTCAAATGAGTAGTTAGGGTGCGAAATGTGTAGGTTCATTCATTAAACCATCAAATAATGTTCACTGAAAATGAGTAGTAATCAAGAATTACAGAGCATTATTTTCAGGTTTGAAGAGTAGTAGAGGTCCAAACTGAGTAGAATACTACTCAGAAAGAGTAGGGTTAAACATGTGTGCTTGAGACCCAAGAAACAGACAGAGAAAAAGACACAAAGAAACAGACATGGGTGCAACTCCCTAAAGTGAAAACAAACTGAAAGGCAGGGGTCCAGGGACCCATGGCCCTGGCAGGGTACAGGGGCAGAGCCCCATCGGACCATTCAGGGGGGCAGGTTAAAGAGAGAACGAGATAGACAGACAGTTAAAATGATAGACAGAGATAGTTTGAGTCTGATAAGCCTTGTGAAATTATTACATTGCCTTTGTAAACTTCCAAGATAGAACAACCAAGTTCAAAATGCCCCAAATCGCTTGTGGTCATTTTTTTTGGGTGTGTGTGTGTGTAAATTAAAAACAAACCTGAAGTTCAGTTTCTGGTAAAATTAAAAATACTGAAATCAGCGTAAAAATGAAAGAGTAACACCCATGAACAGATAAAAACAGGAAAAGACGTTTCTATCCCCCCCCCAATGAATGAATCTTATTTGTAAACGCTTTCAAATTTAAAACAGGTACAATCTTGAACGAAGCATTGCTAAAAACCAATTGTTTTGACATTAATTATACACACTCGCCTACATTCAAAGAGCGTTGTTAGTGACTAACCGTTACAAGGCATGTAAAGGACATCGATATGTGTACCTCAACAGTAGACACTGTATGTTCGAGCTAAGGAATATTAGTGCATTGCGCTTACAGCTAAGAACATTAGCACTGCACAGCTGCTTTAAACTAGGTCGGTATTCGCACATGAACACGACAGAAACTGTCCAGTTTGAACAAGAAAAAAAATCAGATTCACTTTTTAGTTTGACAGAAAAAGCCTATTTGACACACAGGACGAAGAATGTCTTGATAAACGTCAAAACCACGACAGACATCAGCACAAGAGCACTGCGGAGAAACTCTACGGAGAGCCGGACAACAGAGGCCCTTCCTACTGAAAAGAGGGGAGGGGGAGGGGGAGGGGGAAGGGATGGGATTTTTTCTCTGAAGACCCTCTGTTGTCCGGCTCTCCGTAGAGCTTCTATGTACTTAAAAGAGCAAGCGCACCAGACAACACGAAGCACTGAAACACAGCGGCATTAACCACAAGGACATTACAACTAGTACATCAGCACTCCACAAAACAACATTTAGAGTGCACACGCACCACAGCGCACACTGCACGAGTCAAGACACTCAGCAACAACAAAAAAAGAACAGCTTTCCATTAGCTTCAGCTCACACTAAATCAACAGTACAGAAGCACTAGTCAAGGGTGTAACAGTACCTACAGCAGTGCACAACAAGAAAAAGCTCAGGCTTCCAAACCCAACGCAGCGACACAAACTACCGCCCGGCAAACAACGACAGAAAATCAGAATTAGGCGAGAAAAAACATGACATCTAAAAGAAATTGTATGCAATAAATCAGAAACAAACACTACAGACAAAATGAAAAGGAAAGACTTAAACTGAAAAAGAAAAGAAAAAAAACTAATTAAAAAAATTAATCCACTACCCCAAAAAATCATCGAAAGTGACAAAGAGAGGACTACGTTAAAAGCAAAAGACCCACAACCCACACACAAGTCGAAACAGACAATCAAGGGAGTGAACTGAGAGAGAGAGAAGAGTTCGCTAAAGGGGGATAACTCACCAGCATGGCTTCGTTGATCGGTTTGTTGTCAACATTTTCTGCTTCTTCGATCTGGATCATTTTGGCCTTGGCCTTCTGTCGTTCCTGTTCGTCCTTTATCTCTACCTCTCTCTCCAGCTGCATCAGTCGTTCCTAGAAGGAAGAAATGAAGGAATAAAGATCAGCTTGGCTTTCTGTCGTTCCTGTTCATCCTTTATCTCCACCTCTCTCTCCAGCTGCATCAGTCGTTCCTAGAAGGAAGAAATGAAGGAATAAAGATCAGCTTGGCCTTCTGTCGTTCCTGTTCGTCCTTTATCTCCACCTCTCTCTCCAACTGCATCAGTCGTTCCTAGAAGGAAGGAAGGAAGAAATGAAGGAATAAAGATCAGCTTGGCTTTCTGTCGTTCCTGTTCGTCCTTTATCTCCACCTCTCTCTCCAGCTGCATCAGTCGTTCCTAGAAGGAAGGAAGGAAGAAATGAAGGAATAAAGATCAGCTTGGCTTTCTGTCGTTCCTGTTCGTCCTTTATCTCCACCTCTCTCTCCAGCTGCATCAGTCGTTCCTAGAAGGAAGGAAGGAAGAAATGAAGGAATAAAGATCAGCTTGGCTTTCTGTCGTTCCTGTTCATCCTTTATCTCCACCTCTCTCTCCAGCTGCATCAGTCGTTCCTAGAAGGAAGGAAGGAAGAAATGAAGAAGGAATAAAGATCAGTTTGGCTTTCTGTCGTTCCTGTTCGTCCTTTATCTCTACCTCTCTCTCCAGCTGCATCAGTCGTTCCTAGAAGGAAGGAAGGAAGATAGCTCCCAATGAAGAAGGAATAAAGATCAGTTTGGCTTTCTGTCGTTCCTGTTCGTCCTTTATCTCCACCTCTCTCTCCAGCTGCATCAGTCGTTCCTAGAAGGAAGGAAGGAAGAAATGAAGAAGGAATAAAGATCAGTTTGGCTTTCTGTCGTTCCTGTTCATCCTTTATCTCCACCTCTCTCTCCAGCTGCATCAGTCGTTCCTAGAAGGAAGGAAGGAAGAAATGAAGAAGGAATAAAGATCAGTTTGGCTTTCTGTCGTTCCTGTTTGTCCTTTATTTCTACCCTTCTCCTAGTTGATCTTCCCAGCATTCTCTATATAACGAAGACAGTGGTTCAGTGCATAGCTCCCACACCTTCTGGAAGTTTTTGTGTTTGTAATTCCTCTAATATGTCACTCTATTTGACTCTGCCTTTTCCCTTTGCTTACTGTCATCTACTATCTTTCTGCCTTACTAGGTCCATTCTCCTGCCTTTGTTCTAAAAATTCTCACAAAGATTTTCAACAGCCGAAGACAGACATGCTGTGTCTAACTATTTCTTAGTTTGACGCATAACGACAGCATGAGGCATCTGTGCTCATATGACAGAAATCTGTCAGTGAGCCGCAAAGAAGAAGAATATGATAAAAACGCATACCTGGTGGTGTCTCTCTGCTTCCTCCTTGGCTTTCTTGATGTTCATTTTCTTCCTCAGTTCAGCCTCTTCCTCCAGTCGAAGGCGTTCGGCCTCCTTGCGATTCTCAAGCTGCACAACATACACAATAAAAACAGTTCAGCCTCCATGCGATTCTCGTGCTGCACAACATACACAATAAAAACAGTTCAGCCTCCATGCGATTCTCATGCTGCACAACATACACAATAAAAACCAGTTCAGCCTCCATGCCTTTCTCGTGCTGCACAACATACACAATTAAACCAGTTCAGCCTCCATGCCTTTCTCGTGCTGCACAACATACACAATTAAACCAGTTCAGCCTCCATGCGATTCTCGTGCTGCACAACATACACAATAAAAACAGTTCAGCCTCCATGCGATTCTCATGCTGCACAACATACACAATAAAAACAGTTCAGCCTCCATGCGATTCTCGTGCTGCACAACATACACAATAAAAACAGTTCAGCCTCCATGCGATTCTCGTGCTGCACAACATACACAATAAAAACAGTTCAGCCTCCATGCGATTCTCGTGCTGCACAACATACACAATAAAAACAGTTCAGCCTCCATGCGATTCTCGTGCTGCACAACATACACAATTAAAACAGTTCAGCCTCCATGCGATTCTCGTGCTGCACAACATACACAATAAAAACAGTTCAGCCTCTTCCTCCAGTCGAAGGCGTTCGGCCTCTATGCCTTTCTCGTGCTGCACAACATACACAATAAAAACAGTTCAGCCTCCACGCGTTTCTCGTGCTGCACAACATACACAATTAAACCAGTTCAGCCTCTTCCTCCAGTCGAAGGTGTTCGGCCTCTATGCGATTCTCGTGCTGCACAACATACACAATAAAAACAGTTCAGCCTCTTCCTCCAGTCGAAGGCGTTCAGCCTCCACGCGTTTCTCGTGCTGCACAACATACAAAGGTCAAGAGTCATTACAAGCTTTAACAATGAATAGATTACTCAGTTACTCCATGCATTGTTGTTGTTTTTTGTTCTGCACAATACCCAACAGATCAAAGATCACAATATTAAGGGTTCGTTACTTCACCACAACCATCGATCAAATCAGTTTCTGACATGTTTTCTTTGCATTGTTACATTTCCTTCAACACAGGCGTTGGCTGGTGTCTGACATTCACCACATGAAAGGGGCACTAGCACATGTTGGAAACTATTTCTGGATGCCGGGTCTTCAGATTCGGTTTACTTTTTGAAGCTGGAATGAGTGGCCTGCCTCAGAACAACTACCACTCATCTTACCCTCCCCCTCCCAACCCCATGTTTTACACCCCCACCACCCCCCCATCTCCAACAGGCTTTATACAAACAACCCTCCCCGTGGGGATACCGGGGGGGTTTCGTAAAAATAGTTCCCCCACTTTCTGGAAGTTCTGTGCCTGTAACTTCCTCTAATCTGCCACTCTCTTTGACTCTGCCTTTTCCCTTTGCTTTCTATCGTCTACTATTTTTCTGACTTATTGCCCATTCTCCTGCCTTTAAAAAAAAAAATCTTCCAAATAATTGTTCTCCTTTGAGCTCCTCCGAAATCGGAATGTGTCGGCTGTACACAGCGGGGAGACCAGTGAAAACTGAAAACCGGACACATATGTACCTTACCCATTATGGCCATATGGCCTGGGAACGCAGAAGAAGAATACAAGCAACCAACCTCACTGTGGAGACGTCTGCATCATTTGTTGGCGCTGATGGTGTTAACTGCAGCCTGCATCTGAACAACAACCACCTCCCCCTCCTGTCTCTCCCTTCTCCACACAGACAGACAGACAGACAGACTATTCACCTCAATACGCAGACGCCTCAATCGCTTCTTGGCGCTGATGGTGTTAACTGCAGCCTGCATCTGAACAACAACCACCTCCCCCTCCTGTCTCTCCCTTCTCCACACAGACAGACAGACAGACAGACTATTCACCTCAATACGCAGACGCCTCAATCGCTTCTTGGCGCTGACGGTGCGAACTGCAGCCTGCATCTGAACAACTACCCCCCCCCCCCCCCCCTGTCTCTCCCTTCTCCATACAGACAGACAGATGGGCAGACAGACAGACAGACTATTCACCTCAATACGCAGACGTCTCAATCGCTTCTTGGCGCTGACGGTGCGCACTGCAGCCTGCATCTGAACAATGGCCAACATCCTCTTCTGCACCCACTGCCTGATCAGGTAGCCTCTGCACACGCTCTGTGTGAAATATAAAGATGATAATTATTATAATATGACAACATAACATACACACATCATCTGAACAATGATCAGGTAGCCTCGGCACACGCTCTGTAGATAAACAGAGAAAATCGGATCATATTTGAAATTCATATCGCAGCCACCAAACCCAGGCTGAACAGGGACAGGGGCAGACACGTCTTGCCAGCAGTCTACAACTCCCTTATTCAGTCACACGTTGTGAGTTCATCTCACCAGCGTGTTGACTGAACTCCAAGTCTCCACCTTCAGTGTGCAAGCGCTGAGGAAGCCAGGCGGACGCTTGGCGAAAGCAACGAGTGAGTAGAAACTGTATGGGTTGAGAGAATAAGTTTACATTTTCTTCATTATATTTGAAATTGTTGTTGTTATTGATTAGTACTGTGACCAACAACCGATTCTTAACTCGATGTCGGATCAGATAGCCCGCGCAAACCCTCAATAAGAACAGAAAGGTGTGTCATTAGTATTATAATTATCTTCGTGAGACTGAATCTCTGCATCTGAACAACAGTCGACACACTCTTCGCTATCATTATCTGATCAGATTAACCTTGCACAGTGTCTGTAAAGAGACTCACAACTGATTAAGACAATGCTACACTAATGGTATTTCGTATATTCAAGTCACGGAGACTTATCTCTGTGAAATTCAGGCTGCTCTCCCCTGGAGAGCGCGTCACCGCAAGCGCAGCGCCTAACCAATTTTTTTTTAAAGAATTTTTTTTGGGGGGAGGGTGAGGAGGGGGTGTGCGCAGACTTGGGAAACCTAGCTATCAATTTGGCCATACCAGGCAGCGGGATTTCTCCCTGCTCTTACCGACTTTCAACTGCCGTGGGATTTTCACGTGCATAAAGCGCACGGGTCAGACTAGCTTTAAGTCCCCATCCGAAGGACTGGACATTCAGTTCGATTTTCCTGTCGAACTAGAAAGAAAGGGCGAGGCCGGGATTCAAACTCAGGCTGCAGCCACGCATTACATTTGGCAGGCGAACATCTTAACTACTCTGCCACCTTTCTCCCTGAAGAATGTCGACACCCAAAAATGTATCGACATACAGTGCATGCAGTTCACATTAACTCTTCAGTCCCTATAAGAAATTCACTGAGCCCGACTCTCTTCCCTGCAAGGATTCGACAGAACGGAGCTGAAATGGGTATGCTTATTCAAAACATTATTGTAATAATATTTGTGAATCAAAGTTTATGAAACTTTGTAATAGTGTTGTTATGATATTGTATTATGCATTGATGATGTTATTTTAGCCAATCTGATGTATTGGATGTGTTTATTTTGATTGATTATTACGAAATATCAATAATAAAGGTGTGTTCAATAAAGATGTAAAAAAAACCATGTGTTGTGTGTTTGTTATTGAAATATTGCAAATCGAGTCACTAGAACGATCAAAGAGACACTGCAAGCACAAAATAAACTTATCACTTGCTTTTTTGAAGCATTCCGATGATGTAATCAAAAGGTGACAAAAGTTTCTGAAACACTCACCTGTCGGTCTCATTACTGATCTTCAGATTTTCAACCACGATCGAAGGTTTCATTTGGAAAGCATCTACAAGCTTTGTAATAAGTGTTACAGCACCTTAAGTCCATTACAATGCATGAAATATATCCAATTCGCGGTCTAAAATAGGTTCCGAACATTCGGCAGATGACCGGTCGTCGCAATCGTTCAATCAATTTTTTGCCGATCGATAGACGAAGTGATCCGCTAGTAAACACTGTGCAGCAGTGTGCTAGTTGTCAGTTCAAGCAGTCACTTCACTCTGACCATTACAAAGAAGTCCAAAAGCACAATTGGCCCACAATTCGTCGATAAAAGCATCGATAACATCGTCATCCATCGTTCGGAATGCCGCCATTTGGATGAGAAAAGTTCGTAGAAAAAATCGCAAAGAAAATCGATCAAAATTAGCCTTCAATCGGTCTCTCTGCAAATGGCTGCCATTGTAAACTGAAGTCGAACGCTTTCCGGCTGTCGTTAAAGCTTCCTCTCTGGGCTAGAGAGTTCTCACTTCCTTAGTGACATGACTAACCAACGCCTGTATAGAGTTGCGGTATGGTGCGGTTCAGGGAAGCGCGGCGCTTGCGGTTACGTGCGGTTCTGGGACTTAAGAGTTAACACACACACAGTCACACGTACCTGTACATCAATGGCCCATCCTCGGATGACGTTGAAACGGGCCGTCAAAAGTCGTGATCGGATCACTGCCTGAAGCCGCATGTAGCCCTGCCGCATCTGTGCACAACGCATAACATCATATTATAATGAGCCGCATCTGAGGACAACGCAGCACATTACCATATTATAATGAGCCGTCAAAAGTTGTGATTGGATCACTGCCTATAGCCGCATGTAGCGGACATCTAAGGACAACGCAGCACATTATCATTTTGTTCTTCAAACAAACTTTCACGGTAGATTCACCGACAAACTAAAGCCCCGGTCAACCAGCATTCCTTTCAACTGTGACTACCGTATTTCTTTGACCATAAAACGCACCCCCAAATTCTACACAAAACTTCTGTTATTCTACTTTCTTACTATTATCTATTTGTTAATCTTCTTCTTCTTCTTCTGCGTTCCCGGGCCATAAGGCCACAATGGGTACTTATGTGTCCGTTCTACAGTTTTCACTGGTCTCCCCGCTGCATTCAGACGATGCATTCCGATTTCGGAGGAGCTCAAAGGAGATAACTATATGGAACATTTGTTTGTGGAAAAAAGGCAGGAGAATGGGCCAAAAGTCAGAAAGATAGTAGATGACACAAAGCAAGGAAAAAGGCAGAGTCAAAGAGGGAGACAGATTAGGGGGAAGTTACAAGCACAGAACTTCCAGAAAGTGGGGGAACTATTTGCACAAAAGACCCCCCGGGGGGATATTTGTTAATCATATTATAAGGCCACTACAAAAGCAAAGTCAGAGGCAAAATTGTGGCTTAAGGGAGCGAAGCGAGTTTAGAAGTGACCAAGGTATGGTATGCACACAGATTTACTTCCCTTGAAGCAAATGCATCAAATTGACAGCTATCTGTTAATTCCGGACATATATGGCCGGAACGACTTGAATGAGTTAACACTCCTCACTGTTGCAACCCCAAACGTCACAATGTTCCTACCTTGATGAACCTCTTCCTCTCGGCATGGGCGCGCCACATGGTCTGCATGATGACGATGTTCTTCCTCATTTTCAGGAAGCGTCGTCGGTAGTGCCAGGAGCGCACGGTCTTCTGGATGACCAGGATCTTGCGCGTCAGCATTAGCTCCCTTTGCTGCTCCAGGTACATGTCCTGGGCATCCTGGGAAGGGAGGAGAAATCACGACGGTCAACACATACCCACACTCTCCATTTCCTTGTGGATGGCTTGAGGCACGTAATTATAGCTTTCAAATGCTTGACGCTTGCATACGAAATGGCATATAAGTGTTCATATCTATCTTTGGATGTATAAATCGGATTAGTTTTGACAAGAAACTTAATCTAAATTGAACAGCTGTTCACTCAAAATACAATACAACACAATACAACATAACACAATACTCACCTTGAGAAACACCTTGGTCTTCCCCATCTGGAAGTCTGCATTCTGCAGGACCTGCTGGCAGATCTTGGTGGAAGCGGCCCTGCAGTCCTCTTTGTGGGACGGCCCGATGCCGTCGACCAGGATGCGATAGCGATCCACGAAGGTGTCGAAGTGATGCCTGATGGGATAGCCGGCCCGGCGGATGCGGATGGTCTCCATCATGCCGGAGTAACGCAGCTGCTTGCAGCAGAGCTCCCGGTCGAACATCTGGAAACAAAGCAACGTCACTGGAATAGACGATTTTCGGGAAAAAAATAGGGGAGAGCACTTCGTGAAAATTAGAGTTGTTTACCTCCATTGCTCGGTCAAACACCATAGCAACAATGGCGTCAAAGCTTGAAACCGCAGGATGCCAGTCAGCAACTTGCAAACATTTTTTTAGAAAAATTAGGGGTGACCGATTGAATTAGGCAAGATCATTCCCACGCACCATGAAATTACTCCCCTTAATTATTTCCGAACAATTCCTATTGTAGCACCGTCAATATCGCTTTGTCGGCAAATGTTCAGAAAAGCCCCCTCCTCTGCTCCTTCCATTCATTTCAGGCTGTTCCATCAAATGTTCAGAAAAGCCCCCTCCTCTGCCCCTTCCATTCATTTCAGGCTGTTCCGTTGACCGCTGTCGCATTCTCAGATTACTGTGTTCTGAATTTACGTGCACATGATCATAACGTACCATCAACTTTCATTTTGTGTGTGTATTTGACACTAAACTGACCCTAAATATATCCTTTACCCTATCCCAAACTCTATTCATAACCCTATCCCAAACTCTATCCCTAACCCTAACCCTAAGGGAATGAGACAGCGGTTTCAGGTTAGTCAAAGTGTTTGGGATAGGGTTAGGGATAGGGTCATCTTAGTGTCAGCGGTAATCCGAGAATGCGACAGCGGTTGACAGAACAGCCAGAAATGAATGGAAGGGTGCAGAGGAGGGGGCTTTTCTTAACATTCGTCGCTTTGTCAGTTTACACCGCAACTCATGACACAAATTCTTGGAGAATTCATAATAAAGAAATGTCAGCGAACGCTCCCTTCAGCCTGAAATCAAATCTATTGTTCTATCAGCTGCCCGGTCAATACATGTCACCTCTCTCACTCTGCGTCATCGCATTACAGTCAAAATGCGTCAGTAGCTTGGAAAGTCTAACAGAACAACAAGGGGGGTGTTTACACCACAGCTCTTCATAAAAGAAACCTGAGGACATTAAAGCGTATCAATTTGTTGTTGTCTTGCTCATTTTTACACTCCTAATTCTCTGTGTGCGTTCATTAGAGAATCTACAGATTCTATACCATATTCTAACGTATTATCACCCAATGGGTTTGATGCATCTCACAAACAAGGGCTGAGACAAATTGAGCGTCTTCAGAGAATCCAGGGATTTCTTGAACTGAGAGGATATAATACACGACCAACACTTTAACCAAACACTAACTTACCAGAGGCTTTTTGAACTCGTTGGGTTTGATGCACCTCACGAAGAATGGCTGACACAGACTGAGTGTTTTCATCAGAGAATCCAGAGATTTCTTGAACTGAGAGGCCAGGGTGGGTGCTCGCTTCCTGGTGTCTGTGCCCTGAAAAAGAAAACAATGACAGTTCTACTGACCACTCCAATGATTCAATTCTTCTTCTTCTTTTGTGTTCCCAGGATATATGGCCATAATGGGTAAGGTACGTTTGTGTCTGGTTTTCAGTTTTCACTGGTCTACCCAAACATTTTGCAAACACAGTACCCGACACATTTTGATCGTTCGGAGGAGCTCGAAAATGGCTGAGAAAAATTATTTGGAAGTCCAGGGATTTCTTGAAAAAAGGCAGGAGAATGGCTTCCAATAAGGCAGAAAGATAGTAGATGACAGTAAGCTCAGAAGTTTCCTGAAAAGGCAGAGTCAAAGAGAGTGGCCTAAATAGAGGAAGTTACAAACACAGAACTTCCAGAAGGTGGGAGAATTTACCGGTAAGGTAGAAAGCCCCCCCGGTATCCCCACGGGGAGTGATTGAATTCAACCAGTGACCTTGAGTGCCGTTTATTTCACCATGCTCATTGTTACTTTACAACTAACGCGTGATAATCCTCCGAAGACAGAGTGTGGCTTCCCATGTGGCAGGCTAATCAAAAACGGTCACACACGTAATGTTCTCATCCCTAGCTGGTGCATTTGTACCATAGAGTTCAAGTGCTTCGGCTGTTGGGATGATCCCTGGAGTCTTTTAGCCAGGGTACATCAATAACAAGGTGTGATAATCTTTGATTGGCTCCCATCTTCTCTAGTATTGCTCGTTACAAGCTACAGGATTGGTTGACCAATTATTTACTGGTCTGACTAGAATCGCATCTGCTAGGACATCCTCAAATAGGATTTTCATAGAATCTGCAATATTGTTAAAATGTCTCTGCCACACATCGTGTTGAGTCCCTGCTCTTGGTCAAAACGTACTGTCAGAATGCTGAACGAGGGAAACATAAGTCAGCATGATATCAGTAAAGTAAGGAAAGGTAACTCCCTCTGAAATTAACTCCCTTCACCAAAGTATTTTCGGCACCGAGTCGCCCAGCAAACAATAAGCAACAACCACATTGAGACAGACCCCTGGTTCGTTCTCTGTATTATATCATGAAAAAAGGCTGCTGACAATAAATTGAGAGCCGTTGCATGTAAAAATAATAACGCTATGCTAATGCTATGCGTGTCACCATGGAGATGTCGGAGGAGAACAACATCTGCATGAACTTGTTCTTGGAGGCCTGCACTGAGTGATAATGCTATGCTAATGGTATGCATGTTACCATGGAGATGTCTGAGGAGAACAACATCTACATGAACTTGTTCTTGGAGGCCTGCACTGAGTGATAATGCTATGCTAATGATATGCGCGTTACCATGGAGATGTCTGAGGAGAACAACATCTGCATGAACTTGTTCTTGGAGGCCTGGACCAGATGAAGCAGATCTTGGAGGCCTGGGCTGAAGGTATCTCGGTTCTTCTCCAGGAACGCTGCAACAGACCAAAAGCCCATTGGGTAACAAGGATAACAGTAGCCATGGAATATAGTAAAAAGGCATACCGTATTTTACGGACTTTAAGGCGCACCTGATTATGAGGCGCACACCCCAAATTGAACACAAAATTCATATTTTGCTGCTCTATTTTATTTGTTACTATATCATCAGTGACATTTTTAAGGCACATAGGTCTCAGTCTGGGAAAAAGAAGTATCGCCTTATAGTCTGTATGATACGGTAGTTAGTGTGTGCATGTGTGCATGTACGTAGGTTTATATTTTATCTCTCACCTCTCTCTCAATTTTCACACACACACACACAAACACACAGGCTGTCAATGCTCACCGTCTATGGCACACTGACACCAGTTGCATTGAATCCCCCCCCCCCCCCTCTCCCTCCCTTTCTCACGTTTGCCCTTCTTCAATGAAAAAACATCCCTGGTACGGCTTGTCATCTTGTTGCTTAAACTTGAGTTCCATTATTCAGAGACAGCAGTGTAAAACAAAGCCTGCATGTAACATCAACAAAATTACAACAGTCCCACACCCACCTCTTTCTTTCTTTCTTTCTTTCTTTGTCGATCACTAGTTTCCAGTCATATGAGCGCTGATGCATCATAATAATAATAATAAATAATAATAACTAACATTTATAGAGCGCCCGTTCTCTCTTGAGCTCACGGCACTTCACAATTATTTAAATAAATACATAGACCATAAGCTACTACATTATTCACTATCAAAAACATGCACACAGCCACAACACGCACACACCCACGCGTCCGCACACACCCACACACGCGCGCACACCCCCACACACAATGTGGGGAACATAGTTTTAAGGCAGGAAACAGGACAAGGAAGAAATCAGAGGTATTGCCAGAAGAGGTGAGTTTTAAGAGCGGTTTTGAAAGACTGGAAAGATTTAGCAGAACGAAGTTCATACGGTAGGGTGTTCCAGACAGAAGGGGCGCTGAAATAAAATGAACGTTCACCATATGTCTTGGTGTTTGTGCGAGGAATAGAAAGGATAAGTTTGTCAGAAGAGGAACGGAGAGACCTGGAGGGTGAGTACAGGTGAACGAGATCAGAGAGGTAGGCAGGACCAGATGAATGGACAGCATTGAAACAGAGGCAAGCAATTTTGACAAAGATTTTACCAAAGTCATGCTGTCGTTATGCGCCTAACTAAGAAATAGTTAGGCCCAGCATGTCCGCCTTCGGCTGGAGAAAATCTTTGTAAGAATTTATAAAACAAAGGCAGGAGAATGGACCGGTAAGGCAGAAAGACAGCAGATGACAGTAAGCAAAGGGAAAAGGCAGAATCAAAGAGAGTGACAGATTAGAGAAAGCAGCCAGCACAGAACTTCCAGAAGGCGGGAGAACTATTTGTACTAAATATCCCCCGGTATCCCAAAGGGGAGGCACCCACCTCTACAACAGAGGAAGATGACTCAACAATTGCTAAAGACGAAATAAGTGTTCATACAAAAGAAGACAGAAATCTCACACACACACAACATAATACGAGCAATATAATAACATACATCTACAGTTGTAGAAGACCACCCCAGCAAAGTGGTTCAGCCCAAAGTGTTGGTTGATGGCGGCCTTGGGCTTGAGGTAGTACTTGTGCGTGCCGTGGTGCTGGTGGAGCTTGTGGAGCATGGTCTCATCCGTGCCCTGGGCCAAACAACACACCGGTGAACATTCAACACAAGGGCGTCGCCACATAGCATGGTCTGGTGCCCTGGGCCAAACAACACACCGGTGAACGTTCAACACAAGGGCGTCGCCACATAGCATGGTCTGATCTGTGCCCTGGGCCAAACAACACACCGGTAAACATTCAACACAAGGGCGTCGCCACATAGCATGGGTGCAACTACACAACAGAAAAAAATCAAAAGGCCGGGGTCTAGGGGTAATGTACCCCTGCAGCTGAAGAAAAAAATCATAGCTGCCAACTTTTCCCAAACAAAATCCTGGAGGGGGGTGGGTTTGGGAGGAGGGAGTATCCCCCCTCCCAGAGCGGGGGTCAGGGGGCACAGCCCCCTGAAGGTGAGAAATTTTTTCGTGGCGAGGTTACTTCAATGGCGGCATGAGACAGGCCTAAAGACCGCCAAACAAAGGATTGTAGGAGGAAGTAGCCCCCGCTTCCGACATGCGCAGTACGAATCTGCTCCGCGAAGCTTCCTCAAAACCCAGTTTCTCTCTCTGTCTGTCTCTCTCCCTCTCTCTCTGTCTCTCTCTCTCTCTCTTCCTACCTTGGGGAACTTGCTCTCTTCATCCACCAGCGCCATGATATTCATAGGCTTCACATCGATCATCTCTCTCTGTGTCTGTCTCTCTCTCTGTGTCTGTCTCTCTCTCCCTCTCTCTCCCTCCCTCTCTCTTTCTCTGTCTGTCTCTCTGTCTCCCTCTCTCTCTCTCTTCCTACCTTGGGGAACTTGCTCTCTTCATCCACCAGGGCCAAGATGTTCATGGGCTTCACAGCGATCATCTCTCTCTGTGTCTGTCTCTCTCTCTGTCTGTCTCTCTCTCTCTTCCTACCTTGGGGAACTTGCTCTCTTCATCCACCAGCGCCATGATATTCATGGGCTTCACAGCGATCATCTCTCTCTGTGTCTGTCTCTCTCTCTCTGTCTGTCTCTCTCTCTCTCTCTCTGTCTCCCTCTCTCTCTCTCTTCCTACCTTGGGGAACTTGCTCTCTTCATCCACCAGGGCCAAGATGTTCATGGGCTTCACAGCGATCATCTCTCTCTCTGTCTCTCTCTCTCTCTCTGTCTCTCTCTGTGTCTGTCTCTCTCTCTCCCTACCTTAGGGAACTTGCTCTCCTCATCCACCAGGGCCATGATGTTCATGGGCTTCACAGCGATCATCTCTCTCTCTGTCTCTCTCTCTCTCTCTGTCTCTCTCTGTGTCTGTCTCTCTCTCTCCCTACCTTAGGGAACTTGCTCTCCTCATCCACCAGGGCCATGATGTTCATGGGCTTCACAGCAATCAGGTCCAGAGCATCTTGGTTGTCCACAAATTCAATGTGCTGCCACTCAATGCCTTCCAGGTCGTACTCTTGCTGTCAACATACAGTGGTTAACATGATTATCATACTGCTCAATAACTGTAGCAATACAGTGGAACATCCCTTATAAGACCTTCCAGGTCGTACTCTTGCTGTCAACACACAATGGTTAACATGATTATCATACTGCTCAATAACTGTAGCAATACAGTGGAACCTCCCTTATAAGACCTTCCAGGTCGTACTCTTGCTGTCAACACACAGTGGTTAACATGATTATCATACTGCTCAATAACTGTAGCAATACAGTGGAACCTCCCTTATAAGACCTTCCAGGTCGTACTCTTGCTGTCAACACACAATGGTTAACATGATTATCATACTGCTCAATAACTGTAGCAATACAGTGGAACCTCCCTTATAAGACCTTCCAGGTCGTACTCTTGCTGTCAACACACAATGGTTAACATGATTATCATACAGGGTCGGTATTCACGTTGAGATAGCATGAGACTTAGCATGATGCTAACTTAGAAGCTCTTCCAATGTCCTGTAGGATTTAATAGGACTTTTGGAAGAGCTTCTAAGTTAGCATTATGCTAAGTCTCATGCTATCTCGACATGAATACCGTCCCTGCTCAATAACTGTAGCAATAGTAGTACAGTGGAACCTCCCTTATAAGACCTTCCAGGTCGTACTCTTGCTGTCAGCACACAATGGTGAACATGATTATCATACTGCTCAATAACTGTAGCAATACAGTGGAACCTCCCTTATAAGACCTTCCAGGTCGTACTCTTGCTGTCAACATACAGTGGTGAACATGATTATCATACTGCTCAATAACTGTAGCAATACAGTGGAACCTCCCTTATAAGACCTTCCAGGTCGTACTCTTGCTGTCAACACACAATGGTTAACATGATTATCATACTGCTCAATAACTGTAGCAATACAGTGGAACCTCCCTTATAAGACCTTCCAGGTCGTACTCTTGCTGTCAACACACAGTGGTTAACATGATTATCATACTGCTCAATAACTGTAGCAATACAGTGGAACATCCCTTATAAGACCTTCCAGGTCGTACTCTTGCTGTCAACACACAATGGTTAACATGATTATCATACAGGGTCGGTATTCACGTTGAGATAGCATGAGACTTAGCATGATGCTAACTTAGAAGCTCTTCCAATGTCCTGTAGGATTTAATAGGACTTTTGGAAGAGCTTCTAAGTTAGCATTATGCTAAGTCTCATGCTATCTCGACATGAATACCGTCCCTGCTCAATAACTGTAGCAATAGTAGTACAGTGGAACCTCCCTTATAAGACCTTCCAGGTCGTACTCTTGCTGTCAACACACAATGGTTAACATGATTATCATACTGCTCAATAACTGTAGCAATACAGTGGAACCTCCCTTATAAGACCTTCCAGGTCGTACTCTTGCTGTCAACACACAATGGTTAACATGATTATCATACTGCTCAATAACTGTAGCAATAGTAGTACAGTGGAACCTCCCTTATAAGACCTTCCAGGTCGTACTCTTGCTGTCAGCACACAATGGTGAACATGATTATCATACTGCTCAATAACTGTAGCAATAGTAGTACAGTGGAACCTCCCTTATAAGACCTTCCAGGTCGTACTCTTGCTGTCAGCACACAATGGTTAACATGATTATCATACTTCTTCTTCTTTTTCTTCGATCGCTCAGACAGTTTCCTGTCCATTATGAGCGCAGATGCGTCATGCTGCCGTTACGCACCTAACTAAGAAATAGTTAGGCCCAGCAAGTCCGACTTCGGCCGGAGGAAATGTTCTTGAAAGTGTTTTGTGAAAAAAGGCAGGAGAATGGACCGGTAAGGCAGAAAGATAGTAGATGACAGCAAGCAAAGGGAAAAGGCAGAGTCAAAGAGAGTGACAGATTACAAGTTACAAGCACAGAACTTCCAGAAGGTGTGGGAACTACTAAAAGACCCCCCGGTATCCCCACGGGGGAAATTATCATACTTAACTGGTCAATAACTGTAGCAAGAGTAGTACAGTGGAACCTCCCTTATAAGACCTTCAAAAAGCATCCCAAATGAGGTCTTATAAGGGAGGGGTCTTATAAGGGAGGGGTCTTATAAGGGAGGTAATTTTAATACTTACCAAGAAGGACAATGTCTCAGAGGAGTAGGTCTTATATGGGAGGGAGTCTTATAATGGGAGGTCTTATTAGGGAGGTTCCACTGTAATTATAGCATTAATATCAATACGTAGTGGAAGTAGTAGTAGTGAGCAGGGACAAAACAAGGAGTGAAGATTTCAGCAGTCCCATCATTATAAACATTGACATGTTCTGTTTCGGTCAAGGTCTGTACGGTACAAAGTTTCTTACTAAAAAAAAACCAATCAAAGTTTCTAAATATACTAACAAATTTTGGAACTTCATCTAGACGGTTTTTGAAGGCATTAGTACTTGGTACACATTATAACACAAGATAATAATAAGATAATATGTAATTGTATGTAGATAATATGTAATTGTATTTAGATATTAATAAGATAATATATCATTGTATTTAGATATTAATAAGATAATATGTAATTGTATGTAGATGATAAGATAATATGTAATTGTATGTAGATGATAAGATAATATGTAATTGTATTTAGATGATAAGATAATATGTAATTGTATTTAGATATTAATAAGATAATATATCATTGTATTTAGATAAGATAATATGTAATTGTATTTAGATAATAAGATAATATGTAATTGTATTTAGATAATAAGATAATATGTAATTGTATTTAGATAATAATAAGATAATATGTAATTGTATATTTAGATAATAAGATAATATGCAATTGTATTTAGATAATAATAAGATAATATGTAATTGTATTTAGATAATAATAAGATAATATGTAATTGTATTTAGATAATAATAAGATAATATGTAATTGTATTTAGATAATAAGATAATATGTAATTGTATTTAGATAATAAGATAATATGTAATTGTATTTAGATAATAGATAATATGTAATTGTATTTAGATAATAGATAATAAGATAATATGTAATTGTATTTAGATAATAATAATAATAAGATAATATGTAATTGTATTTAGATAATAATAATAATAAGATAATATGTAATTGTATTTAGATAATAATAAGATAATATGTAATTGTATTTAGATATTAATAAGATAATATGTAATTGTATTTAGATAAGATAATATGTAATTGTATTTAGATAATAAGATAATATGCAGTTGTATTTAGATAATAATAAGATAATATGCAGTTGTATTTAGATAATAAGATAATATGCAGTTGTATTTAGATAATAATAAGATAATATGCAGTTGTATTTAGATAATAAGATAATATGTAATTGTATTTAGATAATAAGATAATATGCAGTTGTATTTAGATAATAATAAGATAATATGCAGTTGTATTTAGATAATAAGAAGATAATATGCAGTTGTATTCAGATAAGATAATATGTAATTGCATTCAGCTGATGGATAGATCTCAGGTAAAGTCCTGGCGAATCTCAACACACTTCTTTCGATGGAGAGATCAGAAATGACCTACAGACAAGGTTGTTGAACATAATTTCAAAGCCTCTGACCTGTTCTAGTTTGAAGATGTGTCTGACGAAGAACTGTTGAAGGTTCTCATTGGCAAAGTTGATGCACAGCTGTTCAAAGCTGAAACACACACAATGGATACAGTATTTTAGTGGGGGTACCGACAGTTGTCCCTTGATAATTGCTCCTCAACATTTGCTCCCCAACAATTGCCCCTCGACAACAGTTACTGCTCCCCAACAATTGCCCCTCGACAACTGCTCCCCAACAATTGCCCCTTGACAACTGCTCCCCAACAATTGCCCCTCGACAACTGCTCCCCAACAATTGCTCCCCAACAATTGCCCCTCGACAACTGCTCCCCAACAATTGCCCCTCGACAACTGCTCCTCGACAATTGCTCCCCAACAATTGCCCCTCGACAACTGCTCCTTGGTGTAATTCCTCCCGGAGCAAATGTCGTGGACCCATTTTAGTACAATGAAATACGGTTCATTAGGTAAATTACACAAGGCTCAACGGGTCAGATCTTTTTCTTTCTCTCTGTTATTCTTTTCCTTCTCTCTCCTTGTAAATCTCTCTCTCTCTGTGCCTCTGCCTCTTGTCTCTCTCTCTGCCTATCTCTCTCAATCCCTCTCTCTGTCCCTCTCATCTGTTCTTGTCAGAGGCTCACTCTCTCTCTGCCTCTCTCTCTCTCTTTTTGTCTCTCACTTTGTGTCTGTCTGTTTATCCGTCTCTCTCCCTCTCTCTGTGTCCCCCTCACCTGTTCTTGTCAAAGTTTTCAAAGCCAAAGATGTCTAGGACCCCGATGGACCTCCTCATCCTCCCAGAGGGCGGGTTTTAGATGGCAAGGTTGATCTTGTCCACGATCCACACGAACATTCTCTCTTTCTTCATCCCTCTCTCTCTCTCTTTGTCTGTGTCTGTCTGTTTCTCCCTCTCTCTCTCCCCCTCACCTGTTCTTATCAAAGTTTTCAAAGCCAAAGATGTCCAGCCAATGGACCTCCTCATCCTCCCAGAGGGTGGGTTGTAGATAGATGGCCATGTTGATCTTGTCCACGATCCACACGAACATTCTCTCCCCCCTCTCTCTCTCTCTCTCTCTCTCTGTCTCTCTCTTTGTCTCTCTCTCTCTATTTGTCTCTGTCTCTCTCTTTGTCTCTGTCTCTCTCTTTGTCTCTGTCTCTCTCTCCCTCTCTCTGTGTCCCCCTCACCTGTTCTTGTCAAAGTTCTCAAAGCCAAAGATGTCCAGGACCCCGATGGACCTCCTCATCCTCCCAGAGGGCGGGTTGTAGATGGCCATGTTGATCTTGTCCACGATCCACACGAACATTCTGCCGTAGATCCCCTTCACAAAGGCGTCCCGCACATCCAGAGCCGACACTGTGTCCATGGTAGAGGTGACGCTCTCCCCCTTCGTGAACAGCGTGCGGGTGGTTAGGGAGTCGATCAAATCTTGAGCCCTGACCTACAAAACACATAAACAGACAACGCAATAAGATATCGTCGGTGAAATTCAAAAACCTCATATCTCAATTTTGGTAGTTTGAGAATACCAAAAAAAATTAACCGCATTGACCACACTTGATTAACTATGACTAGCAATCGCCCCGTGGCAGTTAAATCCCGTGGCAGTTTTAACCCCATGGCAGTTTTAACCCCGTGGCAGCTATCTCCTCCCTACACCTCCCCCCTCCCCACATTTACTTGCTCGGGGACTTATCTGCCACTCGGCGACACACTTGTTTGCTATTGTGGCTTTCAACAGACAGCCAGTCTCAAACACACGAAAGTGAAACTTTCGGTTTTACATTTCCAAGAAGAAGGCAGCATTTCACCTTCCAAGAAAATGGATCACAAATGTGTAAGGTCTTTCATTTCAGGGGGGGGGGGCACATCTTGACCTATCGCAGAAAGAGTGTTTCATAATCATTTTGTGGCTGAAAACCCAATTTTTAGACCCCTACCACTTTCAAGGCCTACCGATCTCCATGACCTTGACCTTGATCAGTATGCAATGATCAGAACAAACATATGCCAAAGTACCTACATGCCAAGATTGAAGTCCCTAAGACCAACGGTGTGGACGTTACAGCCCCTTAAAGATTTTCGGTTGTGAATGTCATACGCCAAGGTGAAGGTCATGACGGCTATAATTTATGCACGGACGCCTTCCTCTCATGGTGACACGCCACCACACAAAATTGGAAACGATTCGGTGAAGCGGTTCGGAAGATATGCGTGGGGCAGAAAACCCCAATTATTAGACCCATACCACTTTCAAGGCATACCGATCTCCCTGACCTTGATGTTGACCGTCATCGGTACGCCATCATCAGAACGGCCATAAGCGAAAGTACCTCCATGCCAAGTTTCATGACTCCAGGACCTGCGGTGTGGAAGTTATGGCCCCTTAACGATTTGGGGTTTTCAAGGTCATACACCAAGGTCAAGGTCAGAGTGGCAAAAAGTTTTGCGCAGATGCCTTCCTCTCATAGGGACACACCATCACACAAAATTTGAAGTGATTCGGTCAAGCGGTTCGGGAGATCCTTAGGACAGACAGAAAAGAACAAACAAACAAACAAAAAAAGGAAACAAACCTGAACAAAAACTTACTCCTTTGCGATCGTAGATTGGCAAAGGACAAAAACAGAAAAAAGAACTGAAAGCCAACTTAGTTCGGCCTTTCGGCATGTGGGGCATTTGTAAATACAAAGACTGTGGGAACAATACTAGAGGCAATGCTAAACCAATGAAGTCCCGATTTTTTAATAATACAGATACGTGTAGTGTCATCCCCTTGTAATCTCCACTGCCCTAAACTAACCCTACCCCCCACTATGTACTTGCAGTACACCGCGATTTGTCACAGTTGTGGTTCATTGCGTTTTTCCGTCTTATAGGGTTAGGGTTAGGGCTAGGGTTAGAGATAGGGTTAGTATTCCAAAAAGGTTATTAGCTAAAAATGTTCCTAAAATACAGCTTTATGTATGGTAAGAAAGGCAATAACGGAAAAATAGAATTAACCGAGATAGGTAGGGGGGGCACATCTTGACCTTTACCAGTATTACTATTCCCCCTGTGGGGGTACTGGGGGCTCTTTTCATACAAATGGTTCCCCCACCTTCTGGAAGTTCTGTGCTTATAGTTTCCTCTAATCTGTCACTCATTTTTACTCTGCCTTTTCCTTTTTTTTTTTACCATCATCTACTATTTTTCTCCTGTCTCTGTTCAAAGATTTTCTCCAGCCAAAGACGGAGACCAGCTATCTTAGTTAGGCACATGACAGCAGCATGATGCATCTGCGCTCATATGAAAGGAAACTCTGAATGATCGACGACAACGAAGAAGAAGAGAAGACGAAGAAGAAGATGAAGAAGACAAAGAAGAAGAAGACAAAGAAGAAGATGAGGACAAAAAGAAAATGAAGAAGAAGATGAAGAAGACAAAGAAGAAGACGAAAAATAATAATAATAAGAAGATGAAAAAGAAGAGGAAGAAAAAAAAGAGGAATAATAATAATCATAATAATAATAATAAGAAGAAGAAAAAGACGAAGAAGAGGAAGAAGAAAAAGAAAAAGAAGAAGAAGAGGAATATTAATATTAATAATAATAATAAGAAGACGAAGAAGAGGAAGAATAAGAATAAGACGACGAATTAGAAGACGAAAAATAAGAAGACGAAAAAGAAAAAAAAGAAGAAGAGGAAAAAAAAAAAAAAAAAAAAAAAGAAGAGAATAATAATAATAATAATAATAAGACGAAGCAGAGGAAGAAGAAGAAGAAGAAGAAAAAGAAGAAGACGAAGAGGAAGACGACGAAGAAGAGGAGGAAGAAGACGAAGAGGAAGAGGAAGAGGAAGGGCACAGCATTAATCCTGCCCACCTCCAGGAGGCGAGCTGCCTTGTTGATGTAGGAGATGTCCTGGATCTCTGTGGCGTCAATGTTGTCCAACTCGATGGCTGCAAAACACAAACAGAATGTCATCCTTCAAAGTGTTCATCGTGTTGGTAACGCCAATTTATACACATATTTTCTCTTTCACAACACAAAGTGCGATCACAGACCATCAAAACATAGAAAACCATGAAGTAGACTGGGAGGGGGCTAAGATAATAATAATAATAATAATAGTGAATCATTTATATAGCGCACTCCTCCACCAAATGTGGAGCTCTATGCGCTTAACAACAACAAAATTAAAAAGCAAGAAATTCAACAACAAAACAAATAATCACGCACACACATGCTAATAGGCATGCACATACACACACCACCCCCACCCACGCAGGCATGCACGTACACACATATACATATACACACACTCACTCGCGCGCTAGAAAGGCAGAGAGACTGGAAAATGCGAAAAACGAAGGAGGCAATACAGATCCGTCTCAAACAGCAGTCGTGAACAGGGACCAGGGGGCCGTCTTTTCAGGGATCTACAGCCCTCTTTTTGCGAAGATCGGCAAAAAATCCCAAGAGTCAGAGCAGCGAGTGAGACGTTCTCACCTCATTCACTCCGAGGAAGTCCACAGAAGTGGACAAAACAGTCAGTGAGAAAGGTGAACTTTTGCGTTGTGAAAAAGAAAATATGTATATCAAAATGTCATAATTTATGTGCCATGACAGTGTTCCCATCAAAATGACTCTGTGATGCAGACACTGATTATTTCAAAGGCTGATCCGCCATAGCCCCTTTTTACATGAATTTCGTGATAAACATTTTCCAGACCAAACCTGGCGTAACATCATCAGTTTAAAATCCCCCGAAGACGGAGTGTGGCTGCCCACATGGCGGGGTAATAAATAACGGTCACACACGTAATGTTCTCATCCCTAGCTGGTGCATTTGTACCAAAGTGTTCAAAAGCTTTGGCTGTTGGGATGATCCATGGAGTCGTTAAGCCAGGGAACAACAACATCGTCACCATCATCATCATCATCATAATCACCATCATCATCATCGCCATCATCATCATCATCATCATCATCATCATCATCATCATCACCATCATCATCATCATCATCATAATCACCATCATCATCACCACCATCACTTCACTATCATCATCACCACCATCATCATTGTCATCATCACCATCATCACCACCATCATCATCATCATCATCACCACCATCACATCACCAATTCACCATCATCATCACCACCACCATCATCATCATAATCATTGTCATCATCATCAATTCACCATCATCATCACCACAACCATCATCATCACCATCACCATCATCATCATAATCATTGTTATCATCATCAATTCACCATCATCATCATCATAACCATCATCACCACAACCACCATCATCATCACCATCATCATCATCATCATCACCACCACCATCACCATCACCACCACCATTATCATCATCACCACCATAACCATCACCATCACCACCATTGGCATCACCATCATCATCACTCACCATTGTACTTGACGCTTCCCAGATGCAGCAGGGAGGCCAGCACTTTGTACACATCCATCATCATCACCACCATCATCACTCACCGTTGTACTTGACGTTCCCCAGATGCAGCAGGGAGGCCAGCACTTTGTACACATCCATCAGTTCAGCGTCATCATCATCATCATCACTCACCGTTGTACTTGACATTTCCCAGATGCAGCAGGGAGGCCAGCACTTTGTATACATCCATCATCATCATCACCATCATCATCCTCATCACCATCATCACTTACCGTTGTACTTGACGTTTCCCAGATGCAGCAGGGAGGCCAGTACTTTGTACACATCCATCAGTTCACCATCACCACCATCATCATCATCACCATCATCATCATCACTTACCATTGTACTTGATGTTTCCTAGATGCAGCAGGGAGGCCAGCACTTTGTACACATCCATCAGTTCAGCGTCGGAGAAAGTAAGCACCTTCATGGCCGACCTGATGTCGGCAAAGTCCTTGACATCGTCGCGACCTTCACACGCGATGCTGCCGCCCTGGAAACCACAGACAAACGACCTTGAACCACAAACGACCTTGAACCACACACACACACAGCCTACTGACCCAAACACCAGACGTTGTTATTCCATTACTGAACACATGCTCTGTCATCAATCAATCAGTCAATCACCTGACTGAGGTAGTAGTAGTGTAGTTCCAGCTTGGCCCTGTCTTCTATCGACAATCCAGCCAGCATGCAGTAGAAGATGTGGTAGTTCCTCTCTTCAATCAATCAACCAACCAACCAACCAACCAATCAATCACCTGAATGAGGTAGTAGTAGTGTGTGGCCTCCTGTAGTTCCAGCTTGGCCCTGTCTTCCAGCGACATGCCGGCCAGCATGCAGTAGAAGATGTGGTAGTTGCTCTCTTCAATCAACCAATCAACCAACCAACCAACCAATCAATCACCTGAATGAGGTAGTAGTAGTGTGTGGCCTCCTGTAGTTCCAGCTTGGCCCTGTCTTCCAGCGACAGTCCGGCCAGCATGCAGTAGAAGATGTGGTAGTTGCTCTCTTCAATCAACCAATCAACCAACCAACCAACCAATCAATCAACCAACCAACCAACCAACCAACCAATCAATCACCTGAATGAGGTAGTAGTAGTGTGTGGCCTCCTGTAGTTCCAGCTTGGCCCTGTCTTCCAGCGACAGGCCGGCCAGCATGCAGTAGAAGATGTGGTAGTTCCGCTCGTCAACCAACCAACCAATCAATCAACCAACCAATCAATCACCTGAATGAGGTAGTAGTAGTGTGTGGCCTCCTGTAGTTCCAGCTTGGCCCTGTCTTCCAGCGACAGGCCGGCCAGCATGCAGTAGAAGATGTGGTAGTTGCTCTCTTCAATCAACTAATCAACCAACCAACCAATCAACCAACCAATCAATCACCTGAATGAGGTAGTAGTAGTGTGTGGCCTCCTGTAGTTCCAGCTTGGCCCTGTCTTCCAGCGACAGGCCGGCCAGCATGCAGTAGAAGATGTGGTAGTTGCGCTCCTCTCGGGCCTGGCTGACGATGCGCGACTTCTCCAGCAGGTACTGCTCGATCTTGGCGCCCTCTATCACCCCCTTGTCGTTGAAGTGGATGTCGATGTACTTGCCGAAGCGGCTGGAGTTGTCGTTGCGGATTGTCTTGGCGTTGCCGAAGGCTGGAACAACATGAATGAGTTGCTAGGAGGTAATAAATGGCTGTTGATCTATGTTTGTTCACTTCCCCTTCATAAGGGGCCTTGGCCTATTTGAATCAAATTATTTGCATTCTCTCTCTCTCTTCTTTATCTGTCTCTCTTTCTTTCTCTTCTCTGTCTGTCTGTCTCTTTCTCTGTGTGTGAGTGTGTGTGTGTGTGTGACAAACACATGGCAGGGTGCTTGGCAGTGAATGTCTCTGCATTTGGCGTGTAGAGTGATGTCCAGGGCGAATATATCTGCCCATGCAGCTAGAAGAGTTAAAATAGACGAGGCCCCACCTTCCATGATGGGGTTGGCCTCCAGGATCTGCTGTTCAATCCAGGAGTGCTGACCGCTGACCGCTGCCAGGAACTGCAGGATGAGCTTGGTGCTCTCTGTCTTCCCCGCCCCTGACTCCCCGCTGCAACATTCACAACAATAATGTTAACAATACGCAGTGATGTCAGTGCTAAACAGTGTTGTTCAATCCAGGAGTGCTGTCCCCTGACTCCCCGCTGTAACATTCACAACAATAATGTTAACAATACGCAGTGATGTCAGTGCTAAACAGTGTTGTTCAATCCAGGAGTGCTGTCCCCTGACTCCCCGCTGTAACATTCACAACAATAATGTTAACAATATGCAGTGATGTCAGTGCTAAACAGTGTTGTTCAATCCAGGAGTGCTGTCCCCTGACTCCCCGCTGTAACATTCACAACAACAATAATGTTAACAATATGCAGTGATGTCAGTGCTAAACAGCGTTGTTCAATCCAGGAGTGCTGTCCCCTGACTCCCCGCTGCAACATTCACAACAACAATAATGTTAACAATATGCAGTGATGTCAGTGCTAAACAGCGTTGTTCAATCCAGGAGTGCTGTCCCCTGACTCCCCGCTGCAACATTCACAACAATAATGTTAACAATATGCAGTGATGTCAGTGCTAAACAGCGTTGTTCAATCCAGGAGTGCTGTCCCCTGACTCCCCGCTGCAACATTCACAACAACAATAATGTTAACAATATGCAGTGATGTCAGTGCTAAACAGTGTTGTTCAATCCAGGAGTGTGTTGTCCCCTGACTCCCCGCTGCAACATTCACAACAACAATAATGTTAACAATATGCAGTGATGTCAGTGCTAAACAGCGTTGTTCAATCCAGGAGTGCTGTCCCCTGACTCCCCGCTGCAACATTCACAACAACAATAATGTTAACAATATGCAGTGATGTCAGTGCTAAACAGCGTTGTTCAATCCAGGAGAGCTGTCCCCTGACTCCCCGCTGCAACATTCACAACAACAATAATGTTAACAATATGCAGTGATGTCAGTGCTAAACAGCGTTGTTCAATCCAGGAGTGTGTTGTCCCCTGACTCCCCGCTGCAACATTCACAACAACAATAATGTTAACAATATGCAGTGATGTCAGTGCTAAACAGCGTTGTTCAATCCAGGAGTGCTGTCCCCTGACTCCCCGCTGCAACATTCACAACAACAATAATGTTAACAATATGCAGTGATGTCAGTGCTAAACAGCGTTGTTCAATCCAGGAGTGTGTTGTCCCCTGACTCCCCGCTGCAACATTCACAACAACAATGTTAACAATATGCAGTGATGTCAGAACTAAACAGCGTTGTTCAATCCAGGAGTGCTGTCCCCTGACTCCCCGCTGTAACATTCACAACAATAATGTTAACAATATGCAGTGATGTCAGTGCTAAACAGTGTTGTTCAATCCAGGAGTGTGTTGTCCCCTGACTCCCCGCTGCAACATTCACAACAACAATAATGTTAACAATATGCAGTGATGTCAGTGCTAAACAGCATTGTTCAATCCAGGAGTGCTGTCCCCTGACTCCCCGCTGCAACATTCACAACAACAATAATGTTAACAATATGCAGTGATGTCAGTGCTAAACAGCGTTGTTCAATCCAGGAGTGCTGTCCCCTGACTCCCCGCTGCAACATTCACAACAACAATAATGTTAACAATATGCAGTGATGTCAGTGCTAAACAGCGTTGTTCAATCCAGGAGTGCTGTCCCCTGACTCCCCGCTGCAACATTCACAACAACAATAATGTTAACAATATGCAGTGATGTCAGTGCTAAACAGTGTTGTTCAATCCAGGAGTGTGTTGTCCCCTGACTCCCCGCTGCAACATTCACAACAACAATAATGTTAACAATATGCAGTGATGTCAGTGCTAAACAGTGTTGTTCAATCCAGGAGTGTGTTGTCCCCTGACTCCCCGCTGCAACATTCACAACAACAATAATGTTAACAATATGCAGTGATGTCAGTGCTAAACAGCGTTGTTCAATCCAGGAGTGTGTTGTCCCCTGACTCCCCGCTGCAACATTCACAACAACAATAATGTTAACAATATGCAGTGATGTCAGTGCTAAACAGCGTTGTTCAATCCAGGAGTGCTGTCCCCTGACTCCCCGCTGCAACATTCACAACAACAATAATGTTAACAATATGCAGTGATGTCAGTGCTAAACAGCATTGTTCAATCCAGGAGTGCTGTCCCCTGACTCCCCGCTGCAACATTCACAACAACAATAATGTTAACAATATGCAGTGATGTCAGTGCTAAACAGCGTTGTTCAATCCAGGAGTGCTGTCCCCTGACTCCCCGCTGCAACATTCACAACAACAATAATGTTAACAATATGCAGTGATGTCAGTGCTAAACAGCGTTGTTCAATCCAGGAGTGTGCTGTCCCCTGACTCCCCGCTGCAACATTCACAACAATAATGTTAACAATATGCAGTGATGTCAGTGCTAAACAGCGTTGTTCAATCCAGAGTGCTGTCCCCTGACTCCCCGCTGTAACATTCACAACAATAATGTTAACAATATGCAGTGATGTCAGAACTAAACAGTGTTGTTCAATCCCAACACTGACTCCCCGCTGTAACATTCATAATAATAATGTTAACAATATGCCAGCCGCCGTGGTGTAGTGGTTAGCGTCGCGGACTACTGGCTGGGAGGTCTCAGGTTCAAATCCCGTCAGAGGCGAGGGTTTTTTTCAGTCCTGGACCGACTCCTACCCAGAGTGAGTGGCTATGGGCTCAATGGGAAGACTGTAACCACACAGTCGAGCTTCATCCGCTTAAAGGGTGTGATTCTGAGAGTGTTGCTCTAATTTCAAGACCAACACTGCGGGTGTCTGTAGTTCTCGGGCCTGGTTAACGCCGGGATATCATTATGAAAGGAAGCGTAGAGTACAGCCCTGTCATGTAGTCTCAGACCGATATGGAACTCCATAGCAGCAGCATCATCATCATCATTGTCATCCGCCTCATTTCCATCAATCATTAAAAAGAAGAAGGAAAAAAAAAATGTTAACAATACGCAGTGATGTCAGTACTAAGCAGCGTTGTTCAATCCAGGAGTGCTGTCCCCTGATTTCCCGCTGTAACATTCATAACAATAATGTTAACAATATGCAGTGATGTCAGTACTAAGCAGCGTTGTTCAATCCAGGAGTGCTGTCCCCTGACTTCCCGCTGTAACATTCATAACAATAATGTTAACAATATGCAGTGATGTCAGTACTAAGCAGTGTTGTTCAATCCAGGAGTGCTGTCCCCTGACTTCCCGCTGTAACATTCATAACAATAATGTTAACAATACGCAGTGATGTCAGTACTAAAGAGTGTTGTTCAATCCAGGAGTTCTGACCGCTGCCAGGAATTGTAAGATGAGCTTGGTGTGATCATAATATTGTGTAACAAATTGTCGACAACAGCAACACTGATGATGAGAATGACGATGACGACGATGATGATAATGATGACGATATGATGATGATGATGATGATGATGATGATGACAATGATGATGATAATGTCAATAATGATCATCATAATCACCTGATAATCACACACTGGTCGTGTTGATATCGCTGCATGTTGTGGTACGAATTGTCATCAATGACAATGACAATGATAATGTCAATAATGATCACCATAATCACCTGATAATGACAATGACAATGATAATGTCAACAATGATCATCATAATCACCTGATAATCACACACTGGTCGTGCTGATATCGCTGCATGTTGTGGTAGGAATTGTCGGCGATGACAATGACAATGATAATGTCAATAATGATCACCATAATCACCTGATAATGACAATGATGATGATAATGTCAACAATGATCATCATAATCACCTGATAATCACACACTGGTCGTGCTGATATCGCTGCTTGTTGTGGTAGGAATTGTCGGCGATGACAATGACAATGATAATGTCAATAATGATCACCATAATCACCTGATAATCACACACTGGTCGTGCTGATATCGCTGCATGTTGTGGTAGGAATTGTCGGCGATGGCGAAGATGTGGGGAGGTAACTCTCCGATCTTTTTGTCGCGGTACAGCTTGATCTGATCCATGGTGTAGATGTTGAGGATTTCGTAGGGATTGACGGCAACCAGGATCGATCCTGTGTACGTCTGTAATAACAATTACAAAAATAATATATGTAATAATAATGATAATAACAATGTACAGTTTGATTTGGTGTATGGTGTAGATGTTGAGGATTTCGTAAGGATTGACGGCAACCAGGATTGATCCTGTGTACGTCTGTAATGATAACAATTACAAAAATAATATGTGTAATAATAATAATAACAATGTACAGTTTGATTTGGTGTATGGTGTAGATGTTGAGGATTTCGTAGGGATTATCCGCAACCAGGATCGATCCTGTGTACGTCTGTAACATCATCATATCGATCCTGTGTACGTATGCAATGATAACAATAATGCCTGTAGCAATAATGCTACTAACAATATTATATATAATAGCAACAACAACAGAAAGTTCAATTTGATCCATGGACTAATGTAGAGGATTTTGTAGGGATTCACGGCAACCAGGATCGATCCCGTGTACTCCTGTTGGAAAAGCATACAACATAAATGTCAATGGACATACACATGCACATGCACATGTATACAGACACACATCACGCCAAATCTCCACTTTTCTCCCATGTCACTTTCAAATTCCCATTAACCTACACACACACATGCATGCACACACACACACACATACCTACACACACACACCTACATAGACACACACACACCTATACAGACACACACACACACACAGACACACACACCTACACAGACACACACACACCTACCTACACACACAGACAACACATACACACACACCTACCTACACACACAGACACAGACACCTACCTACACACACAGACACACACTTCTTGCTTCTCACTCAACCTCCGACCTATCATCAACACATATGAGGCGGTACATGAAGTGAGTCGAAAGATGCCCGATTCATCGAGGTCTCCATGATTAAATCAAGTGTTCCTTTGCCCTTCTCTTTTCTTGTATACCCCCCCCCCCCCCTTCCCTCCAACACTCACGTAGATGAAGTGGTCCATGTATCGTATAAACAGGTTCCTCAGGATGCCGGACTCGTTGAGGTCTCCCAGGGAAATCATGTCCTCCACTCCTTCCACTGACGTGGCGTGCATGTGACGTATGTTCTTCTTCTCATCAACCCAGTGTTCTCTTCCATCATCGTCAACCACCTGGGATATACAGCGATGCTATGAATATTCATGACATTCAAATCAGTGCATGTGACGTATGTTCTTCTTCTCATCAACCCAGTGTTCTCTTCCATCATCGTCAACCACCTGGGATATACAGCGATGCTATGAATATTCATGACATTCAAATCAGTGCATGTGACGTATGTTCTTCTTCCCGTCAACCCAGTGTTCTCTTCCATCGTCAATTTATTTTCCTTTCAATTCCATTCCAGTGAAATTCTGACATTCTGCAGATGCAGCATGCGTGTGATGCCAAGTTACACCCAAAATGGAAACTTTGTCAACAATTGGTTTTAATGCTAGCTTAGTAGTGACAATGCATTTCCTCACCCCAAGAAATGCTGTGCGGGTAAATCACCATATGCCTTAACTTCTAGATCCACTTTAATGCCAGCTTAGCAATGACAATGCATTTCCTCACCCCAAGAAATGCTGTGCGGGTAAATCACCATATGCCTTAACTTCTAGATCCACTTTAATGCCAGCTTAGCAATGACAATGCATTTCCTCACCCCAAGAAATGCTGTGCGGATAAATCACCATATGCCTTAACTTCTAGATCCACTTTGAACAGGTTAAAATCCAAAAGAATTTCCCCCGAATATCACCCCTTTTAATTGAATAAATTGTGTATATAAAAAATCAATGAGTTTGGGAAGATAACGAACAAACCTTTTTACACAAAGCATACATGAAGCTAAAACAACAGTTTGATTTTTAACCCTTTCACCACCAAAGTCGCATTATAGCACCACAGTGATTTACACCTATGTCACTAAAAGGCATCAAATTGGGGTCTGTTATCCAAAGACCCTATTGTCTTAGTTTTGGGAAGTAAGGATAGACCTTATTTTATATATGTCACAGAAGAATCCCCAATACTGCAGATGGATTTGATTCTCTACCCAGGTAAATTTAATGGAAATGTTTGGCTGAAATATGGCTGGCAGTGAAAGGGTTAAAATTGCGTTGTTATGTCAAAGTCTGGATAGTTAGTCCAAATCCATCATGCAAAACATTAACTGGAATCGAAAGAAAAAAAAAGTTACCACAATACTCTACCCACCTTGGACGTTGAAAATTCTTTACACCTCTTTCTCTGTCTCTTCTTGATTTGTGCTCACCTTTTTCATCCACCCTGCCCCCTCCCCTCCCTCCCCACCCCCTGGCCTTACCTGTCCCTGGCTTCCAGTCTGTCACTCACCTATCAACAAGGCTGAAGTAGAACCTACGTTGGCCAGCTTCCTCCAATGTGTTCTACAACAGGTCAGAACTTCCATAATGTGGGGGAACTATTTGTTCACCTATCAACAAGGCTGAAGAAGAACCTACGTTGGCCAGCTTCCTCCAATGAGTCCTACAACAGGTCAGAACTTCCATAATGTGGGGGAACTATTTGTACACCTATCAACAAGGCTGAAGAAGAACCTACGTTGGCCAGCTTCCTCCAATGAGTCCTACAACAGGTCAGAACTTCCATAATGTGGGGGAACTATTTGTTCACCTATCAACAAGGCTGAAGAAGAACCTATGTTGGCCAGCTTCCTCCAATGAGTCCTACAACAGGTCAGAACTTCCATAATGTGGGGGAACTATTTGTACACCTATCAACAAGGCTGAAGAAGAACCTACGTTGGCCAGCTTCCTCCAATGAGTCCTACAACAGGTCAGAACTTCCATAATGTGGGGGAACTATTTGTACACCTATCAACAAGGCTGAAGAAGAACCTACGTTGGCCAGCTTCCTCCAATGAGTCCTACAACAGGTCAGAACTTCCATAATGTGGGGGAACTATTTGTACACCTATCAACAAGGCTGAAGTAGAACCTACGTTGGCCAGCTTCCTCCAATGAGTCCTACAACAGGTCAGAACTTCCATAATGTGGGGGAACTATTTGTACACCTATCAACAAGGCTGAAGAAGAACCTACGTTGGCCAGCTTCCTCCAATGAGTCCTACAACAGGTCAGAACTTCCATAATGTGGGGGAACTATTTGTACACCTATCAACAAGGCTGAAGTAGAACATACGTTGGCCAGCTTCCTCCAATGAGTCCTACAACAGGTCAGAACTTCCATAATGTGGGGGAACTATTTGTACACCTATCAACAAGGCTGAAGTAGAACATACGTTGGCCAGCTTCCTCCAATGAGTCCTACAACAGGTCAGAACTTCCATAATGTGGGGGAACTATTTGTACACCTATCAACAAGGCTGAAGAAGAACCTACGTTGGCCAGCTTCCTCCAATGAGTCCTACAACAGGTCAGAACTTCCATAATGTGGGGGAACTATTTGTACACCTATCAACAAGGCTGAAGAAGAACCTACGTTGGCCAGCTTCCTCCAATGAGTCCTACAACAGGTCAGAACTTCCATAATGTGGGGGAACTATTTGTACACCTATCAACAAGGCTGAAGAAGAACCTACGTTGGCCAGCTTCCTCCAATGAGTCCTACAACAGGTCAGAACTTCCATAATGTGGGGGAACTATTTGTTCACCTATCAACAAGGCTGAAGAAGAACCTACGTTGGCCAGCTTCCT
>CM065708.1:39044698-39047198 GCA_017654935.2 Phymorhynchus buccinoides
AAGAACAGAACCTTTTACCAGAAGGGAGAGATTGAAACAGATGGATTGCTGGGTGTGTGCTATCAGATATGATGGATCCAGCCTTGCGTCTTATGCGCACACTATAGATGTTATCTAGGGATGGCAGTTTGTTACCTATGATTTTTGAGGATGTCTTGACGACTTGATGGAGTTTCCTTTTATCTTTAGCTGAAGCTGATCCATACCAGACAGATATTGAAAAACTGAGTATGCTTTCGATGACAGATCGATAGAACTGTGTCAAGACTGCTGTACTTATTGAGCTGCTGTAGGAAATATAGTCTCTGCTAAGCTTTCTTGCAGGATGATGCGATGTTGACTTCCCAGCTTTCTTGCAGGATGATGCGATGTTGACTTCCCAGCTTTCTTGCAGGATGATGCGATGTTGACTTCCCAGCTTTCTTGCAGGATGATGCGATGTTGACTTCCCAGCTTTCTTGCAGGATGATGCGATGTTGACTTCCCAGCTTTCTTGCAGGATGATGCGATGTTGACTTCCCAGCTTTCTTGCAGGATGATGCGATGTTGACTTCCCAGCTTTCTTGCAGGATGATGCGATGTTGACTTCCCAGCTTTCTTGCAGGATGATGCGATGTTGACTTCCCAGCTTTCTTGCAGGATGATGCGATGTTGACTTCCCAGCTTTCTTGCAGGATGATGCGATGTTGACTTCCCAGCTTTCTTGCAGGATGATGCGATGTTGACTTCCCAGCTTTCTTGCAGGATGATGCGATGTTGACTTCCCAGCTTTCTTGCAGGATGATGCGATGTTGACTTCCCAGCTTTCTTGCAGGATGATGCGATGTTGACTTCCCAGCTTTCTTGCAGGATGATGCGATGTTGACTTCCCAGCTTTCTTGCAGGATGATGCGATGTTGACTTCCCAGCTTTCTTGCAGGATGATGCGATGTTGACTTCCCAGCTTTCTTGCAGGATGATGCGATGTTGACTTCCCAGCTTTCTTGCAGGATGATGCGATGTTGACTTCCCAGCTTTCTTGCAGGATGATGCGATGTTGACTTCCCAGCTTTCTTGCAGGATGATGCGATGTTGACTTCCCAGCTTTCTTGCAGGATGATGCGATGTTGACTTCCCAGCTTAATGTACCGTATTTTACGGAATATAAGGCGATGCTTTTTTCCTGGACTGAGACCCCTGCGCCTTATAATGTGACTGATAATATAGTAAGAAACTATAATAACAAAATCTGAATTTTGAGTCAAATTTGAGGGATGCGCCTTATAATCAGGTGCGCCTTGTAGTCCGTGAAATACGGTACTTGAAATATGCACACCTAGGAATTTAAATGATTCATAGGGAGGCAGGTTTGCATGCAAGGTTCTCATATCAAATTATCAATTTTAAGCAAACAACATCATACGCATGCAGTGATTTACCAAACTAACAAGTCTTTACCATAACTAGGCTACTGCTCCCTCCGGATAACACCCTTGCCTCCCCTCCCCCCCATACACATATACACATGCATGTGTACACACACACACACACACACACACACACACACACATGTATGTATTCTTAGTCTTCTGCAGTTCAACACATACCCTATATTACCCTCCTCACCCATACACATATACACATGCATGTGTACACACACACACACACACACAGACACACATGTATGTATTCTTAGTCTTCTGCAGTTCAACACATACCCTATATTACCCTCCTCACCCATACACATATATGTGTACACACACACACACACACACACAGACACACACACATGTATGTATTCTTAGTCTTCTGCAGTTCAACACATACCCTATATTACCCTCCTCACCCATACACATATACACATGCATGTGTACACATGCACACACACACACACACACGTATGTATTCTTAGTCTTCTGCACACACCCACACCCATACACACACGTATGTATTCTTAGTCTTCTGCAGTTCAACACATACCCTATATTACCCTCCTCACCCATACACATATACACATGCATGTATTCTTAGTCTTCTGCAGTTCAACACATACCCTATATTACCCTCCTCACCCATACACATATGTGTACACACACACACACACATGTATGTATTCTTAGTCTTCTGCAGTTCAACACATACCCTATATTACCCTCCTCACCCATACACATATACACATGCATGTGTACACACACACACACACACACACATGTATGTATTCTTAGTCTTCTGCAGTTCAACACATACCCTATATTACCCTCCTCACCCATACACATATACACATGCATGTGTACACACACACACACACACACACACATGTATGTATTCTTAGTCTTCTGCAGTTCAACACATACCCTATATTACCATCCTCACCCATACATTACAACAGTCAGAAAAACACAGGCCTAAAAAAACCAACCTCAACCACATAAATACTGCACTAAATACCCCTATATCTGTCCCTATCTACCCCAAATACCCCTCTATCGCTCCCATTTTACCCCAAATACCCCACCATTAT
>CM065708.1:39057198-39077198 GCA_017654935.2 Phymorhynchus buccinoides
AATATCATAACATTCCTTGTACGAACGTTGTATCTTATTTCATACAGAGGTGTTTAAGTAATAAACATACATCTCTCTCTCAGTCCTTATTCTATCTTGTTCTGATTGAATATTAACCGATATCTGACTGCAGTAATTGTAATGTGTGGAGATACTATTATCATGTGTATTGATTGTTGATGACGAGATGTATTCCAATTTTTGTTATTTGATTGATTGCTATAAGTTAATAATGGTTATTGATGAAAGGGTCTCTCTCTCTCATTGTCTGTCAGTCTCTCTCTCTCTCTCTCTCTCTCTCTGTGTTTTAAATGTGCACATTTCTAAGTTGATGTAATGAATTTTAATGATAATGATTTGGTCGGTATAATTTTGCTTCACATATCTGATTACCGGTAATGTTCTTTTGGTTATGTTGTATCTCTGTCATGTTGTTGCACCTAACCCGAATTTCTCTTTTGGAAATATTAAAGTATACTTGAACTTGATACAGAAAAGGTTTGCTTTGACAGCAATCACACCTGTATGTTTTATGCATGCATGCACCCACACACACACTCTCTCTCTATTGTCAGTGCAGTGGCTGTTAAACTATCTTCCATTGATCCCAGCTTGTTCAGTTTTTCATGGGGAGCACTCCCTAACTTGCCTTTTGTTTGCCTTCAATACACAACACAAGAAGGCCTCACACAGAGAGTGGACAGAGAGAGAGAGGGGGAGAGAGAGAGAGAGAGAGAGAGAGAGAGAGAGAGAGAGAGAGAGAGAGGAGGGAGGAGAGGAGAGAGAGAGAGAGAGAGAGAGAGAGAGAGAGAGAGAGAGAGAGAGAGAGGAGAGAGAGAGAGAGAGAGAGAGAGAGAGAGAGAGAGACAGAGAGAGAAAGGAGGGGGAGAGAGAGAGAGAGAGAGAGAGAGAGAGAGAGAGAGAGAGAGAGAGAGAGAGAGAGAGAGACTCACAGAGAGACAGATGGAGAGTCATGGATACTCTCTCTCTCTCTCTCTCCACACACTCATATGTGCACACACACACACATATATGTGTACACGCACACACACACACACACACAGAGAATCTCAGAAGCCCACACAACAAAAAACACAGCCTCTTTGGTGTTTTTCCCCATCGACAATTAGACATTAACTAATTGGCGGGCTAACAAACCCAGGGGGCGCCACAATGCCATTAATTAGACGATAGGGTAAATATCTCTTAGTCTGCAACTGACAGACACAAATCTAACGCTCAATGGACGCTAAGTCTTCTTTGCGGCCCCACCCACTCCTATCAGTCAAACTGCTAATTAGAAGCCCCACCTTTACCTGACTTACCTGTCTACCGTTAGATGGAAACTGCTGATTGGCATGACTCATTACACCCTGTGCCTATACCGGTCTTGCCTAAAATATTTTACCTTAGGTATTATGTATTAGGTACTGTATAGACCCAGAGGCGTCTCTGTGAAATTCGGGTTGCTCCCACCTGGAAAGGGCGTCGCAGCCAGAGGCGCGCCACCCAATTTTTAAAAAAAAATTTGCCTGCGATTTTTGTTACTGATGGGGGTGTGTGTAAATTTTGACCAAATGACAACTTTTTCGTTGCCACTGGGTTTAACGTATGCTAAGTGCATGGGCACACGGGACCTCGGTTTATCGTCTCATCCGAAAGACTCCACGTTCAGACCGTTAAGGCCTAGTGCAGAATGAGGGAAAAAATCCCCTGTACCCAGGTTCGAACTCGGGTTTACTTGACACGAAGCGAACCCATGAAATAAATACTCTTTCCCTCATTCACATTGTTTGCTGTTTGGGAAAGATTCATCCAAAATGAGGTTGCCCCACATGGCCGAAAGGCCGAAGAGGGCGTTTAACCCTATTATCACTCACTCCAAAATGAGGTCTTATAAGGGAGGGGTCCTCTAAGGGAGGTAATTTTAATACTTACAAAGAAGGGCAATGTCTCAGAGAAGTAGGTCTTATATGGGAGGGAGTCTTATAATGAGGTCTTATAAGGGAGGTTCCACTGTATAAGATAAAGTCTACCCTTACTTCCCAAAACTAAGACAATAGGGGCTTTGGATAATAGACCCCAATTTGATGCCGTTTAGAGACACAGGTGTTAAATCACTGTGGTGCTAAAATGCCGCTTTGGCTGTGAAAGGGTTAAAAAAACAAATCAACAACATACCAGTCGTTACTTAATTTCTATCTCCCTCCCTCTCTCTCCTCCACCCCTCCCTCTGTCTCTTCACACACACACACCCTCCTCTCCCCCCCCCCCCCCCCCTCTGTCACTGACACAGTGTCACAGACAAAGACACACACACACATACCTGAGCGAGCGGGCAAGTGACTGTGAATAATTCCATAATTATTAGTGTGTCTTCAGTGCCTCAGCAGCCACCTACCATTATCTTTAACCCTTTCGCTGCCAGCCATTTTGTTTAGCAAAAAATGTCCATTAAACTTACCTATGTAGAGAAAAAAATATGTCTGTAATATTGGGGATTCCTCTGTGACATATTTAAAGTGCCTATCCTTGTCCCAAAATTAAGACAATAGGGTCTTTATAACAGACCCTGATTTGATGCCTTTTAGTGACATGGGTGTTAAATCATTGTGGTGCAAAAATGCGACATTGGCGGTGAAAGGGTTAAACAGTCTTCGGTCTGTCGGCCTTACAACACCGCACATGACTATGACTGGCAAATAGACCATCATCAATGTCAACTGTCCTCACTCTTCAGTCTTGGCCCTCAGAGTGGGGACGTCCCCTGGGTAAGGCTTCAGCACAAATGTCAGCCCAACCCTCCGGAACAGCAGTCGCTTGCTTTGCTATCTGGCAGTCATAGTCGGACACGACTGACTGGCACACGCACGCATGAGCACACACACACAAATGCACACACACACTGCCAACAACCTCCCTATATCTACTTACTATTTCTGATCCACCACCTCTATCTACCACTGCACCAGTACTTGCAGTTGTAGCCTCTAATCGGAGTCTAAAGGGGATCGATCATTACTTGTTCAGAAGTGAGTGTGTGAGTGAGTGAGTGAGTGTGTGTGTGAGTGTGTGTGTGTGTGTGTGTGTGTGTGTGTGTGTGTGTGTGTGTGTGTGTGTGTGTGTGTGTGTGTGTGTGTGTGTGTGTGTTTGCTAACTATGTTTTATGTCAATGACATGTGCTTTTATGTTATTTTACTAATTGTCTCTTCTGTTAGGTTATAGCAATGTCTTATTTTGTCTTCATTTTTATGTGCATGTCGAAAATCAAATTTCTTCACTTGTTTGGAGACAATAAAATTGTTGAATTGAATTGTTGAATTGTGAATGTGATTCCTTGTCCTCTCACACAAGGTACGTGGTTCATTTCACATTTTGTGTCCCCTCAGGAAAGTTGTATTAAACGACTGAATTCAGAAATACTGTGTGTGTGTGTCTTTCATTTAACGTCTATCCACTTCTCGTGATATTAGACCCAAAAAATACTGTATTGGGAACTGAAGGTATTCGTGTTTTTCTTTCTTTTGAACTTTTGCGTGTGTCTGTACCAGTATTGACTAATACAGTAAGGCCGTGTACACACATAAGCGGATATTCCATGCGGAAACCCGTCCAATCCATAAATAGGTGAAACAAAGAATGGAAAAGATTTGCGCACGTGTCCAAATTTCCCATATATGCGTAAACTTTTATCCTTCTTTCTTCCACTTATTTAGGGTTTTACGTACGGAACGTACGCGTCTAATGTGAACCCGGCCTAATAGTAATACATATAAGTTTGACATTCACAATGCCCCCCCTCCCCTCTATACACACACACACACCACTAACACACATTCAGTGCAATAGACCTACCCAGCTTTCAACATTCCTCAACTTGAGTCAGAGTGCAAAGGAACCTTCACAGACCCCTGACAATGAAACAGCGTAGAGTGAAGGGTCACTGAATCACACTTCTTTCCATTCTATCATAATCTTGCCCTCGTTTATTTAGTCTTTTCTAGACGCTTCATGGTACATTTTGCTTGTAGTTGTACAAGGGGTATTCTGTTACCTTCTTTTTTTTCTATCAAAGAGTGTGGTTGAGATACAAGCATGCCCTTAAAATAAGTCAAAATTCAATCCCCCACCCCCCACCCCCATGCTATTCTCTTGTATTTTTTCTGTATGTATCTCTGTCTGTCTGTGTCTCTCTCTCTCTCTTGTCTCTCTCTCTCTCTCTCTCTCTCTCTCTCTCGTCAATGTTAATCTCCGTATCTCTCTCTTTCTTGTTTATCTTTCTCTCAGTATCTTTTTTTTTTCTACAGTTCAATGAAATCTCTGTCTTTATCTCGCTCTCTTTCTCTTCTTCAAGTCAATGTTAATCTCTCACCGTATCTCTCTCTCTGTATACTCTCTCTGTATATCTCTCTCTCTCTCTCTCTCTGTCTCTCTTTCTCTCTCTCCAGTCTCACAGAGGCGCAACATTTTTGCTATAGCCTGCTCTTACTGAAGTGTGACCATCAGGGTTTTATGCATGACCTCCCATTTCATTGTCCCCCCCCCCCCCCCCAAACCCTCTAACCCCACCCCACCCCAAAACTATTCTTCCCCGTGAGGCTTTAGTCTCCCCGAAGGCCCACACTTAGAGAGGTCAAGATGTGTATTGTACATGCATGTATTGAATTCATCAATGCAGATCGACACTCCCTACCACCATTGTTCACCACTGCCCTAGAAGCACATCGGAAAAAAAATCTGTTTAACATCCTCCGGCCTGAAACAGACAGATTTTAGTAGATATAAAGATGGTGAGAACGATCCTGGAGGCAATGCCCAGAGGCAGTGCAACACCAGCACCTAAAGTCCCGAATTCTTAACAATACAGATATCATTGTGACCTAAAGAAGCACATGAAGATTTCAGTTTGTTTTATAACCACTGATTCGGGATCGTTTGTTTGCCTGTTATTTATTGTAGTTCATGGTGGGGGTTTTCATTTATTGTTAAAGAAGCACATGAAGATTTCAGTTTGTTTCGGGATTGTTTGTTTGCCTGTTATTTATTGTAGGTCATGGATTTGTTGTTATTTACCCTTCCACTCCCATTTTACTGTTGGCCCTCAGTTCAGGCAAATGTCATGGCTGAAGTTTGGCAGTTGCATCACATGGTGGGGTAGGGGTAGGGGAAGGGTGGTGGGGATCAATTAAATGATCGTGGGCCCCAAAGAGAAGAAGAAGTTAACCCTTTCATCGCCACTGTCGCCTCTTGGCACCACAATGATTTAACACCCACGTCACTGAAACTGAAAGGCATCAAATGAGGGTCTGGTATCCAGTGACCTTGTGTTCTTCATTTGGGGAGGTAAGGACAGGCCCTATGTTGTGCACGTCACAGAGGAATCCCCAATATTGCAGACAGAATCTTTTCTCTACCCAGGTAAGTTTAAATTAATATAGTTTTTGCTGAAAAATGGCTTGCGTTGAAAGGGTTAAAACATAAACTGTGGGAACTGATGCCCCGACATGTTTCTCTTTCACACATAGCAGTTCTGCACCCACAATCATCGTGGGAAATGTCTTCACTGGCGACACAGTCCACTAAACCACATTGTTCTCAAACCTCTTTTCCCTTTAAAATAAGCAGGGATAATGTTGACCCCGTCTGAAGGTCAAGTGAACCTTAGCGATGCAGTATCGATGACCTCAATTTGACAGCTTTAACCCTTTCACCACCAATGTCGCATTTATGAGGTAAGGATAGGCCTAATGTTATACATGTCACAGAGGAATTCAAAATATAGCACAGTTTTTTCTCTACCCAGTTAAGCTTAACGGTATTTTTTTCTGAAAAAAATGTCTGGCAGCGAAAGGGTTAATCTCTGTTGGTGACACACTGGGTACATAATTGTATCCCTGTGTAAACTTGTCTTATTTTCATAATATACAGCTACAATACATACAAAACAAATAGCACAATACACTCACATTCCCTCTTAGTCTTATGCTAGGAAGATTTCTTAAGATTTCTTACCAGCTATAAGAGGGAAAGCACGTGAAAACCGTGGTTTTGACACGTGACGTGGTGGGTCTTTAAATACCTGCGCATACAATATATACGAATAGACACAAACAGATGCACACAGGGCTCCCAATCGTCCCGCAAAACAAGGGGACTCCAGTCCTAGAGGCAGGATAGAGGGTCCCAGTGGCATTGTGAATGCTAAAAACACAATTTTCTAGTGCATCCCTGGGACCCACCCCCTGCACATTCTTTTAGAGGGTCCTTTAGAATTTTAGTACTTCATAATCTTAGACCCCAAAATGGGGGTCTCTGGGAGCCCTGCACACACACACACACACACTATCCCTTAATTCATCTGGATACAGCAATACAAAGAAAAATAACAAGAAACATTTTCACCACTGGGTACATATATATCTATCAATGCTGAATTGAGTTTGTTACATTTTCCCCTGTTGGCAACAAATTGCATTTAGTGGAGCTTTCGAGTCAATTAGTCGCGTCATTTCAACTCTATAACTGGCAGGAGTTGAGCGTGGAACTTTCTCACAGTGCAAATGACTACAGGTCTTCTTCTTCTGAGCGTTCCCAGGCAATATGGCAATAATGGGTAAAGTTCGTATGTGTCCGGGTTTCAGTTTTCACTCTCCCCACTGCATACAGCCAACACTGTTTCCGATTTTGCAGGAGCACGCTCTGAAAAAATTATTTGGATAAAAGGCAGGAGAATGGGGCACTGAAGTGTCAAACACCCCTATGGTCTGCATTTGGGGCAGGTGAATAGGACAAACACCCCTATGTAATGTCCATGCAGCAGCTTAGGCCCTTTACCTGAGGGTCAGAATGATCAATTAAAATTAGATGATCGTGGGCCCCAAAGAGAAGAAAAAGAAGTTAACCCTTTCAATCGCCACTGTCGCATCTTGGCACCACTATGATTGAACACCCATGTCACTGAAAGGAATGGCAAAAAATGAGGGTCTGGTATCCAGTGACCTTGTGTTCTTAATTTTGTGAGGTAAGGATAGCCCAAACACATGGCACAAAAGAATTTATGCATGTCATAAGGAACTTCTCCCGTCAATAATTGCAAGACAGAACCTTTCTCTACCCAGGCTTTGCGTTTAAATTAATATGAAAGTTTTTGCTGAAAAATGGCTTGCGTTGAAAGGGTTAAAACATAAAATGTGGGAGCTGATGCCCCGACTATGTTTCTCTTTCACACATAGCAGTTCTGCACCGACAATAATCGTGGGAAATGTCTTCACTGGCGACACAGTCCACTAAACCACATTGTTCTCAAACCTCTTTTCCCTTTAAAATAAGCAGGGATAATGTTGACCCCGTCTGAAGGTCAAGTGAACCTTAGCAATGCAGTATCGATGACCTCAATTTGACAGCTTTAACCCTTTCACCGCCAACATCGCATTTATGAGGTAAGGATAGGCCTAATGTTATACATGTCACACTCACAGAGGAATTCAAAATATAGCACAGTTTTTTCTCTACCCAGTTAAGCTTAATGGTATTTTTTTATGAAAAAATGTCTGGCAGCGAAAGGGTTAATCTCTGTTGGTGACACACTGGGTACATAATTATATCCCTTTGTAAACTTGTCTTATTTTCATAATATACAGCTACAATACATACAAAACAAAGAGCAGAATTCACATGCACAGTACACTAAAGACCCCCCACGTCACGTTCACATTCCCTCTTATGCTAGCAAGATTTCTTAAGATTTCTTACCAGCTATAAGAGGGAAAGCACATGAAAACCGTGATTTTGACACATGACGTGGTGGGTCTTTAAATACCTGCGCATACAATATACATGAATAGACACAAACAGACGCACACAGGGCTTCCAATCGTCCCGCAAAACAAGGGGACTCCGGTCCTAGAGGCAGGATAGAGGGTCCCAGTGGCATTGTGAATGCTAAAAACACAATTTTCTAGTGCATCCCTGGGACCCCCTGCACATTCTTTTAGAGGGTCCTTTAGAATTTTAGTACTTCATAGACCCCAAAATGGGGGTCTCTGGGAGCCCTGCACACACACACACACACACATACACACACACACACACACACACACACACACACACACACACACACACACACACACACACACACTATCCCTTAATTCATCTGGATATGTACAAAGATAAAAATAACAAGAAACATTTTCACCACTGGGTACATAATATATCTATCAATGCTGAATTGAGTTTGTTACTTTTTCCCCTGTTGGTAACAAATTGCATTTAGTGGAGCTTTCGAGTCAATTAGTCGCGTCATTTCAACTCTATAACTGGCAGGAGTTGAGCGTGGAACTTTCTCACAGTGCAAATGACTACAGGTCTTCTTCTTCTGCGTTCCCAGGCCATATGGCCATAATGGATAAGATACGTATGTGTCCGGTTTTCAGTTTTCACTGGTCTCCCCTCTGCATACAGCCGACACATTCCGATTTTGGAGGAGCTCAAAGGAAAAAATTATTTGGATAAAAGGCAGGAGAATGGGGCAATAAGTCAGAAAGATAGCAGATGACAGAAAGCAAAGGGAAAAGGCAGTCAAAGAGAGTGGCAGATTAGAGGAAGTTGCTGGCGCAGAACTTCCAGAAGGTGGGGGGCCTATTTGTACAAAAGACCCCCCATATCCCCACACAGAGAACGAACGAACAAAGTAAATGTTATTTATTCAGGGTAATGAGATAAGCTAATTAGCTAAGACTCGTGGATGGGGCGGGGTTGTCCAGCTCCCCGTATGGAGGCACGAGGCGTCCACCCACTGCCCCAACCGCGTCATTTCAACTCTTTCAACTGGCAGGGGTTGAGCATGGAACTTTCTCGCAGTGCAAATGACTAGCAGTTTAATAATAATAATATAATTAGCTAAGACTCGTGGATGGGGCGGGGTTGTCCAGCTCCCCGTACATAGGCACGAGGCATCCACCCACTGCGCCCAACAGTCGTCATTTCAACTCTTTCACACTGGCAGGGGTTGAGCATGGACACTTTCTCGCAGTGCAAATGACTACCACAAAGTGCTTCGATCTGCATTTAAAAAAATACATGCACAATAAACACACACATATATAGCGCTTTTTATCGAGCACAAAGTGCCTTACAATCAGCATTGAAACACTCACATGCGCACACACACACGCACAACAACAGACACACACACATGCATGTGCACGCACGCGAGTGAACGCGTTCTTGCACACAGACATACACACACAGACCCACACACATTTCATCAAACACACAGAAAACACATGCTCACTGAAACGCACACGCACTTACACAAACATACACTTGTACAAACATGCACGAACGCACACACACACACATGCGCACTCACATACACACACGTGCACTCACACTCACAGACACATACTCGCACACACTCACTCTCCCCCCCCCCCTCTCTCTAGCCGAACACAATCTCTCCTGCACACACATGTATACACTCATACACATGCAAGTACATATACCCACACAGAACACACACAGCACACTCACACACATGCTCGGAAGCGCGGCCGTGGGTACACACACACTCACGCACACAAATTACATACATACACAAAAGTACATACATGCACATACAAACATAAAAATCTATGTAATCGCCTCTTGTTGTACGGTAATGTGCACTGTACTGTACTGAATGACAACCTCCACGATGTTCCCTTATACGACCTTCAAAAATCATCCAAAGTGAAGTCTTATGAAGGAGGGGTCTTGTAAGGGAGGAGTCTTATAAGGGAGGGGTCTTGTAAGGGAGGGGTCTTGTAAGGGAGGGGTCTTATAAGGGAGGGGTCTTATAAGGGAGGGGTCTTATAAGGGAGGGGTCTTATAAGGGAGGGGTCTTATAAGGGAGGCAATTGTAGTCCCACATGGTTAATACCGGGAGGACGTAAAACAAAACTTTTCTTCTTCGGGAGGCAATTTTAATACTTACAAAGAAGGGCAATGTCTCAGAGAAACAGGTCTTATGTAGGACTAGGAGGGAGTCTTATAATGGGAGGTCTTATAAGGGAGATCCCACTGTATACCCAATGGCAAAGGTTCCATGCACCCCCAGCACCCTGCAACCTCGCTCACACCCCCAGCTTACTGCTTTCCAAGGCCAGCGCCTTCTCATGTTTGACAGTGTTTTGACCTTTTATTTCAGAATCACACCCTGTTGCTAGTTTAAAGGCCACTTCCATGCAACCATTTACTGTACAATGTACTATAGCAAAGTTAAGAGTCTAGTAGTACAGGTGATTACTCATGATTCACACTTTGACGCAGACAGTCCCTCCATGTATTTATGCATAGTTATCTGTCTGTGTTCTGTGAGCCAATGAATGCACAGCTACACGTACATCATAGCATGCGTACTGTATTTTTCGGACAATAAGGCGATACTTTTTACCCCCCAGACTCAGACCCCTGCAGCTTACTTAGTTATAATATGACTAATAAAATAGCAAGAAAATAACTAAAATTATAATAACTAAAATCTGAATTTTGTGTATAATTTGGGGGGTGCGCCCGCCCGCCTTATAGCTACAGTCCGAAAAATATGATAAACTGTATGTGTCAACAGTCTGTGCAAACTTCAAGAGTTGAAATCCAATTCAATGTCATACAGTTTCCATCTCACCCACTCCCTTACTCTTTTTCTCTATCACCTCCCCCCCCTCCCCTGTTGTACCTCCCATTTCTTCAGCTTGACAGTACAATAGTCACTGATCGCTTGAAGACACACCTTGGTAGTTTACTGCCACACGTTTTAAGAGAATGAATAGAGAAATACTGAGGGCGTCACTAAAGGGCCGGCCACACGTCCACTAAAATCGTACGACTGTACGATGCGATTCGATCATATGGTCTCGGAAAACAAATGTGATTCGCGCTTCGAGACCACGTGATCGAATCGCATCGCACAGTCGTGCAACTTTAGTGGACGTGTGGTTGGCCCTTAAGCCACTGTATCCAGCCATGAACGCATTCATCCTCTCTCTCTCTCTCTGAGTCTCTCTCTCTCTCTCACACGCACACACGCAGACAGAGTGTCCTGCAGGCTATCAATAAACAATTACATCGTCGGGCAGTCCCCTCCTCAACAGGGTGTGGGGCCAACTCCCTGCCTCCCCCAGCCAACTGTTATCCCCCCAGCTAATCTATGCCCTGTCATAAAGCTATCATCTCAGCTTAACGTCTGTATCACATTTCTCTATTGTACAGCTGCTACATACTGAACTGGGGACACTTTGAAGCCAGGGGCGAGTTTCACAAGGGCTAACGTTATGTAGCGTGAGCGCAAATCGGAAAAAACGGTACTAAGAAACACCTCTTTCGCCGACGTTTGCCAAAAACGTTTTGTGGCTGTCATCGAGCTAGCTTTTCGCGAACTATCACGTGACTAGCATGGTGTCAATACATTTCTCGTTTTTGATTGGTCCATTAAAGTTTGGTTAAAATAATTTAAAAAAATTGACCAATCAGACAAGAGCTTGTAATATTCTTCCGCAAACGCTTTCTAAAATGTTTCTTAGGTCCCGTTTGCCGTAAGCGTTATTCGCTCGGCGACCGTTATCTAGAGAAACTCGCCCCAGATTTGTGCCTGTGTATAAATCAAGTGGCATTGTATCCGCTGTTCAAATGTCATTCTGACCCTCAGTGAGTCAGTATGGGACCAAAAGAATGCTTTTATATTTTACTGGCATATTGGTTACATTCATCACTGTCCATGTGCAAAACTACAACTACAGCTTGCAATGTAAAGTCAGTTTCTGATGACTACCTAAGTGCTCAACTTCTTTCATTACACTTTCAAATCCATGGATTCCGAAAACTACACAGAAGCAGCAAAGGAACTGTTTGAATTGGCATTTGAAGTTTGAATATTATATACAGTGGAACCTCCCTTATAAGACCTTCACAAATCATCCAAAATGAGGTTGCCCCACATGGCCGAAAGGCCGAAGAGGGCGTTTAACCCTATTATCACTCACTCCAAAATGAGGTCTTATATGGGAGGGGTCTTGTAAGGGAGGTAATTCTAATACTTACAAAGAAGGGCCATGTCTCAGAGAAGTAGGTCTTATGTGGGAGGGAGTCTTATAATGGGAGGTCTTATAAGGGAGGTTCCACTGTAATATTGTCTAATTAATAAATAACTTTACTTCTTTTATTCTTCATAATCAGGGTTGAATTTCCTTTCCTGTTTTTTTCTCAGTAGGATTGTTTTGTTTTTGTTGTTGATTTACCCTGGCTAAAAGCCTCCAGGGATCATCCCAACAGCTTGAACACTATGGTACAAACGCACCAGCTAGGGATGAGAACATTACGTGAGTGACCGTTTTTGATTAGCTCGCCACATGGGCAGCCACACTCCGTCTTCGGGGGAATAATATGGTACTGAATCAAACTGTCCAGGCATGAAATACCTGAAGGGTATGCACAGTGACTTCCTTCCCCTGCGTGTACATATAAGACAGTAGTATTGAGCTCTGCAAGACAGGACACAGGGAAGGCTCAGGCTGGGAGAAGACTGCCACTACCACAGTACCCAGTTCCTTCCATTCAATCACCCACTCAACTCCTCTCCCTGTCTCCCGCTCTCTCTCTCTCCGTCTCTCTCTCTCTCTCTCATAAATTGCTGTATATCTTACATATATATAACACCAACTATTCTGCATTCCTTACCCCTCCCACTGTTCCCTCAATGTGCGATCAAACATGTTTGTGGTTTTGTAATGAATTATGTATGTATTATTAGTTATATGCCATTGTTCATTCTCCCCCTCCCCACTGTTCCCTTGTGACATGGGCAGAAGGCCTAGTCAGTAAACTGAGTTGAGTTGAGTTGAGTTGAGTCTCTCTCTCTCTCTCTCTCTCTCTCTCTCTCTCTCTCTCTCTCTCTCTCCATCCCTCTATTTACCTGTGTACCCACTCTCTTTTTCATCTCCCTCTTTACCCGAGTCTCTGTGTGTGTGTGTGTGTGTGTGTGTGTGTGTGTGTGTGTGTGTGTGTGTGTGTGTGTGTGTGTGTGTGTGTACATGTGTGTGTGTGCGTATGTGCATACATGCGTGTGTGTGTGTGCATGTGCATGTGTGTGTGCATGTCTTCTTCGATCGCTCAGACAGTTTCCTGTCAATTATGAGCGCAGATGCATCATGCTGCTGTCATGCGCCTAACTAAGAAATAGTTAAGTCCGACTTAGGCAGGAGGAAATCTTTTGGAAAGTGTTTCTTGAAAAAAGGCAGGAGAATGGACAGGTAAGGCAGAAAGAAAGTAGATGACAGTAAGCAAAGGGAAAAGGCAGAATCAAAGAGTCTGACAGATTAGAGGAAGCTACAAGCATAGAATTTCCAGAAGGTGGGAGAACTATTTATGCAAAAAACACCCTCTGGTATCCCCACAGGGGTGGTGGGGTGGGAGTGGGGGGTGCATGTGTGTGCGTGCATGTGTGTGTGTGTTTATGTGTGTCTGTCTGTGTGTGTGTGTGTCTGAGTTCTAATGGCTCTTTGGCTGTGTCATTAGTGAATAATGAAGTGTGGACTGTGCCTTTCTGTGGATAGCAATGGGCTGATAAGACAGTGGGGGGAATATAGCTCTAGACACAATGCTACTCTGTCAATGACATGTGTGGTGAACACAGATATGGAATGAATAGAGAGAGAGAGAGAGAGAGAGAGAGAGAGAGAGAGAGAGAGAGAGAGAGAGAGAGAGAGAGAGAGACAGACAGAGTGAGAGAGATGCATTGGGTCAGAGTGAGAGACAACAGAGCGAGGCAGGGAGGGAGAGAGAGAGAGAGAGAGAGAGAGAGAGAGAGAGAGAGAGAGAGAGAGAGAGAGAGAGAGAGAGAGAGAGAGAGAGAGAGAGAGAGAGAGAGAACGGTTGACTTCCCTTAGGGTGTGTGCTTGCTTATAATTTTTATGTATATATACATACACTAAATGATACAGTGCAAGTGCATGTAAACTGTTGTACTATGCACGCATGTGTTTGTGTGTGTGTAATCAAGACACTGAGAGAGAGAGAGAGAGTGTGCGTGTACATGTATTACTCTGTGTGTGTTACTGTGTGTGTGCATGATACATGCATTTGTTGTGAGTGTGTGAGTGCAAGTAACTTGTAAGGAAAGAGAAGAGCTGTAGAGTGAGAGACTTACAGACAGAGAAGAGAAACAGACACAGAGAGAAACAGACACAGAGAGACTTACAGACAGAGAAACAGACACAGAGAGACTGACAGACAGAGAGACAGACAGAGAGAGACTTACAGACAGAGAAACAGACACAGAGAGACAGAGACAGAGAAACAGACAGAGAGACTTACAGACAGAGAAAGAGCACAGACAGAAACAGAGACAGTTTACAGAGAGACAGCCAAACAGAAAGAGACAGACAGACAGAAACAGGGACAGTTTACAAGAATCTCCCGTTTCTTGCTACAAGAATGTTCCGTACTATGCAGTACCTGTACATACAATAGAGTATTGTTAGCTTGGAGAGTGGAAAAACTGGTATTCTACCTGTAAGCCTACCTTAGCAAACCTATCACCTGTATTCACCTGTACCTGTCTGTGTAAGCAACAGTTCAGAGACTCTTTGTGCAAATCTCCCAGCTTCTCCCAGTCTTGCTTTATCTCAGTCTGTCAGCAGTCAAACTGCTGTCTCTTAGCTAGAGATGGAAAGTCTATCCTTGATTTAAAACCCTTTCACCGCCAATGTCGCATTGATGCACCACAATGGCTCAACACCCAGGGCCATGGCACTAAAGGGCATCAAATCAGGGCCTGTTATTTCAACATCTTCTTCATTTTGGGAGATAAGGATAGGCCTATAGGCCTAATGAATTATGCAATATTGCAGATAGATGAATTACCCAATATTTAATGGATTTTTGGCTGAAAAATGGCTGGCGGCGAAAGGGTTAAGTTTAATGGTATTTTTTTGCTAAAATATGTCTGGTGGTGTGGTGAAAGGGTTTAAGCCTATTCCAATCCTGAACGCACCCCTCACCCAACACCCCCCAACTATTCACACACTTACTTTTGTTTCAAGGGCTGGTCTGCATTCAGTTTCCATCTTCCTCTCTTTATCATTCAGTTGCTCCTATTTGCATCGTGTGTGGTGTTTGTCTACAATATATCACTTTTGTCTTTTTACATATATATTCTTTCTTCTTTTGCATCCCCAGGCCATATGGCCATGATGGGTGAGGTATGTATGTGTCTGGTTTTCAGTTTTCACTGGTCTCCCCGCTGCATTCAGTCGACGCATTCCAATTTTGGAGGATTTACCTGCATTGAAAAACTTAACACAAGAATGAAGAGCAAGGAAAATGCTTGTGAGTCTGCAACTGAGAGCACACACAAACACACATGCACACACACACGCACACACGCACACACACACACACACACACACACACACACACACACACACACACACACACACACACACACACGCACACGCACAGCACACGCACACGCACACACAGAGGGGAGGGGGAGGGGAACTCAGGTGTGGTCCAAGCAAAGTGAACTAAACTATGCTACAGTATAATATCTAACTTCTAAGGTGTATGGTCAATATCACTGGTCAAATCACAATCACTGAATCAGATTTTATAAATACCTCAGTATAACCCATCGACCTGATTAAAGTGAGAAGATTGCGTTTGCCGGAATGTTGTAGAAGGGAATGAGTTGGGGTGGTGGGAGTTTTAAGAAGAGCTGTGTGTGTGTGTGTGTGTGTGCGTGTGTGTGCGTGTGTGCGTGTGCGCACGCGTGTATGCATGCATGCATGTGTACAAATGTGTGTGTATGTTTGTAGACTCTGTGTGTGTGTATGCTCTCTGTGTGTGTGTTTGTGTGTGTGCATGTGCGCATGTATGTGTGTGTGTGCATGCGCGCATGTATGTGTGTGTGCATGCGTAAGCGTGTATGCATGCGTGCTAGCATGCGTGCAAACATGTGTGTATATATATATATATTGTGTGTGTGCGCGTGTGCGCGTGCATGGTGTATGCATGTGTCATGTGTGTGTGTGTGTGTGTGTGCATGTGTGCGTGCGCGCACTGTGTGTGTGTGTGTGTGTGCGTGCGTGCGTGTGTCGGTGTCTGTGTGTGCAGCATTGACTCTTTCTGTTGATTCAGGGTGTTAGCCTACATGACCCCCCCCTCCCCCACTGGCCCGGCCTGGCCCCAATGTTGCAGGTTGGGTTTGCCTGCCCCTGGTCAACACAGTACAACACTTCAACCTCATTTCTCCTTGCCCCCGCCCCCCACACACACACCTCCCTCCCCCTTCCTGTTTGTCCTTGCCTTAGTCTTGCCAGGAATCCCCCCTCCAGGTTGTTTTTTCTTCTAGTCCCCTCCTTAAATCTCCTTTTCTACCCCCCACTCCCAGTCCCACCCCCCTTTCTTGCAAAATCTTCCTTTTCTTTCTCCCCCACCCACTACCTCAAGAGGTGTGGTGGTCACTTTGTCTCTTGTTGCAAGGTGAGGTCTGATTGATACAGGTTGAGTTAGGATTTATTGTTTAAAGAGAATTGGGTTGCTCAGGTGTGTGATTTAAAAAAAAAAAAGTGTGTGTGTGTGTGTGCGTGCATGTGTGCATGTATGTGTACATGTGTGTGTATGTGTATGTGTGTGTGCATATATACATGTATACATGTGTGTGTATACACAGTGTGTGTGTGTGTGTGTGTGTGTGTGTGTGTGTGTGTGTGTGTGTGTGTGTGTGTGTGTGTGTGTGTGTGTGCGTGTGCGTGTGTGTATGCGTGCGTGCATGTGTGCATGCGCGTGTGTGTGCATGTATGTATACATGTGTGCGTTATGCATACATGATGCACTACTTTGAAAGACAAATCAGTTTGACTTGTAAGCAAGAGTACCCTACTGGAAGGAAGCAACAACAGCATGAGAATCAACATCTAAAGTGTAAAAAACTGTCCAAAATACACTTTTTCTTCTTCTCTTTTGAGAAAATGAGAAGAAGCAATAGGGAGGTTGAATGGGGAAATGATGTTAGTACATGTATCAACAGCAGCTGTCCTGATATCAATACTACACCACCACCACCCCTCCTTATCCCCATCACCCCATTTCCCACCCTCACCCTGCTGAAAGTCACAAATTCACCTGAGCATAAATATCTCTCTGTCTGTCTGTCTGTCTGTCTCTCTCTCTCACTCTGTCCCCCTCTCTCTCTTTCTCATGAATCCCACCTCCATCTCTTTCTGTTTGCTGGAGTAGGTGTTGTTCTTACCTCTTACCATCTGGTAAAGATGAACATTTCAGCAACAACATGTAACAATATCCTGCACTGCACTCCTCCATCTTTCCCCCCACTTACCTGGCAGTGCATCATCAGGACTATCACCAGCACCCCCCTAGCCCTCACTGCATTACATTACACTGGGCTGCTTTTTGTAGGAATGTTATGCATGAACGCAGGCCAGTGTCTACATTAACCCAGGAAGTGAGCAGAAACAGCATACAGTGTATGTTTTCTCCCACAACCAGGATGTCATTCATTCATTCATCTTCATTCGATCGCTCAGTCAAAAGTTGTACTTCAGCATCAAGCCTACAAAGCAGCTTCGTTCAAGTGCCAGTCCCAGACTAGCTTTAGTCTCAGGCTATCTTTTAGGCCTAGGACAAGTTAACTTCCTGCACATTCCCCCTCTGCTCTCTTCAAGTTAAGCCCCAACATCATATATCAGGTGCTGCTGTTGTGAATGATGAAGCTGCAGTTTATTTTGTTACTTGGGCAAGTAAGCAACTATGGTGTATATTTCTGACTTATTCAGTTATTGGCCCATTCTCCTGCTTTTCCCAAAAAAAATCTTCCATAGTTTTCTCCTTTGAGCTCCTCCGAAATCGGAATGCATCGTCTGAATGCAGCGGGGAGACCAGTGAAAACTGGAGAATGGACACATACGTACCCATTGTGGCCTTATGGCCCGGGAACGCAGAAGAAGAAGATGCACAGGTCAAAAAATGAAGAGCAACAGGTAATTAATTAGTAATGGACTGGACATCGCAGGTGATAACGAGAGTGAAGAGGCAATCAATTAGGGATGGAACAATCATCACAAGTCAGAGAACGACCTGTTCATGACAGTGCATCATTGACTGCCTCGGAGAAAATCGCCTCCAGTGTCATTATGAGTCATTCTGCAGCTGATTGGGATAGCAACAAGCATCATTCATTTTATCTGACGGAAAAAAACAACTTGTTCATTTATTTGTCTCTGATAAAGAAAATTTCTCATTTATATCATACTAGCGCAACGCCCCGTACCGGTAACACCTAGTACTGGTAACGCCTTGTACAGGTAACGCCAAGTACCGGTACCGAGTACCGGTTTCGCCAGGTCCGCAAAATATTATATTTTTACTTTTGTGGCTAAAAATACAATTTTTTGACCCCTACCACTTTGAAGGCCTACCGATCTCCATGACCTTGACCTTGACCTTGATCGGTATGCAATCATCAGAACAACCATAAGCCAAAGTACCTACATGCCAAGTTTGAAGTCCCTAAGACCAACGGTGTGGACGTTATAGCCCCTTAAAGATTTTCGGTTTTCAAGGTCATAGGCCAAGGTGAAGGTCATGACGGTGATAATTTATGCGCGGATGCCTTCTCTCATGGTGACACGCCACCACACAAAACTGGAAACGATTCGGTAAAGCAGTTCGGGAGATATGCGTGGGACAGTAAAACCCAATGATTAGACCCCTACCACTTTCAAGGCATACCGATCTCCCTGATGTTGACCTTGACCTTCATTGGTACGCCATCATCAGAACGGCCATAAGCGAAAGTACATCCATGCTAAGTTTCAAGACTCTAGGACCTGCGGTGTGGAAGTTATGGCCCCTTAACGATTTTCGGTTTTGAAGGTCATACACCAACGTCAAGGTCAGGACGGCAAAACGTTTTGCACAGATGCCTTTCTCTGATGGGGACACACCACCACACAAAATTTGAAGGCAATTCGGTCAAGCGGTTCGGGAGATCCTTGGGACAGACAGAAAAGAACAAACAAACAATAAAAAAAGGAAACAACCCCGAACAGCTGGGATTTACTAACCGCAAGTGCGTGTGGAGCTGCGTGTGGTCCCCCCCTCCCCACGACCCCTTGGCGGAGGTTTCCAAAAAGTAAGGGCGGCATGACCTTCCGAGGGTGCCAAGGATGCTTGATACCAAATTTGGTGTTGATCGGTTGAGAACTGTGGCCCCCTCCAGCCCACCCCCCTGAACACCCCCCCACACACACACCCGACCATCCCCCCCTCCCCCCTCCAGCCCCCCTCATCCCCCCCCCCTCACCCCCCCCCCCCCACGCTCACAGCTGACACGCACTTGCCGTTAGTAAATCCGAGCTGCGTGTGGTCCCCCCCCCCTCCTCACGACCCCTTGGCGGAGGTTTCAGAAAAGTAAGGACGGCATGACCTTCGGAGGGTGCCAAGGATGCTTGATACCAAATTTGGTGTCGATCGGTTGAGAACTGTGGCCGTAATCCGAGCTGCGTGTGGTCCCCCCCCCTCCCCATGACCCCTTGGCGGAGGTTTCCGAAAAGTAAGCATGACCTTCGGAGGGTGCCAAGGATGCTTGATGCCAAATTTGGTGTCGATCGGTTGAGAACTGTGGCCGTGCATAAGGGACACACAGACAGACAGACAGACACACAGACAGACAGACACACACACAGACAGATTTTGAAAAGATAAGATGTTGTTTTCGTTCCCCAGCTTAAACGCTCTGGCGGGGGCACACCCAGTGCCATGTGAACATTTCTCATGGCCTTGGGTGGGAAGATTGCGTGTATGGCTGCTTTTAAAGGGCCCCGCCACATGGGCGGCCATACTCCGACTTCAGAGGACCTCATTATCATATGATCTAGGCTGTTTCTATACAGGGTCTCAGGAGTCAGTGTCCAGTTCTCCTTCTTATTTTCAGCCATCTTCTCTCA
>CM065708.1:39092198-39119698 GCA_017654935.2 Phymorhynchus buccinoides
CAATTGATTGATTGATTGGTTTGATTGATTGGTTGGTTGATTGATTGTTCATTGACAGCTGATTGGTTGGTTGATTGATCAATTGGTTGGTTGATTGATCAATTGGTTAGGTTGGTTGATTGATCAATTGGTTGGTTAATTGGTTGGTTGATTTATCAATAGATTGATGTTTAATTGATTGATTTTTCTTGTAGGTTGATGAAATCCGTACATCTGATGATGCCCTAGTGCGAGTGAAGCTGATGATGTTTTATGAACTGAACAACATAGAGCTCATGGTAATGTCTGTCCTGTGTTTGTCTGTCTCCTTGCCTTCATCAACTGTGTGGCCTTACAAACCAAAACTGTCCATTGTCATTTGTGTCTGATGTCCTTGTGTGTGTGTGATAGGCCTTACAAACCAAAACTGTGTGTGTGTTTACATCTGATGCTCCTTGTGTGTGTCAACTGATGTGTGAGAGTATGACTGTGTGTGTACCCTATTTTTCGGATCATTAGGCGCTGCTGTGTAAAAGGCGAATACAGCAATTTTTAAGAGAAATCTGAAACAATTGAAGCAAAAGGCGCCCTCGTTTATAAGGCGATGCACACCTCGCAAAAGAAAATCAAACTTCGAAGCCCGTATGTGTCCTGTAAACGCTTACCGACCGCCATTACTGCTGTCATAAACAAGAGTTGGCTCCCTTTTCAATTGATGTTGTGTTTGGACAATTTTTCAAAACAAATTGATAGAATTGTGGCATTTTAAGCTCTACAACGATGCTTTTTTTTACATCCAATGAAGGGTTATGGCATCTGTTGGACTGTGTCTCGGATGATAATAGGGATTTTGAAGCATTTTAGCGTGAATATTTGTTGTATCGGCGACTCATGACACTTTCGATATATTCGGAGGAGGAAGTGTGATGATCTATAAACTTGTGTTCTTCTCTGTTTTGCAGCTGGATTCCACTATGGACCCAATGGCTGATTTCATCAAGTGAGTTATGCTCTTCTCTCTGGCCGTATTGTGGGTGTGTTTGGGCGGCAGTTGGGTAGCGCTGTGCGTGCATGCATGCATGCATGTATGTGTGTATGTAGGCCTGTGTTTGGTACTTTCATGCACTGACAAATGGTCATCCTTATATTGTCATGCAGAAATAAAAGTGCCATATCTCCAAAAAAACACGTTGCTGTACAAGAGAAGAATTTCTGTCATTTCATATCAAAATTCTTCTTCTTCTTCGTTCGCTCAAACAGTTTCCTGTCATATGAGTGTATATGCTGCCATTATGCGCCTAAGAAATAGCTAGGCCCAGCATGTCCGACTTCGGCTGAAGAAATCTTTGTAAGAATTTATTTTTTTTAAAGGCAGGAGAATGGACCAGTAAGATAGAAAGATAGCGGATGACAGTAAGCAAAGGGAAAAGGCAGAGTCAAAGAGAGTGATGGATTAGAGGAAGTTACAAGCACAGAACTTCCAGAAGGTGGGGGGACTATTTATACAAAAGACCCCCCAGTATCCCCACGGGGGGATATCAAAATTAATAACATCAGATTTGTTCTTATGGCATCACCATCAGTGGGGTTTTTGGTGTGTGTTTTTGCCAGTGTTTTTGTCTTTGAAAATTGTAATTTACAGCTGATTCACCTTGCCTTCATCAACTGATAGGCCTTACAAACCAAAACTGTCCATTGTCATTTACAGCTGATTCTCTTTGCCTTCATCAACTGATAGGCCTTACAAACTAAAACTGTCCATTGTCATTTACAGCTGATTCACTTTGCCTTCATCAACTGATAGGCCTTACAAACCAAAACTGTCCATTGTCATTTACAGCTGATGCTCCTTGCCTTCATCAACTGATAGGCCTTACAAACCAAAACTGTCCATTGTCATTTACAGCTGATTCTCTTTGCCTTCATCAACTGATAGGCCTTACAAACCAAAACTGTCCATTGTCATTTACAGCTGATGCTCCTTGCCTTCATCAACTGATAGGCCTTACAAACCAAAACTGTCCATTGTCATTTACAGCTGATGCTCCTTGCCTTCATCAACTGATAGGCCTTACAAACCAAAACTGTCCATTGTCATTTACAGCTGATGCTCCTTGCCTTCATCAACTGATAGGCCTTACAAACCAAAACTGTCCATTGTCATTTACATCTGATGCTCCTTGCCTTATTCAACTGATAGGCCTTACAAACCAAAACTGTCCATTGTCATTTACAGCTGATGCTCCTTGCCTTATTCAACTGATAGGCCTTACAAACCAAAACTGTCCATTGTCATTTACAGCTGATGCTCCTTGCCTTATTCAACTGATAGGCCTTACAAACCAAAACTGTCCATTGTCATTTACAGCTGATGCTCCTTGCCTTCATCAACTGATAGGCCTTACAAACTAAAACTGTCCATTGTCATTTACAGCTGATGCTCCTTGCCTTATTCAACTGATAGGCCTTACAAACCAAAACTGTCCATTGTCATTTACAGCTGATGCTCCTTGCCTTATTCAACTGATAGGCCTTACAAACCAAAACTGTCCATTGTCATTTACAGCTGATGCTCCTTGCCTTCATCAACTGATAGGCCTTACAAACTAAAACTGTCCATTGTCATTTACAGCTGATGCTCCTTGCCTTATTCAACTGATAGGCCTTACAAACCAAAACTGTCCAGTTTTGGGTTACTTCCATTTTACTTTTGTGTTATTTATCTACACATTTTATCAAACCTTTCTTTTTTCTTGGAAAGAAAAAGGGTATGGGTAAGAAAATCCCCCTGTGGGGATACTGGGGGTCTTTTGTATAAATAGTTCCCCCACCTTCTGGATGTTCTGTGCTTGTAACTTCCTCTAATCTGTCACTCTTTGACTCTGCCTTTTCCCTTTGCTTACTGTCATCTACTATCTTTCTGCCTTACCGGTCCATTCTCCTGCCTTTTTTTCAAGAAACACTTTCGAAACGATTTCCTCCAGCCAAAGTCGGACTTGCTGGGCCTAATTATTTCTTAGTTAGGCACATAACGGCAGCATGACGCATCTGCGCTCATAATTGACAGGAAACTGTCTGAGCGATCGAAGAAGAAGGGTTGAAAATTAGATGAAGGAATAGGTGTACATTCATTTCATGCCTTGTTTGTTTTGCGTCAGTTATGAAACATTGGTGTGTTTCAGCTGCCTGTGTGCTGATGTCGTTGCCTACGCCGCCCAAAAGACGTGAGTGTACACCATTGATGTTAACCCTTTGAAGCGCTGTGATGAGTTTACCTGCCCTCAGTATGACTTGAAGTGTGTGTGCGTGTGTGTGTGTGTGCAAATTATATATATACAAAAATATGTTCTACTTGCCACAGCCTATAGCCTTTAACAGATCATAACCTCCCCATGGGGATACCGGGGGTCTTTCGTATAAATAGTTCCCCCACCTTCTGGAAGTTCTGTGCATGTAACTTCCTTTAATCTGCCACTCTCTTTGACTCTGCCTTTTCCCTTTGCTCTCTGTCATCTGCTATCTTTCTGACTTATTGACCCATTCTCCTGACTTTTTTCAAAATAATCTTCCAAACAATTTTTCTTCTTTGAGCTCCTCCGAAATCGGAATGTGTCAGCTGTATGCAGCGGGGAGACCACTGAAAACCGGACGCATACGTACCTTACCCATTATGGCCTTATGGCCTGGGAACGCAGAAGAAGAAGATCATAACGAGAAACTGACACTAGTGGAAGAGAGGTTTGCTGAAGTGACATCATTTCTCTACTTATGTGTCCTATGCACCAGCTATCATGTTGACTTCAACTGCTGGAATGTGTGATCCTACTACGTTTGTTTTGTTTTCTAGTTAGTTGTTTATAGGCAGAGGAGTGAAAGGATCTAAAACCTTTATAGTCCAGAAGGGAACCATCTCTAAATTGCCTAGAAAACGAGATTTTTCATCTTTTTACGTAAATTATATCTTTAAACGACTATATCTTCATGCTGATCAGGATATAAGTGGCAATTTTCTACCATAATACTTCTTAAACATCATACTACCAATACCAGTTGGAATGTTTTAGCCTGCTCAAATAATAAAAAACAATAACAAATCTCGTTTTCTAGGCTATTTGTAGAGACTTAGAGATGGTTTCCTTCTGGAGTATTACTCACATACTTTGATTGATGATTTTTTTTCTCAGCTATTTGTAATTCATAGAACAGGCAGGAGAGCTTAACAACTTGAAACATTTTCTACTTCTACTGGAACAACATCAACATTGGTTACATCTTTTTATCAGTTATTTTGATTATTTTCATATGATAATTAGGTATTAGGTACTTTATAGTCACAGAGGCGTTTCTGTGAAATTTGGGTTGCTCCCACCTGGAGAGCGCGTCGCAGCCAGAGGCGCGCCACCCTTTCTTTCTTTTTTTTGCATGTGATTTTTGTGTGACAGATCAGGAAGGAAAGGTGGGGGGGGGGTAAATTTTGACCAAATGACAACTTTTTCATTGCCACTGTGTTTAACGTATGCTAAGTGCATGGGCACACAGGACCTCGGTTTATCGTCTCTTCCGAAAGACTCCACATTCAGACCGTAAGGCCTAGTGCAAAGTGAGAGGAAAAATCCCCTGTACCCAGGTTCGAACTCGGGTTTACTTGACACGAAGCGAACGCGCTACCACTGTGCCACTCTACACCTCTTTTGACACTTACACATTTCCATACATTTTCCAGTTACCTGGAGTTCATAGAACAAGTAGGGGAGCTAAACGACCTGAAGCATTTCCCTCGTCTGGTGGAGCGCTGTCGTAACATCGGCTACAGCGTCACCAAGGTGGTGTTCCGCGGTTACTACGCCCACGACAAACTGCAGAAAATGCACGACTCGGCCATTGCTCAGCGAAACGAGCTCAAACTTTCGGTGAATTGTTTTCTTCTTTTTCTTCTTTTATTAGTTTTATACATTTATGACAAATTACAGTTCATGCATGACTATTGCTCAGAGGGTCCTTGGCTATTCACTGTGTCTGTACACGTGATGCGAGTGAAACTGACCCATGGCCAATATTAAAATGATGCAGCTGTGCCCAATGGAAGCTGTCTTTACCAGTGGCAGTTCTCCCTACACGCCGTAAAGAATTGTTGGTTGTTGTCACTCCATGGGTGGAGTGAATGTGAGGGTGGCTCCATGAATGAAGCGAAGTCCCCTGAAGTCGGAGTATGGCTGCCCATGTGGCGGGGGCCTTTAAAAGCAGCCATACACGTAATCTTCCCACCCCAAGGCCATGCGAAATGTTCACGTGGGACTGGGTGTGCCCCCAGAGTGTTAAGCTGGGGAACGAAAACAACAACAACAACTATTGCTCAGCGTACTGAGCTCAAAGTGACTGTGATTATAGCGACTGTTATAGCGACTGTTTCCTCTTTTTCTCCTTTTGCTGTTTTTGTTTGTTTTTAGTTAGCATATTTCTCAGACTAAATACTAAAAAGTCACACTTTATTATGAGGCACCACCCACATTTTACACCAAGTTCAGACTTTGTTACTGTCTTTTCTTACTGTTTTTGTCACATTGAAAGGCGCAGTGGTCTCAGTCTGGGGGAAACTATCCCCAAACTCCCCAATCTCAAACTTTGGCTCATGCATGGTTCAGCATTCAGCACACCAATCTCAAACTTTGGCTCATGCATGGCTCAGCATTCAGCACACCTATCTCAAACTTTGGCTCATGCATGATTCAGCATTCAGCACACCAATCTCAAGCTTTGGCTCATGCATGGTTCAGCATTCAGCACACCTATCTCAAGCTTTGGCTCATGCATGGTTCAGCATTCAGCACACCTATCTCAAGCTTTGGCTCATGCATGGCTCAGCATTCAGCACACCTATCTCAAGCTTTGGCTCATGCATGGTTCAGCATTCAGCACACCTATCTCAAACTTTGGCTCATGCATGGTTCAGCATTCAGCACACCAATCTCAAACTTTGGCTCATGCATGGTTCAGCATTCAGCACACCTATCTCAAACTTTGGCTCATGCATGGCTCAGCATTCAGCACACCAATCTCAAACTTTGGCTCAGCATTCAGCACACCAATCTCAAACTTTGGCTCATGCATGGCTCAGCATTCAGCACACCAATCTCAAGCTTTGGCTCATGCATGGTTCAGCATTCAGCACACCAATCTCAAACTTTGGCTCATGCATGGCTCAGCATTCAGCACACCAATCTCAAGCTTTGGCTCATGCATGGTTCAGCATTCAGCACACCAATCTCAACTTTGGCTAATGCATGGCTCAGCATTCAGCACACCAATCTCAAACTTTGGCTAATGCATGGCTCAGCATTCAGCACACCAATCTCAAACTTTGGCTCATGCATGGCTCAGCATTCAGCACACCTATCTCAAACTTTGGCTCATGCATGGTTCAGCATTCAGCACACCAATCTGAAACTTTGGCTCAGCATTCAGCACACCTATCTCAAACTTTGGCTCATGCAGGGCTCAGCATTCAGAACACCAATCTCAAACTTTGGCTCATGCATGGCTCAGCATTCAGCACACCAATCTCAAACTTTGGCTCATGCATGGCTCAGCATTCAGCACACCTATCTCAAACTTTGGCTCATGCATGGTTCAGCATTCAGCACACCAATCTCAAACTTTGGCTCATGCATGGCTCAGCATTCAGCACACCAATCTCAAACTTTGGCTCATGCATGGCTCAGCATTCAGCACACCTATCTCAAACTTTGGCTCAGCATTCAGCACACCAATCTCAAACTTTGGCTCATGCATGGCTCAGCATTCAGCACACCTATCTCAAACTTTGGCTCATGCAGGGCTCAGCATTCAGCACACCAATCTCAAACTTTGGCTCATGCATGGCTCAGCATTCAGCACACCAATCTCAAACTTTGGCTCATGCATGGTTCAGCATTCAGCACACCAATCTCAAACTTTGGCTCATGCATGGCTCAGCATTCAGCACACCAATCTCAAACTTTGGCTCATGCATGGTTCAGCATTCAGCACACCTATCTCAAACTTTGGCTCATGCATGGTTCAGCATTCAGCACACCAATCTCAAACTTTGGCTCATGCATGGTTCAGCATTCAGCACACCTATCTCAAACTTTGGCTCATGCATGGTTCAGCATTCAGCACACCTATCTCAAACTTTGTTGTTTTCCTGCTATGTTCTCTTCTTCAGCATAAATCATTTGGTGTTAAATTCCCTGGAAAATATTTGATGCTAAGTGTGTGTGTGTGTGTGTGTGTGTGTGTGTGTGTGTGTGTGTGAGTGTGTGTGTGTGTGTGTGTGTGTGTGTGTGTGTGTGTGTGTGTGTGTGTGTGTGTGTGTGTGTGTGTGTGTGTGTGTGTGTGTGCGTGCATGCGTGCGTGCGTGTGTGTGTGTGTGTGTAAAAATAATTGTGTGTGTGTGTGTGTGTGTGTGTGTGTGTGCTGCGCAGTGTGTGTGTGATGTGTGTCTGTGAGTGTGTGTGTGTGTGTGTGTGCAGTGTGAGAAAGAGGAGCAGGTGGCCCTGGTGTGTATTGATGTGTGTGCTGTGCATATTCATTGTGCATGCGTGCGTGCGTGCGTGTGTTAATTCTAAAAATAATTCTTGAAACTGTTTGTTCTTTCACTTACCATATCTTCTTTGTGTGCTGCGCAGTATGAGAAAGAGGAGCAGGAACAGGCCCTGGTGGACAGTTATTGATCTGTTTTCTGTCTTTATTCATTCCCTCCATTTCTGTCGTGCGCAGTATGAGAAAGAGGAGCAGGAACAGGCCCTGGTGGACAGTTATTGATCTTTTTTCTGTCTTTATTCATTCCCTCCATTTCTGTTGTGCGCAGTATGAGAAAGAGGAGCAGGAACAGGCCCTGGTGGACAGTTATTGATCTGTTTTCTGTCTTTATTCATTCCCTCCATTTCTGTTGTGCGCAGTATGAGAAAGAGGAGCAGGAACAGGCCCTGGTGGACAGTTATCTTTTTTCTGTCTTTATTCATTACCTCCATTTCTGTTGTGTGCAGTATGAGAAAGAGGAGCAGGAACAGGCCCTGGTGGACAGTTATTGATCTTTTTTCTGTCTTTATTCATTCCCTCCATTTCTGTTGTGCGCAGTATGAGAAAGAGGAGCAGGAACAGGCCCTGGTGGACTCCAAGCTGAATGCAGACATCAACCGCATGGAGCAAGGTGGGTCCTTCCTGCATTCATTCACTTAGCACCACATTCCACCTCTTACATGTCGCTCAGACAGTTTCCTGTCAATTATGAGCGCAGATGCATCATGCTGCCATTATGCGCCTAAGTAAGAAATACCAGCATGTCCGACTTCGGCTGGAGGAATCTTTGTGAAAGTGTTTCTTGAAAAAAGGCAGGAGAATGGACCGACCGGTAAGGCAGAAAGATAGTAGATGACAGTAAGCAAAGGGAAAAGGCAGAGTCAAAGAGAGTGACAGATTAGAGGAAGTTACAAGCACAGAACTTCCAGAAGGTGGGGAACTATTTATACAAAAGACACCCCCCCCCCCCCCCGGTATCCCCCCGGGGGGATGTTACATGTTCATCATCATAGACAACATTTACCGTCATTGACGGACTACAAGCCGCTTCGTAATATAAGCCACACCCCCTTCTTTAAAAGAAATCTGAAAAAAGTAACACATAAGCTTCGTCGAAGCGTATGCCGCGGAAGCGTGGCGATGCATGATGTCCGCTTCCGGTTGAGCCGAGAGTTGATCGCGGGTGTGTTGACTGCCAAAACTAAAGTGTCGGACCCCCGCGAAACAGATCGTCATTTGGTGAAAAATGTACCGAAATCAAGGTGATTTTTTTTTTGTCATCAACCGTGAACAAGGTCACAGATCAAAGGTCTGAATCAAGGATGCCACTGAGTTGAGTTTACTTTCACTTTCGGTAATGTTTAGGCCGCGCCACTGTACTAGCCGGCTTATTGTCCGCGAATTACGGTGATATTAAATCTATATATCTTTTAATGGCTTCGGTGGCCTAACTTTTATCCCACTGAAACATTCTTCTCGTTGGACGACGTTAATGTTGATGGCTTGATCAAAACTCAACAGGTTTTGGTAAGGATTAACAGGTAAAGGGAAATAACCCCACAACTGGCAAGAGATGTTCATTTGTACTCTCCCTTGTGCTCTCCCTTCAGCAGCCTCATTGAGATGGTCAACACATTGAGGTTTTCTCTGGACTGTTATTTGGTTATTGGACATTGATGGATGGATTGGATGGTTGATTGATTGATTGATTTATCCATTCATTCGTTCGTTCATTTGATTGATTAATTGATTGATTGAAAAAGCAAACTACAACAACAGCAGAAGATGCTTCACTCATCAATGTGCAGAATTAATAGATAGTTGTCAATTTGATGCATTTGCTTCAAGGGAAGTAAATCTGTGTGTGCACCTTACCTTGGTCACTTCTAAGCTGGCTTCGCTCCCTTAGACCACAATTTTGCCTCTGACTTTGCTTTTGTAGTGGTTTGTTGTGGGGTAACCAATCGGTGCAGAGAGTTTTTCTATGTAAAGTCTATATATTAAAAAAGTCTGATCTACCACTTCCCTATGTCTAAACCTGAAGTAAAAACCTGTAATCTTCTTTCATTTCTCCTGTTGTTTATGTACGTTTTGTTTGTGTGTATGGCTAGAGTGATTTGTGAGTGTTTTTAATAATTCAAAACCGTTGCGATGCGAATGAGTGGACAGTATGGGTAGTGTCCCTGCAATCTGGGTTGTCTTTTGAATGCGGGAACTTTGTTTTTGTTTTCCATTTTATGATGTAAGAGTAGCCAACACACTTTCACTGAAGGGAAAACTTTCGTCTAATGTCATCAATGGTGAACAGACATTAAATTCGTATTCTTCTTCTGCGTTCCCAGGCCATATGGCCATAATGGGTAAGGTACGTATGTGTCCGGTTTTTAGTTTTTACTGGTCTCCCTGCTGCGTACAGCCGACACATTCCAATTTCGGAGGAGCTCAAAGGAGAAACATTATTTGGAAGATTTTTTGTGTGAAAAAAAGGCAGGAGAATGGGCCAATAAGTCAGAAAGGTAGTAGATGACAGAAAGCAAAGGGAAAAAGGCAGAGTCAAAGAGAGTGGCAGATTAGAGGAAGTTACAAGCACAGAACTTCCAGAAGGTGGGGGAACTGAAAGACACCCCGGTGTCCCCACGGGGATAGACGTTAAATGAACCACTGAACTGAAGGGTCGGCATTTCACAAGCACCGTCATTCAAATAACCTTGGGGTTCAATGGCACTCGTAGGTGCTTGTTCACTCACTTCTTCTTCTTCGTTCGCTCAGACAGTTTCCTGTCACATGAGCGGAGATGCGTCATGCTGTCGTTATGCACCTAGCTGAGAAATAGTTAGGCCCAGCATGTCCGACTTCGGCTGAAGAAATCTGTGTAAGAATTTATAGAAAAAAGGCAGGAGAATGGACCGGTGAGATAGAAAGATAGCAGATGACAGTAAGCAAAGGGAAAAGGCAGATTCAAAGAGAGTGACAGATGAAAGGAAGTTACAAGCACAGAATGTGGGGGAACTATTTGTACGAAAGCCCCCCCCGGTATCCCCACGGGGGCTGTTCAGTCACTGATAGTGAAAAGTTTACTGTCATCCTTATTTTTTTAAAAATAAATGTTGTTTACGAACAATGTTGGAAAACTTTGTTTTTGACATTACAGAGCAGAAGATGGAGAAAGAAGCCTTGCTGAATAAACAGGCCATGGAGAAGTAAGTAGATGTTTGAACAAAGGGTGAATACTCTCTTTCTAATTAACTCCCCTCCACCAAAGTTGATTACGATGCCAATCACCTAGCAGTGCGTGGGTCAGAACCAAAGTGAGACAAACAAAGCATCATTCTCAGAAAAGAATGTGCCAAGTTCGCCTTTATGACCCTCCACCCACACAGTACACATCAACAATGGTGGAGAGGACAACATACAAACTTTGGTGGAGGGGAGTTAATTAGAAAGAGACTATTCACCCTTTGTTCAATTTCGTTATCTCCTCTCTTGGCCTCACTTTCATTCTGTAAGTAGATATTTGTTGTTGTTGTGCCCTGGCTAAAAGACTCCAGGGATCATCCCAACAGCTGAAGCACTTGAACACTATGGTACAAATGCACCAGCTAGGGATGAGAACATTACGTGTGTAACCGTTTTTGATTACCCTGCCACGTGCACAGCCACACTCCGACTTCGTTTTTAAAAATTTAGAATAATGATGTTATGCTAGGAGCTTGTCATGGCTCAAGACAATCCCCGCATAACTATGCCGAGCATAGCAACATTTTGATGTAGCCTTGGTGTTCTAGCCTATGTCAAATGGTCTGACACAGCCTTAAGCCCAGGCGAAAGTAGATGTTTGTTTTCTACTCCATAGTTCTGTAAGAATTAGTAGTGAATGGCTGTTGAATTGTGTGTGTGTGTGTGTGTGTGTGTGTGTGTGTGTGTGTGTGCATGTATGTGTGTGTGTGTGTGTGTGTGTGTGTGTGTGTGTGTGTGTGTGTATGTGTGTGTGTGTGTGTGTGTGTGTGTGTCTTGTTCTTCAGTTTAACATCCTTCCACTAAAAGTGATTCAGACAATAATATGTAGAGAAACAGAAACACCAGCAGTGTGTGTGTGTGTGTGTGTGATATCATAAACTACGCCGTATTATTCCTTGTTGATAATGCATGTGTGCATGCGCACGTGTGTGTGTGTTTGTGTGCACATATGTGTATGTGTAAGTGTGAGTGCATTGTGTACATGTGTTTGTGTGTGTGTTAGTAAACAAGCCATAAGTGAAGTTTCAGTTTGTAAGTACTCACAAATTTTGTTAATACAGTAATGACAGTAATGACTTTCAGCTGTAATATCAAACGTTCCTGTGTACGTGTGTGTGTTGATAATGTATGTGCTGTGTGTGTGTGTGTGTGTGTGTGTGTGTGTGCAACTGCCAACATGCAGGTCAGTAATATCAAATGATCATGATGATGGCGATGATATTTCAGGGCCAAGCTGACCCACACTCTGGAGTTAGAGAAACAGAAACACCAGCAGCTGCTACTGAAGGACAAGCAAGAACACCAGGCCAACATGCAGGTCAGTAATATCAAACGTTCCTGTGTACGTAGAACTATGATATCATAAACTACGCCGTATTATTCCTTGTTGATAATAGCAGTATGATAATGATAGAAACACCAGCAGCTGCTACTGAAGGACAAACAAGAACACCAGGCCAACATGCAGGTCAGTAATATCAAACGTTCCTGTGTATGTAGAACTATGATATCATAAACTACGCCGTATTATTCCTTGTTGATAATAGCAGTATGATAATGATAGAAACACCAGCAGCTGCTACTGAAGGACAAACAAGAACACCAGGCCAACATGCAGGTCAGTAATATCAAACGTTCCTGTGTACGTAGAACTATGATATTATAAACTACGCCGTATTATTCCTTGTTGATAATAGCAGTATGATAATGATAGAAACACCAGCAGCTGCTACTGAAGGACAAGCAAGAACACCAGGCCAACATGCAGGTCAGTAATATCAAACGTTCCTGTGTACGTAGAACTATGATAATAAACTACGCCGTATTATTCCTTGTTGATAATAGCAGTATGATAATGATAGAAACACCAGCAGCTGCTACTGAAGGACAAACAAGAACACCAGGCCAACATGCAGGTCAGTAATATCAAACGTTCCTGTGTACGTAGAACTATGATAAACTACGCCGTATTATTCCTTGTTGATAATAGCTGTATGATAATGATAGAAACACCAGCAGCTGCTACTGAAGGACAAACAAGAACACCAGGCCAACATGCAGGTCAGTAATATCAAACATTCCTGTGTATGTAGAACTATGATATTATAAACTACGCCGTATTATTCCTTGTTGATAATAGCAGTATGATAATGATAGAAACACCAGCAGCTGCTACTGAAGGACCAAGAACACCAGGCCAACATGCAGGTCAGTAATATCAAACGTTCCTGTGTACGTAGAACTATGATATTATAAACTACGCCGTATTATTCCTTGTTGATAATAGCAGTATGATAATGATAGAAACACCAGCAGCTGCTACTGAAGGACAAACAAGAACACCAGGCCAACATGCAGGTCAGTAATATCAAACATTCCTGTGTAGAACTATGATATTATAAACTACGCCGTATTATTCCTTGTTGATAATAGCTGTATGATAATGATAGAAACACCAGCAGCTGCTACTGAAGGACAAACAAGAACACCAGGCCAACATGTGTACGTAGAACTATGTAAACTACGCCGTATTATTCCTTGTTGATAATAGCAGTATGATAATGATAGAAACACCAGCAGCTGCTACTGAAGGACAAACAAGAACACCAGGCCCGTAATATCAAACGTTCCTGTGTACGTAGAACTATGATATTATAAACTACGCCGTATTATTCCTTGTTGATAATAGCAGTATGATAATGATAGAACCATCAGCAGCTGCTACTGAAGGACAAACAAGAACACCAGGCCAACATGCAGGTCAGTAATATCAAACGTTCCTGTGTACGTAGAACTATGATATGTTGTTGTCGGTCCCTGACTTAAAGACTCCAGGGATCATCCCAGCAGCCAAAGCAATTCAACACTATGGTACAAATGTACCAACTAGGGATGAGAACTATGATATTATAGCCAACTCCGACTTCAGAGGATGAACTATGATATTATAAATTACACCGTATTATTTCTTCAGGTTCAGCGGTCCAATCATCAGCAGCGATTCGACCACCTGACTGAACTGACCAATCAAATCACTCTATTTCTAATTTCAGGCTCCACGGTCCAGTCAACAGCAGCGAATCGATCACCTGACTGAACTGACCAATCAAATCACTCTATTTCTAATTTCAGGCTCTATAGTCCAATCATCAGCGGCGAATCGATCACCTGACAACTGGCCAATCAAATCGCTCTATTTCTAATTTCAGGCTCTACGGTCCAATCAACAGTAGCGAATCGATCACCTGACTGAACTGACCAATCAAATCGCTCTATTTCTAATTTCAGGCTCTACGGTCCAATCAACAGCAGCGAATCGATCACCTGACTGAACTGACCAATCCAATCGCTCTATTTCTAATTTCAGGCTCTACGGTCCAATCAACAGCAGCGAATCGATCACCTGACTGAACTGACCAATCTGGGTGTGGACGTCAACAAGGTGGTTCTGTCGCAGTTCGGCGGTCCAAGGGAGATCATCCAGGTGGTGACCGGACCTGACAGCGCCAACGTTCATCTTCACTACAGCTGAATTTGAAATTCACAGAAGTTTGGCGTTGTTATTTGACAATGCGGTGTACATCCAATCAACCAAGGGATTTCCATGCTGAGTGGAGGGTTTGACTGTACAATGTAGCATTAACTCATTCGCATCGCAACGATTTTGATTATTTTTAAAAACCTCACAAATCACTCCAGCCATGCACACAAACAAAACATACATAAACAAAAGGAGAAATGAAAGAAGATTGCGGGTTTTTGCTTCAGGTTTAGACATAGGGAAGTGGTAGATCTGACTATTTTATATATAGACTTTATATTGAAAAAACTGTCTACAGCGATTGGTTACCCCACAACAAACCACTACAAAAGCAAAGTCAGAGGCAAAATTATGGTTTAAGGGAGCGAAGCGAGTTTAGAAGTGACCACATATTTACTTCCCTTGAAGCAAATGCATCAAATTGACAGCTGTCTATTAATTCTGGACATATATGGCCGGACCGACCTGAATGAGTTGAGCTGGAAACGTCATAGCAGCTGCAGGATGCTGTGTCCAATGTCATAGCACCTGCCTGCTTCAAATGTACACATAATAGTGTCAGATCTGTTGATGTTTGATATAAGTTTGTTAATATGATATATGTCAATGTTACTATCATCATAAAGTGTAGAGTGGCACAGTGGTAACGCGTTCGCCTCGTGTCAAGTAAACCCGAGTTTGAACCTGGGTACAGGGGATTTTTTCCTCTCACTTTGCACTAGGCCTTACGGTCTGAACATGGAGTCTCTCGGATGAGACGATAAACCAAGGTCCCGTGTGCCCATGCACTTAGCATACGTTAAACCCAGTGGCAACGAAAAAGTTGTTGTTTGGTCAAAATTTACCCCCCCCCCCCCCCCCTTTCCTTCCTCATCAGTCACACAAAAATCACATGCAAAAAAAAAAAAAAAATTGGGTGGCGCGCCTCTGGCCACGACGCTCTCTCCAGGTGGGAGCAACCCAAATTTCACAAAGTCGCCTCTGTGACTATGAAGTACCTAATACCTAATACCATATCTGTGTATATTAGGCATCAATTTTTTTTCAGGGCCGTTTATGCGCCAGTTGAATTATTAACTCGGGGACTTGCTATGTTAAAGCAACAATGTCTACCGTGCATTCTTGCCAGTATCCTAGGATATCTGAATTTTTTTTAAATTGATTGTTTAAGCCAAACATGCTTGGAATTTGTCAGATTAAGAATCTGGGAAGATGGAATCTATCAACTTTAGAATATGTCGAAACCTCAAATTTAATGTCGACATTAAATCAAAAAGGAAAGAGATTTGTGAAACTCAAAACCTTTCTGTCAATTTTGTAACATTTTTCATGAAAACAAAAGCGGTATTGTTTTTTTGTTTTTCTTTTAAACAAAGTTTGTTGTTTTGACGACTGTTTTAAATTGTAAAGCAAAGCGTTTTATGGAGCAAATATCAAAGTTTATTTTCTGTATGTTGTTTATAGTTGTTATTGTTGTGGTGTGTAACCCAGTGTTTAAAACTGTTGATATTGTGATTTCTTTCTTCTGCTATGCAAACAAGTCAACCTTAAAGACCCAGTGACGCGCCACGATTAAGTCCCTTGTTTTTTTCTGGGTAGCTGTGACCCACATCCAAATTTCCCCAACTTGAAATTGAGGCTGCTCTTTAAACTGATGTTTTGGTTTGAATTTGGGGCCATTTATATGGGAGTCAAACTTGGTCAAAACAAGATTTCTTCCCAGTTATAAGGGGGAAAACACGTGAAACCCGTTATTTTGACACGTGATCTGGTGGATCTTTAAACCTGTTGTTGTTTGAATTCTTCATAGTTATATGCTATTTCCCCCCCCCCCCCCCCCCCCCCCCCCCGTGGGGATACCGGGGGTCTTTTGTATAAATAGTTCCCCCACCTTCTGGAAGTTCTGTGCTTGTAACTTCCTCTAATCTGTCACTCTCTTTGACTCTGCCTTTTCCCCTTTGCTTTCTGTCATCTACTATCTTTCTGCCTTTCCGGTCCATTCTCCTGCCTTTTTTCACGAAACACTTTCAAAAACATTTCCTCCAGCCGAAGTCGGACTTGCTGGGCCTAACTATTTCTTAGTTAGGCGCATAACGGCAGCATGACGCATCTACGCTCATAATTGACAGGAAACTGTCTGAGCGATCAAGGAAGAAGAAGAAGAAGAATATGCTATTTCTGAACTTTTATAGTGCATGAATAACTTAGACTACACACACTAGAGATTACAGCATTTGCTGTACAGAAAACAAGAAAGGTAAAATGAACATTTCCCTGACATCCACATTCATAACTTTGACAAGAAAAAATACACCAGTTAAAACAATTGTTGATGGTTGTTGGCTTACCCTGGCTAAGAGACTCCAGGGATCATCCCAACAGCGGAAGCACTTGAAGACTATGGTACAATTACATCAGCTAGGGATGAGAACATTATGTGTGTGACCGTTTTTGATTGGGCAGCCACACTCCGTCTTCGGGGGATTTTGGAGACTGATGATGTTATGCCAGAAGTTTTTGTCATGGTCGTTATGGCTAAAGACAATCCCCACATAACTATGCAGAGCATAACAACATTTTGATGTAGCCCTGGTGTTCTAGCCTGTGTCAATTGGTCTGACACAGCCTTAAGCCAAGGTGGAAAAAAAAAGGTTAAACAGCCCTTTTGTTTAGGCAGACATTGTAATCAGTATCATGTTTGATAAATCATCTGTTGCAATTTGTGAAACGTTTACATTCATTTTATGATATATGATTAATTACGGTTTGCTCAAGTATTGTTGTTCGTTTTAAGGATTGTGGTTTACAGTTGAATCAGTATCATGAATGTGATCATTGTTAGTATAGTTTAAGGGAAGCAGCTTTTGATCAATGTAATACTTTATGGTCAGAGGTATCCATTATGTGTATTTTATTTGGGATGACTTTGCTACTGTCTTTAGGTGCACACTTACACTGGCTGATGGAAATGAGGATCTGGTCACTTTTGACCCAAGAAGCTTGGGTTTTATCTTTTGTGCAATTGTTAGAGAAACAGCGAGAGGGTGGGTGGAGAGAAGAGAGAGCGAGAGTGCACACACACACACACACTCTCTCTCTCTCTCTCTCTCTCTCTCTCTCTCTCTCTCTCTCTCTCTCTCTCTCTCTCTCTCTCTCTCTCACAACACACACACAAGTGTTATAAAACTTTATACCAATCAAGAAAAACTGTAATCAAATCAAATCAATCAATCAATCAAATTCACTTTATTATCTCCCAAGGAGAAATGTTGTTCAGGTGCCAGAATAACAAAGACATCGACATTCAGCATGCATGAATAGGAGCAAAAGTTACACATAATACACGCTTAAAGATACACGTTAGATGTGAATACATACACATCTAAGGATAAGCATGCATAGTTACTTTTAACACAATGAACACACATTTAAGCCTAAAAGGATCATGAGTTTAGGAGATGGATGGATCTGGGGATGAAGGATTTCTGTGCCCTGGAGTTGACTTTAAAAGTTTTGTAGCGACGTCGTAATGTTTGTTCAAAACATGAGAGGTGTCATTTACAATCTTCCTGGCTTTATGCTTGGTTCGTCTTTCGTACAACTCATTCAAACCCATCTCTCTCTTTCCAGCAACTTTACTACACACATTCACCACATCATCCAACACACGCTTGTTCTTCAGACACAGACTTCCAAACCAACACGTTTGGAAATCTGTGTTTGAAGAATGATTCATTTTCTTCTTCAATCAGCCATGTTTGCTTGGTAACTCTGTGTGTGTGTGCGCGCATGTGTTTGTGTGCATGCATGTGTGTGTGTTTGAGTTTGTGTGTGTGTGAGGGGGGTAGGTGGGGTTCTTTGTTATGTGCATGGAATTTGAATGTACTTTTTATGGATCAGTTTAATATTGTCATTACAACCCCCTCTCTGTACTATATAGCTAGGGAACAACATCTGTTTATCTCTTTGTGTTGTGAGAATCAAGTTTATCTCAATTTAATCTTTTTGTTTTCCTAAAGGATTAGTAGGAAATTGAAACCTTTGCTTGCGTATGGCTGTTCTTAGGATCATGTGCAACTAAGTTGTGTTCCTTTTCTTTCAAGTGCATCAGCAATTACAGTTGTTTTAAATGAGTCGGTTTTTAAAATTACTTTACTACTGTATATTAACAGACATGTTGAGAATATAGTCCTTTTGCTTATAATATGTCTCTGTGATATGAATAAAGTTTCGTTTTCGTATGTTTTTTTGTTTGTATTTGAGAAAGTGAGGTTTTTCTTACGCTTCATTGTTTGTTTGGCAAGAAAGGTGAGTGTGTGTGTGTGTGTGTGTGTGAGAGAGAGAGAGTGTGTATGTGTGTTTGTGTGCATGCGTGTGCATTGTGTGTATGCATGTGTGTGTGTGTATGTGCGTGTGTGTGTGTATGTATGTTTGCATGTGTGTGTGCATGTGTTGTGGGGAGGTGTAGATTTTGTTCTTTCTTTTGGTACGAATTTTGGATCTCAACTCTAACGGTATCAAGAAATCAAACCGTTGATTGTGGACACTAAACGGAAGAAGAAGAAGAAGCCACTTTCATTATGATCCATTCAATACTTTACTCTATGGATGACGCACAGAAAAACAGAAACGATCTTTTCCGGTTGCATGCAAGGCACTCCAGTTTAGTTTATTTCTTTTTTTCTAGAACTATAATGCAATTTTCAGTATGATATGTTCAGAAGTTCATTGAAAGCTTTTCACTGAGAAGCAACATTCTCTGGAAAGGGATAGGGTTAGGATCAGCCTAGGGTTATTGTCATGAAACTGAAAGAAGCAAGACTTTGAGATGGAGAGTCATATAGTATTTAAAGGACTGCTTTGCCCCAAACAGAATGGTCGCTTCCAGTTCCAAGACACTCGGAAGCGATACGATTTTTTATTACAACCTGTTCAGGTGTTTATGCTGGGCTACGCACATACAAGCAGAACAACCTCAGTATTTTGTTCTATGCGCACACGCGCACACACACGTACTCCTAAAATTTTCGCATTGAATTTTTTTTGCTGTCCCATCTTCTGGGCCGTACAGTGGCGTTGCTCCCACGGCGCTCATTTCAAATCCCAATTCGCAGCCACACCCCGGCTTGTTCAGGTCGTTGCGCGCATTGAATTTTTTGTTTCCTGAGAAGCATTCTGCCATTCTTGGGATTAGGATAAAACTATAATTCTTTTCTTTTTTTTGATGAAAAAAAGCAGACGTTGAGACTGAGGGTCGTAAACATGAGGGTTGTAAACAAAGTTGTCTGTAATACAACTTTGCCAGAACTTCTTAGTGTTGAAACTTAAACATTTTTTTTATTATGACCTTTTCAGTAGTTTATAATCTGGCACAGACACACAAGTCATACTTTCCAATTGCAAAGTACTGTACCTTTTCTTTTGGAACTGATACTATTTTTAGCTCCATATCCGGGCACTGACAGTGACTAGTGATGGACTATGAACTAGGTCAATCAATGAGGTTCTTTGGTACTATGCCCCCCCCCCCCTCTCTCTCTCTCTCTCCCCCCCCCCCCCCCCCCCCTCTCTCTCTCTCTCCCCCCCCCCCTCTCTCTCTCTCTCCATGTGAGGTAGAAAATGGCTGGACTAAAAGTAGGTCAACCTCTGTGGGTCCTGTCCACAGACGTAAATAGTATCTCGATGGTCCTGTCCCTTTCTGTGGTGAGTCTCAGTCTCTCGGACCAGTGCGATATGCCCCCGTATCTGTGTGTCACCATCGCTGCGCCCCCGTCTACCACCACAGGTAGTGTGGTTAACAGTGTGAAACTATACTGTTGGTGCTACTACTTGATTATATCACCTACCGAAAAATAAGTACATATGTCTCTATGTGTCCCTGTCTCTATATGTATCACCATCATTGAACCCCCATCTAGGGTTTTTTCTTCAATATATGTGACCCAGCACCACGAAAGGGACATTAAGTCGCTGGGCTAGTTTCTCTCAATAGGCTTGGAAAGTAAAACATCTCAATTTTTGAGTTATGGGTGTTGTATTCTCTAACATCTTATCCTTCATATTTATAAAGGACAATCTTTAATATGGTCTCTAAATGGTCATTTAAGTGCTTTAAGACGAGTAGGCCAATGCATTTTCTTCAGCTAGGCTAGACTTTAAACAGTTTTCTCAAAATGGCCGACGCTCACCCTACTGACTTTAAATGCTCATAACTCTGGAATGGAAAAGGATACAAGATTGGTTCTTGTATCAGTAGAAAGAGACTTGTCTGAAGTTTTCAAATGTATAATTCTCTCAGAATGGTCAGTTTGACACTTAATGTCCCTTTCGTGGTGTGGCGTCACATATCCACGTCTCTGTGTGCCCACGTCTCTATGTTGTAGCGTCTCTAAGTGTCCCTGTCTCTATGTGTCCACGTCTCTGTGTGCCCTCCTCTACGTGTAGGGCCCGTCTCTATGTGCCCCCTCGGGTTAGGATAAGAGTTAGGGTTATGGGTAAGGCCTCGTGCACAGTTCATGCGGAAATCCCATGCGCAATCCGTAAATAAGTAAAAGAAAGAATGGTAAAATGTTACGGAAAAGGGGAAATACGGACACGTGCACAAATCTTCCCCCTTCTTTCTTTTACTTATGTACGGATTGCGCACGGATGTCCGCACGGAATCTCCGCGTGTATGTGTACGCATAGTGTTTGGGTTAGGTGGATAAGGATAGGGTTAGGATAAATAAGGAGACAGACAGATATATGATGGGAACACCATCAGAGACGGTGACACATAGAAACTGATGGGTCACAGGCAAGGACACATAGAGACTGATGGGTCACAGGCAAGGACACATAGAAACTGATGGGTCACAGGCAAGGACACATAGAGACTGATGGGTCACAGGCAAGGACACATAGAAACTGATGGGTCACAGGCAATGACACATAGAAACTGATGGGTCACAGGCAATGACACATAGAGACTGATGGGTCACAGGCAAGGACACATAGAAACTGATGGGTCACAGGCAAGGACACATAGAAACTGATGGGTCACAGGCAAGGACACATAGAAACTGATGGGTCACAGGCAAGGACACATAGAAACTGATGGGTCACAGGCAATGACACATAGAGACTGATGGGTCACAGGCAAGGACACATAGAGACTGATGGGTCACAGGCAAGGACACATAGAAACTGATGGGTCACAGGCAAGGACACATAGAGACTGATGGGTCACAGGCAAGGACACATAGAAACTGATGGGTCACAGGCAAGGACACATAGACTAAGAGACGAAGTTGTGGACACATAGATATATGATGGGAACACCATCAGAGACGGTGACACATAGAAACTGATGGGTCACAGGCAAGGACACATAGAGACTGATGGGTCACAGGCAAGGACACATAGAAACTGATGGGTCACAGGCAAGGACACATAGAAACTGATGGGTCACAGGCAAGGACACATAGAGACTGATGGGTCACAGGCAAGGACACATAGAGACTGATGGGTCACAGGCAAGGACACATAGAAACTGATGGGTCACAGGCAAGGACACATAGAAACTGATGGGTCACAGGCAAGGACACATAGAGACTGATGGGTCACAGGCAATGACACATAGAAACTGATGGGTCACAGGCAAGGACACATAGAAACTGATGGGTCACAGGCAAGGACACATAGAAACTGATGGGTCACAGGCAAGGACACATAGAGACTGATGGGTCACAGGCAAGGACACATAGAAACTGATGGGTCACAGGCAAGGACACATAGAAACTGATGGGTCACAGGCAAGGACACATAGAAACTGATGGGTCACAGGCAAGGACACATAGAAACTGATGGGTCACAGGCAAGGACACATAGAAACTGATGGGTCACAGGCAAGGACACATAGAAACTGATGGGTCACAGGCAAGGACACATAGAAACTGATGGGTCACAGGCAAGGACACATAGAAACTGATGGGTCACAGGCAAGGACACATAGAGACTGATGGGTCACAGGCAAGGACACATAGAGACTGATGGGTCACAGGCAAGGACACATAGAGACTGATGGGTCACAGGCAAGGACACATAGAGACTGATGGGTCACAGGCAAGGACACATAGAAACTGATGGGTCACAGGCAAGGACACATAGAAACTGATGGGTCACAGGCAAGGACACATAGACTAAGAGACGAAGTTGTGGACACATAGAGAAAGGGACACATAGGGACGAAACTGGGGACACATAGGGACATTTAGGACACATAGGGACGAAATTGGGGACACATAGGGACAATTAGGACACATAGTGACGAAACTGGGGACACATAGGGACAATTAGGACACATAGGGACGAAATTGGGGACACATAGGGACAATTAGGACACATAGTGACGAAATTGGGGACACATAGGGACAATTAGGACACATAGTGACGAAATTGGGGACACATAGGGACAATTAGGACACATAGTGACGAAACTGGGGACACATAGGGACAATTAGGACACATAGGGACGAAATTGGGGACACATAGGGACAATTAGGACACATAGTGACGAAACTGGGGACACATAGGGACAATTAGGACACATAGTGACGAAACTGGGGACACACATGGACACACATAGACAAGGACACATAGAGACGAAGTTGGGGACACATATAGACAGGGACACATGAAGACGAAGTTAGGGACACATATAGACAGGGACACATGAAGACGAAGTTGGGGACATATATAGACAGGGACACATGGAGACGAAGTTGGGGACACATATAGACAGGGACACATGAGGACGAAGTTGGGGACACATATAGACAGGGACACATGGGGACGAAGTTGGGGACACATATAGACAGGGACACATGAAGACGATACACGGCATAGAGACAAAACTGGGGACACATAGGGACGAAATTGGGGACACATATAGACAATTAGGACACATAGGGACGAAACTGGGGACACATAGGGACAATTGGGACACATATGGACGAAATTGGGGACACATAGGGACACATATAGACAGGGACACATATGACGAAATTGGGGACACATATAGACAGGGACACATGAAGACGAAGTTGGGGACACATATAGACAGGGACACATGAATTGGGGACACATATAGACAGGGACACATGAAGACGAAGTTGGGGACACATATAGACAGGGACACATGGAAGTTGGGGACACATATAGACAGGGACACATGGAGACGAAGTTGGGGACACATATAGACAGGGACACATGGAGACGAAGTTGGGGACACATATAGACAGGGACACATGGAAGTTGGGGACACATATAGACAGGGACACATGGAAGTTGGGGACACATATAGACAGGGACACATGGAAGTTGGGGACACATATAGACAGGGACACATGAAGACGAAGTTGGGGACACATATAGACAGGGACACATGAGGACGAAGTTGGGGACACATATAGACAGGGACACATGGAAGTTGGGGACACATATAGACAGGGACACATGAGGACGAAGTTGGGGACACATATAGACAGGGACACATGAGGACGAAGTTGGGGACACATATAGACAGGGACACATGGAAGTTGGGGACACATATAGACAGGGACACATGGAGACGAAGTTGGGGACACATATAGACAGGGACACATGGAAGTTGGGGACACATATAGACAGGGACACGAAGTTGGGGACACATATAGACAGGGACACATGATGGACGTTGGGGACACATATAGACAGGGACACATGGAAGTTGGGGACACATATAGACAGGGACACATGGAAGTTGGGGACACATATAGACAGGGACACATGAAGACGAAGTTGGGGACACATATAGACAGGGACACATGAAGACGAAGTTGGGGACACATATAGACAGGGACACATGGAAGTTGGGGACACATATAGACAGGGACACATGAAGACGAAGTTGGGGACACATATAGACAGGGACACATGGAAGTTGGGGACACATATAGACAGGGACACATGGAAGTTGGGGACACATATAGACAGGGACACATGGAAGTTGGGGACACATATAGACAGGGACACATGGAGACGAAGTTGGGGACACATATAGACAGGGACACATGGAAGTTGGGGACTCATATAGACAGGGACACATGAAGACGAAGTTGGGGACACACATATAGACAGGGACACATGGAAGTTGGGGACACATATAGACAGGGACACATGGAGACGAAGTTGGGGACACATATAGACAGGGACACATGGAGACGAAGTTGGGGACACATATAGACAGGGACACATGGAAGTTGGGGACACATATAGACAGGGACACATGAAGACGAAGTTGGGGACACATATAGACAGGGACACATGGAAGTTGGGGACACATATAGACAGGGACACATGAAGACGAAGTTGGGGACACACATATAGACAGGGACACATGAAGACGACGTTGGGGACACATATAGACAGGGACACATGAGGACGAAGTTGGGGACACATATAGACAGGGACACATGAGGACGAAGTTGGGGACACATATAGACAGGGACACATGAAGACGAAGTTGGGGACACATATAGGTGAAGACGGGGTAAGAAGCCCATGCCAATGATCTTATGAAATGAAGCAAGTTTCAGTCAAATTTTACCCATGAGACGAGTGTTAATGTGTGTGCCATGGGCTTTTTACCCCGTCTTACCCTAGACAGGACACAATCATAGAGATGGGATGGGCGCACAATGCTATGTAGCCCAATCTGTGTGTGTGTGTGTGTGTGTGTGTGTGTGTGTGTGTGTGTGTGTGTGTGTGTGTGTGTGTGTGTGTGTGTGTGTGTTTGTTTGCGTGTGGGTTTTGAGGTCGGTTATGTGTGTGTTTGTATGCGCGCGCGTGTGATTGTGTGTGTATATGTGTGTGTTTGCGCGTGTTCGCATGTGTGTGTGTGTGTATGTGTATGTGTGTGCGTGTGCGCTCGCGCGCGCGCGCGCGCGTGTGTGTGTGCCTGAGGGTGACTGGGAAAAAACAGCCAGTGAATATCAGCAATACAAATATGATACACATGCACATGCGCACGCACACACTGACAGAGAGAGAGAGAGAGAGAGAGAGAGAGAGAGAGAGAGAGAGAGAGAGAGAGAGAGAGAGAGAGAGAGAGAGAGAGAGAGAGAGAGAGAGAGAGAGAGAGAGAGAGAGAGAGAGAGAGAGAGAGAGAGAGAGAGAGAGTTGCTGGTGATAATCTCTTTCAAGTCTAACCTACTGTAGGGTACATGGTACTTCTTGATCATCTGTTTTTCCCTCAAGAGCCGAGGTAGGGTTGGGAAGCAGGGGAAGGGAGTGGGGATGGAGGGTGCTATAAATCTATCAATAAAGCTGCTCCATCTTACCTCTGCGACAATATTTCCATCTAATATAAAATAATAATAATAATAATAATAATAACAAATAACATTTATAGAGCGCCCTTTCTCTCTTGAGCTCACGGCGCTTCACAATTGTTTAAATAAATACATAAATAATAAATAAGCTACTACAATATCAACTATCACAAACATGCACACAGCCACAACACGCACGCACGCACACGCACATGCCCACACCCACATACGCGCGCACACCCACCCACCCACAGAGTGGGGGATATCATTTTAAGGCAGTAAACAGGACAAGGAAGAAATCAGAGAAATCTATACGCCAGCTCGCACTTTACGTTCAGTTTCTGACCCGCTTTCTCTCCAGATCCCTAGGTATAAGCCAAATTTCTTCTTTCCCTCCGTCAGCGACCGACCCTCTCTGCTTTCAAAGCTAACCTCAAAACCCACCTGTTCCCCCGTGATTAAAGAAATGTCATGGGTATCCAACGTCTTACCATCTGCCCTCTGGCCTAACAGCGGAGGGGTTTCTCAGCAAGCGTGTCCTACCCGAACTGGGCCCATTGGATCACGTGGATCCATATTAATTACCCGGGGGTGGCCCTGAAAAGCAAACATTGGGATATGAAGATGCAAAAAGAAGGCTCAGGCTAGCTCGTCGATCAACAGAGGAACCTTCGTCCACCACAGCACCCATGGCCACCTGACCCTTCGTCCACCACAGCACCCATGGCCACCTGACCCTTCGTCCACCACAGCACCCATGGCCACCTGACCCTTCGTCCACCACAGCACCCATGGCCACCTGACCCTTCGTCCACCACAGCACCCGTGGCCACCTGACCCTTCGTCCACCACAGCACCCATGGCCACCTGACCCTTCGTCCACCACAGCACCCATGGCTACCTGACCCTTCGTCCACCACAGCACCCATGGCCACCTGACCCTTCGTCCACCACAGCACCCATGGCCACCTGACCCTTCGTCCACCACAGCACCCATGGCTACCTGACCCTTCGTCCACCACAGCACCCATGGCCACCTGACCCTTCGTCCACCACAGCACCCGTGGCCACCTGACCCTTCGTCCACCACAGCACCCATGGCCACCTGACCCTTCGTCCACCACAGCACCCGCCATGGCCACCTGCTACGACAAGACAAAATAACCAAATGGTGGGGGAACTGCGAGTAGGGGTTTCTGGGCCGCTACCCCCCCCCCCCCCCCCCCCACACACACACACACCTCGGTTCATCGCCACCAGCTCCAGAGCATCCATCTGCAACGACAATAGGTCAAGTCAAGTCAAGTTTATTTCCAAAAAACACTGGGGGCACAAGAAAATGTATATAAATGCCATTCACATTTGCGGCATCAAACATCACAAATATTAGCTCAAAAGACTTCTTAACAGTACACATCAACATAGCCTACATGGGCTCAAAAGATATTTTAACAGTGTTCATCACCATATAGTCAGGCACATAATATCATCATACACAGATACACCACCATACACATACACACATAGACATGCACACACACAGTTGCTGGAATTTCACATATGAATGGTAGACTGGGGCCGATCAACGGGAAGAAGAAGAAGACGAGTCAAGACAAGATAAGGCAACCAGATAATGGGGGCGCTGCGGTAGGGGTCTTAGGACCGTCACCCCCCCCTCCCCCTCACATCCTGGTTCACCAAGCCTACACCAGGGCAGCTACCAGTACGACCCCTCCTCATCACCATCATCACCACCATCACCATCATCACCTCATCAACAAGAAGATCCAGCCTTCAGGAATACCGTCCATAAGGGTTTCTGACCGACTGGA
>CM065708.1:39122198-39129698 GCA_017654935.2 Phymorhynchus buccinoides
GCTTTGCATGGAGACAGCCCAATCCAGTTGATAATGTTCGGCCAGGAAAGGTAGGTTCAACCCAGTGAATATCATTTCTTTTAAAAACTTCTCGCCATTGTGTGTCAAATTGCTGCCAGTCGTTGTGTCGGGACATTCATGTTTTTGCGTCGAGTGACCCAGTTCGCCTGTCCCACATTCGGGTCTATTTTTGCCATGACGTCTGCTGAACTGGAAACAGTCTGAGTTGTGAAATGGCTGGTAAAAATAAAACCTGCCCGAAATCTGTGCACGATCAGCTTAAAGTGCATCTTACTACTGATCTGCACCAGGCTGATAATCTTTTTTTGCAAAAAAAATAAATATATATATTGGGGGCGGGGGGTGAAAAAAATCACTTGGGAACTTCGGTCAAAAATGGCCAGTCAGCTGTCTGGGTAGGGGTGGGTGGGGGGAGGAAAGAAATACAAACAAACAACAAAACAAGAGGAGAGAAAAAAAGTTTGGCTTTCAAGGTGTAGAGAGAGAGAGCCAGGTAAACCGCAGATTTGAGGGTGGGGATGATGATGCAGCAGCAGGAGTGGCAGACATCGAGCAGTTGACTTATCGAACTTCGGTGAGGGTGACGTCGCTCTCCAGACAGCAGACGACTGAAGGCAGAGAACTGGCTAAGGAGGGAGGGTGGGGGTGGGGGAGATCGAACATCGGGTTATTCTGGTACAGGCCATGCCCTGCCTCCGCCTCAGCGTTGGTGGCCGTTTGTCTGTCTGTCTCTTGTTTGTCTGTCTGTCTCTTGTTTATCTGTCTGTCTCTTGTTTGTCTGTCTCTTGTTTGTCTGTCTCTTGTTTGTTTGTCTGTCTCTTGTTTGTCTGTCTGTCTCTTGTTTGTCTGTCTCTTGTTTGTCTGTCTGTCTCTTGTTTGTCTGTCTCTCATGTTTGTCTGTCTGTCTCTTGTTTGTCTGTCTGTCTCTTGTTTGTCTGTCTGTCTCTTGTTTGTCTGTCTCTTGTTTGTCTGTCTCTTGTTTGTCTGTCTGTCTCTTGTTTGTCTGTCTCTTGTTTGTCTGTCTGTCTCTTGTTTGTCTGTCTGTCTCTTGTTTGTCTGTCTCTTGTTTGTCTGTCTGTCTCTTGTTTGTCTGTCTCTTGTTTGTCTGTCTGTCTCTTGTTTGTCTGTCTGTCTCTTGTTTGTCTGTCTCTTGTTTGTCTGTCTGTCTCTTGTTTGTCTGTCTGTCTCTTGTTTGTCTGTCTGTCTCTTGTTTCATCAAATAAGCACCACATCATCATGATGTTTGTTTCATGTTCTGCCTGTTTACCATAGAAGCAGGGGGCATTGACCCCTGAGTCATTAGTGTGATTGAAACACTCACTTTCGGTTGTCAGCAGTTTTGATTCCCATACTTAATCAGTGTGTGTTGTGCGTTGTGCCATCATTAATAAGACTACAATTTCAGTGCCTTACAAAATGAAAGAATCATAATATTATTAATTATTGTTAGACTTTGTGCGCATGATTCGCGGAAACCTCATGCGTTTATCCGCAAATAAGTAAAAGAAAGTAAGAAAAACAAGCGCATGCACTTATCCCTTCCGCTTATTTCTTGCTTCTACTTATTTATGGATTTTTGTAAGCGCATGACGGCCATGAGGCTTCCGAGTGCAATGTGCAGAAAGCCTTACTGTGTACATAGCAATGCTTGTGATCTTTTATATTCCATGACCCATGGACAATCTTGATTTAATCTTCTACTTTGCAAACATGTACTTATCGATGTACGTTTCCTTTGGATGTATAAGTATTCTGTGTGTGTGTGTGTGTGTGTGTGTGTGTATGTTGTGTATTCTGGTCGGGCCCGTGTGTCTGTGTAACTGTGTGTCTGTCGGTACTCTGTCTGTCTGTCTGTAACTTGATTATCTCAAAAACTATTAGATGGATTTTAATCAGATTTGGTAGAGGGGTAGGCATCTTGAAAAAGAATGTTCCTTTCAATATTCATGACTGTGCTGACCTTGACCTTGAAGTTTGACCTTGAAAACCAAAATGTTCTACTTTGGGCTATTTAATTTCCGAGTTGTATTTCATGAACCAGTGGACAGAATTGCTTCAAGTTTTGTGTGGTGGTGTATCACAGCGCAGGGATGGTCCCGTAAAGAAAAAAATAACCATGCTGATATTGACCTTGAGGTTTGACCTTGAAAACCGGAATTACTTCTTGTGTCCATATCTAAAGTTCACATTATTGAACTTACAATGTTCAAACTTTATATGCAGGTGCACTAGTTTATGGTTAGTCTGAATTTTTAGGTACTGATCAAAGTCAAGGTCAAGGTCATGGCCATAGGCTTGGAGATGTGAAATCGGTGTTTTAGCTATATCTTTCACATTTGTGCAATTACAGACTTCAAATTTGGCAGCCTGGTAGACAGGGTCAAGGTCATGTGTGGTGCAGAGTATTGTTTAGATTCATAACCTTGACCTTGACTTTTGAACTAATCTCTTGTAGTACTAGCAGTAGCAGTGGCTATAGTTTAAACACCATACACCCACATAACCTTATGTGCTTGATCAGCATGACTTAAGCCATACAGTGGTGGTATTTGAAGCTTTTTTACCTTGAGGCTATTACAAGAAAACATTTCCTCGCGCACCCATGCAACCATGTATATTATCAATCGGCATTACTAAGGAATGCAGTAGGAGACATTTAGAGGCTTCTTGACCTTGACCTTTGACCTTGTTTTTGTTCCTGTCTGTCCAGGCTGTAAAAAGCTCAGGGCAAAGGGGAAGTGGGAGAGGGGAGAGAAGAGAATCGCACGCGCTTCAAATTTTGTGTGAAAGTGTATTGCCCGAAGAACGCAAACAGGGTGGAGGATAAGAATCATTAAGATGTGACGGGGAGGGGTGGGGAGGGGGCGTAAAGAGCTCGGGAACTTTCCGCCGCTCGGCGCCTGGCTTGTTTAAAGCTGATTTCACGTTATTCGACAAAGTGCCTGCCCTTGGCTACGTTTATATTCAGCAAGAAAGAGGAAGTAAATGATACTTTCCCAGATTACAAATTAAAAGATTACAACGCAACACCCAATCTGATGGATCAAGTGACTCGAATTAGAACACTGTACCCACACACTGAAGAATGAATGAACTAAACTGTTCACAGTTTGCGTTTCGTTCGTCCCAAAACGAAGGACGAGAAATCGAATGTTTTTCCTACTGAATCGTTCTTAGCTTACAGCTGCACAGAACACATGCTGAAGCCACAAATAAAGTATGGAAGATGACAATGCAGCTTGTACACAAAATAGAAAATTGGAGCCACGAAAATTTCTGTTGTGATTTGCTGCGCACCTTCATTACGCATGCAGTATAAAACACTTTAGAGTTATGGTTCTTCGCATTATGGATAATTGCAATGCTTCTTATGACTTATATAAGTGTACACACAGTTTTGTGTCCATGTATTTGATGTACAAACATTGAAAGTTGTTATGCTTGATGGCAATAACTATGTATAACTATGAAGCTTGGTTGTGAGGGTGGGAACTTGAGCCAAGGGCATATTTTGTAGTATCCTCAGTTTTACTAGTTTCAGCCCTGCTCCCTCGAAGGTAAAAATAAATGCTTGAGGTTAATCCTCTTAAAAGGTAGGGTTATATAAAAAAAATGTATATGGCAAATACTTTGTTAAAAAGAAAAACATGATTAATGGCTATTAACTTTGAATATAAATCCTCATTGTTCTATTTTGTGCTTTGACACACAGTGAATCGCTCCGATATCGCCGTTTATGGTGGAAGGGGCTTGTCTCTTTTAACTATCTATCTATCTATCATTGCTCTATGACGAGAGAGAGAGAGAGAGAGAGAGAGAGAGAGAGAGAGAGAGAGAGAGAGAGAGAGAGAGAGAGAGAGAGAGAGAGAGGGAGGGAGGGAGGGAGGGAGGGAGGGGTAGAGTTAGAGAGGCTTTAGGATCTCTTGAATCACTTGCCATTATCTCACAACTGTCCTCAGTGAATAAAATCAAAAGCTGAAAGGGCCTGCTGTTCTGATATTTGTCTGCATGTGCTTCTGACATTTGTGTGCATGTGCTTCTGATATTTGTGTGTGCATATGCTTCTGATGTTTGTGTGCATGTGCTTATGATATGTGCTTGCATGTAAATGGATACCTAACTTTTGGGTAAAAGTCCTATGGATATGTGTATGTGTGTGTGTCCAGAGCTCCCAATCGTCCCGCAAAACAAGGGGTCCCAGGGACTCCTTCACTTACAGTATAGAGGGTCCTAGAGGCAGGATAGAGGGTCCCAGTGGCATTGCGAATGCTAAAAATATTTGTTCTAGTGCATCCCTGGTACCCCCTGCATTCTTTTAGAGGGTCCTTTAAAGGTTTAGTACTTCATAGACCCTCAAATGGGGGTCCCTGGGAGCCCTGGTGTCTGTGTGTGTGTGTGTGTGTGTGAGTGTGTGTGCCATACAGGTGCATGCATGCACCCACTATTAATTTGTATGCATGTGTGGTCCTTTCTCAGTGTCAAGCTACCAGCATTGCCCGCCCACCCCCATTTCCTGGCTATTGTGTGGTCTGCTGGTTCTGTTCTTCCTGCAGGCTTCTCACTGTGCTCAGGGTTTCCGTGTTCACCTGACTGTAGTGCTTCGCTTAATGTTGCAGACTGGTGCACTCAGCTGTAAACCCTTGCTTTTGTGTCGTTTAACTCATTCAACTCGTTCCGGCCATATATGTCCGGAATTAATAAGTAGCTGTTGATTTGCTTCATTTGCTTCAAGGAAAGTAAATCTGTGTGCACACCATACCTTGGTCCCTTCTAAACTCGCTTCGCTCCCTTAGACCATAATTTTGCCTCAGACTTTGCTTTTGTAGTTGTTTGTTATGGGGTAACCAATCAGTGTGGAGGGTTTTTAAAGTCTGTATATATAAAAAGTCTGATCTACCACTTCCCTATGTCTAAACCTGAAGTAAAAACCCGTAATCTTCTTTCATTTCTCCTGTTGTTTATGTCTGTTTTGTTTGTGTGTATGGCTGGAGTGATTTGTGAGTTTTTTTAATAAATCAAAATCGTTGCGATGCAAATGAGTTACTCCCTGAGAAATGGCTTTTATCACTGGTTGACTTTTCTAGCACCATGGGCGAACATGTTCACCCAGTACATCACTCTGCACTCCCTCCAAATGCAAAGACATTCACTACCAAGCACCCTGCCATGTGTTGGTCTGTTTTCAGAATGTTTCTGTCATTAAAGCAAAGCATGCGCACTCGACAAAAAATAGTTACTTCCCTCTTGTCGGTTAAGAAGGAACGGGACAACCGAGAACGTAAAACACAACCTACGGCGCTAGAAGAGTTAACATGGGCCAGTTATATTTCACTGGCCTTTATGACTGATTAACATGGGCAAGTTATATTTCACTGGCCTTTATGACTGATTAACATGGGCAAGTTATATTTCACTGGCCTTTATGACTGATTAACATGGGCAAGTTATATTTCACTGGCCTTTATGACTGATTAACATGAGCAAGTTATATTTCACTGGCCTTTATGACTGATTAACATGGGCAAGTTATATTTCACTGGCCTTTATGACTGATTAACATGGGCAAGTTATATTTCACTGGCCTTTATGACTGATTAACATGGGCAAGTTATATTTCACTGGCCTTTATGACTGATTAACATGAGCAAGTTATATTTCACTGGCCTTTATGACTGATTAACATGGGCAAGTTATATTTCACTGGCCTTTATGACTGATTAACATGGGCAAGTTATATTTCACTGGCCTTTATGACTGATTAACATGGGCAAGTTATATTTCACTGGCCTTTATGACTGATTAACATGGGCAAGTTATATTTCACTGGCCTTTATGACTGATTAACATGGGCAAGTTATATTTCACTGGCCTTTATGACTGATTAACATGGGCAAGTTATATTTCACTGGCCTTTATGACTGATTAACATGGGCAAGTTATATTTCACTGGCCTTTATGACTGATTAACATGGGCAAGTTATATTTCACTGGCCTTTATGACTGATTAACATGAGCAAGTTATATTTCACTGGCCTTTATGACTGATTAACATGGGCAAGTTATATTTCACTGGCCTTTATGACTGATTAACATGAGCAAGTTATATTTCACTGGCCTTTATGACTGATTAACATGAGCAAGTTATATTTCACTGGCCTTTATGACTGATTAACATGGGCAAGTTATATTTCACTGGCCTTTATGACTGATTAACATGGGCAAGTTATATTTCACTGGCCTTTATGACTGATTAACATGAGCAAGTTATATTTCACTGGCCTTTATGACTGATTAACATGAGCAAGTTATATTTCACTGGCCTTTATGACTGATTAACATGGGCAAGTTATATTTCACTGGCCTTTATGACTGATTAACATGGGCAAGTTATATTTCACTGGCCTTTATGACTGATTAACATGGGCAAGTTATATTTCACTGGCCTTTATGACTGATTAACATGGGCAAGTTAGATTTCACTGGCCTTTATGACTGATTAACATGAGCAAGTTATATTTCACTGGCCTTTATGACTGATTAACATGGGCAAGTTATATTTCACTGGCCTTTATGACTGATTAACATGGGCAAGTTATATTTCACTGGCCTTTATGACTGATTAACATGGGCAAGTTATATTTCACTGGCCTTTATGACTGATTAACATGGGCAAGTTATATTTCACTGGCCTTTATGACTGATTAACATGGGCAAGTTATATTTCACTGGCCTTTATGACTGATTAACATGGGCAAGTTATATTTCACTGGCCTTTATGACTGATTAACATGGGCAAGTTATATTTCACTGGCCTTTATGACTGATTAACATGGGCAAGTTATATTTCACTGGCCTTTATGACTGATTAACATGGGCAAGTTATATTTCACTGGCCTTTATGACTGATTAACATGGGCAAGTTATATTTCACTGGCCTTTATGACTGATTAACATGGGCAAGTTATATTTCACTGGCCTTTATGACTGATTAACATGGGCAAGTTATATTTCACTGGCCTTTATGACTGATTAACATGGGCAAGTTATATTTCACTGGCCTTTATGACTGATTAACATGGGCAAGTTATATTTCACTGGCCTTTATGACTGATTAACATGGGCAAGTTATATTTCACTGGCCTTTATGACTGATTAACATGAGCAAGTTATATTTCACTGGCCTTTATGACTGATTAACATGGGCAAGTTATATTTCACTGGCCTTTATGACTGATTAACATGGGCAAGTTATATTTCACTGGCCTTTATGACTGATTAACATGAGCAAGTTATATTTCACTGGCCTTTATGACTGATTAACATGAGCAAGTTATATTTCACTGGCCTTTATGACTGATTAACATGAGCAAGTTATATTTCACTGGCCTTTATGACTGATTAACATGGGCAAGTTATATTTCACTGGCCTTTATGACTGATTAACATGGGCAAGTTATATTTCACTGGCCTTTATGACTG
>CM065708.1:39139698-39142198 GCA_017654935.2 Phymorhynchus buccinoides
TCTCTCTCTCTCTCTCTCTCTCTCTCTCTCTCTCTCTCTCTCGTCCCCCATCCCTTCTCTTTTGTTTAACTAGAAGTAAAAAAAACAAGCTAAAAAAACAAACAAGGAACAATTTTGAGAGTTGATCCAAACAATGGGTTATTTGCTGGTATGGATGGATGGAAGTTGGCTCATGGTTTCCAGAAATAACCCACGGTTATGTCCCTTGCATTTGTGTCTAAAAATAGCCACTAATTATGTCCCCTATATCAGTTCAAAGCAGGTTCAGTGGAAGGGCTGGGGGGAGACCAGTGAAAATTAAACCACCTTTTGATTTTATCACTGTGTTCACCTCTTGGCTGATTGTTGCTTCTCTTGCCACCCCGGGGGATCTTTCAGTGCAATTAGTTCCATCACCTTCTGGAAGTTCTGTGCTTTCAACTTCATCTAATCTATCACTCTTTATGAGTGTTTTTTCCCTTTTCTTACTATCATCTGCTGTGTTTTTCTGACTTATTGCCTTATTCTCATGCCTTTAAAAATCAACAACTTGCAACTAATTTTCTCTTTTTAGTTCCTCTGAAATCAGAATGTGTCGGCTTAATGCAGTGTGGAGACCAGTGAAAACAGTCAATTTTGTGTGAAGCTTGTTTTGGTATAGATATTTAGAAAGCATTGAAAGCCTTTATTGGTCACACAGTCAATTGTGTGTGAAGCTGGTTTTGATATAGATATTTAGAAAGCATTGAAAGCCTTTATTGCAGTCAATTTTGTGTGAAGCTGGTTTTGATATAGATATTTAGAAAGCATTGAAAGCCTTTATTGCAGTCAATTTTGTGTGAAGCTGGTTTTGATATAGATATTTAGAAAGCATTGAAAGCCTTTATTGCAGTCAATTTTGTGTGAAGCTGGTTTTGATGTAGATATTTAGAAAGCATTGAAAGCCTTTATTGGTCACACAGTCAATTTTGTGTGAAGCTTGTTTTTATATAGATACTAGCGCAACGCCCCGTACCGGTAACGCCTAGTACCGGTAACGCCTTGTACAGGTAACACCAAGTACCGGTACCGCTGAGTACCGGTTTCGCCGGGTCCGCAAAATATTATATTTTTACTTTTGTGGCTGAAAATACAATTTTTTGACCCCTACCACTTTCAAGGCCTACCGATCTCCTTGATCGGTATGCAATCAGAACAACCATAAGCCAAAGTACCTACATGCCAAGTTTGAAGTCCCTAAGACCAACGGTGTGAACGTTATAGCCCCTTAAATATTTTCGGTTTTCAAGGTCATACGCCAAGGTGAAGGTCATGACGGCGATAATTTATGCGCGGATGCCTTCTCTCATGGTGACACGCCACCACACAAAACTGGAAACGATTTGGTAAAGCAGTTCGGGAGATATGCGTGGGACAGTAAAACCCAATCATTAAACCCCTACCACTTTCAAGGCATACCGATCTCCCTGACCTTGACCTTGACCTTCATTGGTACGCCATCATCAGAACGGCCATAAGCGAAAGTACATCCATGCCAAGTGTCAAGACTCTAGGACCTGCGGTGTGGAAGTTATGGCCCCTTAACGATTTTCGGTTTTCAAGGTCATACACCAACGTCAAGGTCAGGACGGCAAAACGTTTTGCACAGATGCCTTCCTCTCATGGGGACACACCACCACACAAAATTTGAAGCGATTCGGTCAAGCGGTTCGGGAGATCCTTGGGACAGACAGAAAAGAACAAATAAACAAACAAAAAAAGGAAACAAACCCGAACAGCTGGGATTTACTAACCGCAAGTGCGTGTGGAGCTGCGTGTGGTCCCCCCCCCCCCCCTCCCCACGACGCCTTGGCGGAGGTTGCCAAGGATGCTTGATACCAAATTTGGTGTCGATCGGTTGAGAACTGTGGCCCCCTCCAGCCCACCCCCCTGAACACCCCCACACACACACACCGGACCATCCCACCCCTCCCCCCTCCAGACCCTCCTCCCCCCTTAGCCCCCCTCCTCCCCTCCCCTCCTCCCCTCAACCCCCTCCCTTCCCCATCCCCTCCTCCCCCCTCCCCCTCCACCTCCCCCACGCTCACAGCTCACAGCTCACACGCACCTGCCGTTAGTAAATCCGAGCTGCGTGTGGTCCCCCCCCTCCCCACGACCCCTTGGCGGAGGTTTCCACACACAGACACACACACAGATTTCGAAAATATATATAAGATTTAGAAAGCATTGAAAGCCTTTATTGGTAAAACAGTCAATTTTGTGTGAAGCTTGTTTTGATATAGATATTTAGAAAGCAATGGAACTGATGTTATTGGTCACACAGTCAATTTTGTGTGAAGCTTGTTTTGATATAGATATTTAGAAAGCAATGGAACTGATGTTATTGGTCACACAGTCAATTTTGTGTGAAGCTTGTTTTGATATAGATATTTAGAAAGCAATGGAACTGATGTTATTGGTCACACAGTCAATTTTGTGTGAAGCTTGTTTTGATATAGATATTTAGAAAGCAATGGAACTG
>CM065708.1:39154698-39189698 GCA_017654935.2 Phymorhynchus buccinoides
TCTGTATGCAATCATCAGAAAAACCGTAAGCCAAAGTACCTACATGCCAAGTTTGAAGTCCCTAAGATCAACGGTGTGGATGTTATAGCCCCTTAAATATTTTCGGTTTTCAAGGTCATACACCAAGGTGAAGGTCACAACGGCAATAATTTATGCGCGGATGCCTTCCTCTCATGGTGACACGCCACCACACAAAATTGGAAAAGATTTGGTGAAGCGGTTCGGGAGATATGCGTGGGACAGAAAACCGCAATTATTAGACCCCTACCACTTTCAAGGCATACCGATCTCCCTGACCTTGACCTTGACCTTCATTGGTACGCCATCAGCAGAACGGCCATAAGGGAAAGTACCTCCATGCCAAGTTTGAAGACTCTAGGACCTGCGGTGTGGAAGTTATGGCCCCGTAACGGTTTTCGGTTTTCAAGGTCATGATGATGAGGAAGAAGAGGAGGAGGAAGATGATGATGATAAGGAGTATGGCGATAAAGATGACGATGATGACGAAGATGATGAGAATGGTGATAAAGATGGTGTTGAAGTGGAGGACGCTGGGGTAAATGATGATACGATGACGATGACGATGATTCTGTCCGTTGCAGTAGCTATGGTGAGGGGTCGAGCGGAGGTCGCTCCGTGACCTTGAAGGAAAGTCAGAAGATCCACGCCAAAGGTTACGGAGACATGGTCATCCAGCGACTGCAGTGCTTACGGCGAAACATGGAGCTGTGTGACTTCAAGGTGTCTGCCGATGGGCGTGTGTTTGAGGTGAGTGGTTGATATATAGTGTGTTTGAGGTGAGTGGTTGATATATAGTGTGTTTGAGGTGAGTGGTTGATATATAGTGTGTTTGAGGTGAGTGGTTGATATATAGTGTGTTTGAGGTGAGTGGTTGATATATAGTGTGTTTGAGGTGAGTGGTTGATATATAGTGTGTTTGAGGTGAGTGGTTGATATATAGTGTGTTTGAGGTGAGTGGTTGATATATATAGTGTGTTTGAGGTGAGTGGTTGATATATAGTGTGTTTGAGGTGAGTGGTTGATATATAGTGTGTTTGAGGTGAGTGGTTGATATATAGTGTGTTTGAGGTGAGTGGTTGATATATAGTGTGTTTGAGGTGAGTGGTTGATATATAGTGTGTTTGAGGTGAGTGGTTGATATATAGTGTGTTTGAGGTGAGTGGTTGATATATAGTGTGTTTGAGGTGAGTGGTTGATATATAGTGTGTTTGAGGTGAGTGGTTGATATATAGTGTGTTTGAGGTGAGTGGTATATATATAGTGTGTTTGAGGTGAGTGGTTGATATATAGTGTGTTTGAGGTGAGTGGTTGATATATAGTGTGTTTGAGGTGAGTGGTTGATATATAGTGTGTTTGAGGTGAGTGGTTGATATATAGTGTGTTTGAGGTGAGTGGTGGATATATAGTGTGTTTGAGGTGAGTGGTTGATATATAGTGTGTTTGAGGTGAGTGGTTGATATATAGTGTGTTTGAGGTGAGTGGTTGATATATAGTGTGTTTGAGGTGAGTGGTTTATATATAGTGTGTTTGAGGTGAGTGGTTGATATATAGTGTGTTTGAGGTGAGTGGTTGATATATAGTGTGTTTGAGGTGAGTGGTTGATATATAGTGTGTTTGAGGTGAGTGGTTGATATATAGTGTGTTTGAGGTGAGTGGTTGATATATAGTGTGTTTGAGGTGAGTGGTTTATATATAGTGTGTTTGAGGTGAGTGGTTGATATATAGTGTGTTTGAGGTGAGTGGTTGATATATAGTGTGTTTGAGGTGAGTGGTTGATATATAGTGTGTTTGAGGTGAGTGGTTGATATATAGTGTGTTTGAGGTGAGTGGTTGATATATAGTGTGTTTGAGGTGAGTGGTTGATATATATAGTGTGTTTGAGGTGAGTGGTTGATATATAGTGTGTTTGAGGTGAGTGGTTGATATATAGTGTGTTTGAGGTGAGTGGTTGATATATAGTGTGTTTGAGGTGAGTGTGTTTGAGGTGAGTGGGATATATAGTGTGTTTGAGGTGAGTGGTTGATATATAGTGTGTTTGAGGTGAGTGGTTGATATATAGTGTGTTTGAGGTGAGTGGTGGATATATAGTGTGTTTGAGGTGAGTGGTTGATATATAGTGTGTTTGAGGTGAGTGGTTGATATATAGTGTGTTTGAGGTGAGTGGTTGATATATATAGTGTGTTTGAGGTGAGTGGTTGATATATAGTGTGTTTGAGGTGAGTGGTTGATATATAGTGTGTTTGAGGTGAGTGGTTGATATATATAGTGTGTTTGAGGTGAGTGGTTGATATATAGTGTGTTGAGGTGAGGTGAGTGGTTGAGTGGTTGATATATAGTGTGTTTGAGGTGAGTGGTTGATATATAGTGTGTTTGAGGTGAGTGGTTGATATATAGTGTGTTTGAGGTGAGTGGTGGATATATAGTGTGTTTGAGGTGAGTGGTTGATATATAGTGTGTTTGAGGTGAGTGGTGGATATATAGTGTGTTTGAGGTGAGTGGTTGATATGAGTGTGTTTGAGGTGAGGTGAGTGGTTATATATAGTGTGTTTGAGGTGAGTGGTTGATATATAGTGTGTTTGAGGTGAGTGGTTGATATATAGTGTGTTTGAGGTGAGTGGTTGATATATAGTGTGTTTGAGGTGAGTGGTTGATATATAGTGTGTTTGAGGTGAGTGGTTGATATATAGTGTGTTTGAGGTGAGTGAGTGGTTGATATATATAGTGTGTTTGAGGTGAGTGGTTGATATATAGTGTGTTTGAGGTGAGTGGTTGATATATAGTGTGTTTGAGGTGAGTGGTTGATATATAGTGTGTTTGAGGTGAGTGGTTGATATATAGTGTGTTTGAGGTGAGTGGTTGATATATAGTGTGTTTGAGGTGAGTGGTTGATATATAGTGTGTTTGAGGTGAGTGGTTGATATATATAGTGTGTTTGAGGTGAGTGGTTTATATATAGTGTGTTTGAGGTGAGTGGTTGATATATAGTGTGTTTGTGTGGTTGATATATAGTGTGTTTGAGTGAGTGGTTGATATATATAGTGTGTTTGAGGTGAGTGGTTGATATATAGTGTGTTTGAGGTGAGTGGTTGATATATAGTGTGTTTGAGGTGAGTGGTTGATATATAGTGTGTTTGATATATAGTGTGTTTGAGGTGAGTGGTTGATATATATATAGTGTGTTTGAGGTGAGTAGTGGATATATAGTGTGTTTGAGGTGAGTAGTGGATATATAGTGTGTTTGAGGTGAGTAGCGGATATATAGTGTGTTTGAGGTGAGTTGTTGATATATATGATATATATAGTGTGTTTGAGGTGAGTAGTTGGATATATAGTGTGTTTGAGGTGAGTAGTTGATATATAGTGGATATATAGTGTGTTTGAGGTGAGTAGCGGATATATATATATAGTGTGGATTGTTTCCACAATGTACCACCGCACCTCCCAAGATTAAGAAAATAGGGTCTTTGGATAACAGACCTGGGTTTGATGGCTTTTAGTGACATGGGTGTTAAACCATTGTGGTGCATAAATGCGACATTGGCGGTGAAAGGGTTAAACCATTGTGGTGCATAAATGCGCCATTGGCGGTGAAAGGGTTAAACCACTGTGGTGCATAAATGCGACATTGGCGGTGAAAGGGTTTAAACCATTGTGGTGCATAAATGCGACATTGGCGGTGAAAGGGTTAAACCACTGTGGTGCATAAATGCGACATTGGCGATGAAAGGGTTAAACCACTGTGGTGCATAAATGCGCCATTGGCGATGAAAGGGTTAAACCACTGTGGTGCATAAATGCGACATTGGCGGTGAAAGGGTTAAACCATTGTGGTGCATAAATGCGACATTGGCGGTGAAAGGGTTAAACCATTGTGGTGCATAAATGCGCCATTGGCGGTGAAAGGGTTAAACCATTGTGCATAAATGCGCCATTGGCGGTGAAAGGGTTAAACCATTGTGTATAAATGCGCCATTGGCGGTGAAAGGGTTAAACCATGGTGTATAAATGCGACATTGGCGGTGAAAGGGTTAAACCATTGTGGTGCATAAATGCGCCATTGGCGGTGAAAGGGTTAAACCATTGTGGTGCATAAACGCGCCATTGGCGGTGAAAGGGCTAAGGTGTGAGCACATCTTTTTGGCTTGAGGTAGATAGTGCGTAATTAATTTGCAATTTAAAATTCCAGTAATAAAGTGATAGATGAGTGGAAGTGGTGTCTTCAACATCCATGAGACTGCCGTAAGTTAGCGTGAAGCTTTGTGTGTGAATGACAAAATGTGTGTTACAGGTGCACAAGGCGTTGCTAGCGGCAACCAGTGACTATTTCCGCGTGATGTTTGGGGGAGTGATGGCGGAGAGTAAACAGAACACCGTGGATCTGAAGGGGGTGACCGCCGATGGTTTGCAGCACATCATCGACTTCATTTACAGGTCAGTGAAAACTGAACTTTGTTCTCATGAATAGGTGTATTACAACAGAGAAATTCACACGGTTACCAAACAGAAGACTGCTAATTTGATAAGACTGACGGCTGACGACTCACAATACATTATTGAGTTATAGGTCGGTGAGGAAATGCACACATACATCCTTATGTTGTAGTATCTATGTGACATGTGTAATCCTAAAATATACTCGTGCGTACCAAATGTCAATATCCGTATGCGTTTTGTTCATCTTAGTAATACTTGTTCATTTTTGTAATTCTTATGTGACATGTCATCCAAAATTGTGCTTGTATTTATGCATGCTGAATGTCAATGTTTCTGTTGTACGGCACCTGGACGACATTTCTCCTTGAGAGATAATAAAGTGATTTTGAATTTGAATGCATGCACACCCACACACCCACAGCACGCGCGCACACGCACACACACACACACACACACACACACACACACACACACACACACACACACACACACACACACACACACACACACACACACACACACACACACACACACACACACACACACACACAGACACACAGACACACACACACACACACACAGCACACACGCACGCGCTCGCGATACCTTGAGAACCTCTGCACCGAATCACTTTAAATGTTGCTGTTGTTTTTCCCCCAGTGGAGAGATGGCCCTGACCTTGGACAACCTGACAGAGATCATCAACACTGCCAGCCACCTGCAGGTGTGTGTTTGTCTGCCTGTCTGTTTGCCTGTCTGTCTGTCTGCCTGCCTGTGTCTGTCTGCCTGTATGTCTGTCTGTTTGTCTGCCTGTCTGTCTGTTTGTTTGTCTGTCTGTCTGTTTGTCTGTCTGCCTGTCTGTCTGTCTGTCTGTCTGCCTGTGTGTCTGCCTGTTGTCAGATCATGACATAGTAATGGAACATTGTCAGGGCTGGGGCTTTCCCGATGAATGGGGAACAATCTGAATAGTAAATTTGGATTATCGTTTTGACGTAGGATATATATATATATTTTTTTTTTTTAAATTTAGGCTTAGCAGAATTGTAGGTAAAGTGTTCAACAGACAGAAACGGGGTTTTGTATTTGACAATGTGGAAGATTTCCTCCACACTGTGTGTAATGTGTTGTATGTTGTAACATGGTTTTTGTTATGCCAACACAGGTGAGCTTTGCGCTGGACGTGTGTTCCAACTACATCAAATCTCTGATGACGTTCGACAATGCGGAGGACTTCCTGCACATCGCCGACACGTACTCCCTGGACAAGGTGACCGCGCACTGGGAGCACATGATTCAGGACAAGTTCTTCGAGTTTAGCCAGGTATGTGTGCGTCTGTATGGTGTGTGTCCCCCCCGGACGGATACCGGGGGGCCTTTTGTGTAAGCAGTTCCCCACCTTCTGGAAGTTCTGTGCTTGTAACTTCCCTTTGCTTACTGTCATCTACTATCTTTCTGCCTTACCGGTGGTCCATTCTCCTGCCCTTTTTTCACGAAACACTTTCAAGAAGATTTCCTCCTGCCGAAGTCGGACTTGCCGGGCCTAACTATTTCTTAGTTAGGCGCACAACGGCAGCATGACGCATCTGTGCTCATAATTGACAGGAAACAGTCTGAGCGATCGAAGAAGAAGGGGGGGGGGGGGGGGGGTAGAGGACAGGGAAGGAGGGGGGTATATATGTAAAAAAAAAAATCCAGTGGTGACACATAATCTCAAGTCCCTGTGTGTTGGGTTAGAATACTTGAATTGAAAGTGTTGTTGAAATGTTTAGTAATTACCTTAATGCGCTACAGCTTTGCATTGTGTGGGAAACGTTGCGCTGAATCTGACTGATTCAGTCGATTTGTTTTTAGTGCCTCGGGCCTTTGCTCTGTGTGAGAAAGCTAACATCAGCCCTGTATCTCTCCGTCTTCATCGTCTCTAATACTGTCTTTCGGATGAGACGATAAACCGAGGTCCCGTGTGCCCATGCACTTAGCATACGTTAAGCCCAGTGGCAACGAAAAAGTTGTCATTTGGTCAAAATTTACCCCCCCCCCCCCCCCCCCCCCATCAATGACAAAAATCGCATGCAAAAAAAAATAAAAAAAAAAAATTGGCTGGCGCGCCTCTGGCTGCGACGCGCTCTCCAGGTGGGAGCAACCCGAATTTCACAGAGACGCCTCTGTGACTATAAAGTACGTAATACCTAAGTAATACGTAATACCTAAGTAATACCTAATACCCTTTTGCTCTCATCTTCGTCATCGTGGTTGTTCCTCGGATCGTAGGATGACATCCTCGCTGTGCCCTACATCCATGGAAGCACACATGTGGTTGAAGGTGGGACATCATGGTTGTTCCTCGGATCGTAGGATGACATCCTCGCTGTGCCCTACATCCATGGAAGCACACATGTGGTTGAAGGTGGGACATCATGGCTGTTCCTCGGATCGTAGGATGACATCCTCGCTGTGCCCTACATCCATGGAAGCACACATGTGGTTGAAGGTGGGACATCATGGCTGTTCCTCGGATCGTAGGATGACATCCTCGCTGTGCCCTACATCCATGGAAGCACACATGTGGTTGAAGGTGGGACATCATGGCTGTTCCTCGGATCGTAGGATGACATTCTCGCTGTGCCCTACATCCATGGAAGCACACATGTGCTTGAAGGTGGGACATCATGGTTGTTCCTCGGATCGTAGGATGACATTCTCGCTGTGCCCTACATCCATGGAAGCACACATGTGGTTGAAGGTGGGACATCATGGCTGTTCCTCGGATCGTAGGATGACATTCTCGCTGTGCCCTACATCCATGGAAGCACACATGTGGTTGAAGGTGGGACATCATGGCTGTTCCTCGGATCGTAGGATGACATCCTCGCTGTGCCCTACATCCATGGAAGCACACATGTGGTTGAAGGTGGGACATCATGGCTGTTCCTCGGATCGTAGGATGACATCCTCGCTGTGCCCTACATCCATGGAAGCACACATGTGGTTGAAGGTGGGACATCATGGCGGCTGTTCCTCGGATCGTAGGATGACATTCTCGCTGTGCCCTACATCCATGGAAGCACACATGTGGTTGAAGGTGGGACATCATGGCTGTTCCTCGGATCGTAGGATGACATTCTCGCTGTGCCCTACATCCATGGAAGCACACATGTGCTTGAAGGTGGGACATCATGGCTGTTCCTCGGATCGTAGGATGACATTCTCGCTGTGCCCTACATCCATGGAAGCACACATGTGCTTGAAGGTGGGACATCATGGTTGTTCCTCGGATCGTAGGATGACATCCTCGCTGTGCCCTACATCCATGGAAGCACACATGTGGTTGAAGGTGGGACATCATGGCGGCTGTTCCTCGGATCGTAGGATGACATTCTCGCTGTGCCCTACATCCATGGAAGCACACATGTGCTTGAAGGTGGGACATCATGGCTGTTCCTCGGATCGTAGGATGACATCCTCGCTGTGCCCTACATCCATGGAAGCACACATGTGGTTGAAGGTGGGACATCATGGTTGTTCCTCGGATCGTAGGATGACATCCTCGCTGTGCCCTACATCCATGGAAGCACACATGTGGTTGAAGGTGGGACATCATGGCTGTTCCTCGGATCGTAGGATGACATCCTCGCTGTGCCCTACATCCATGGAAGCACACATGTGGTTGAAGGTGGGACATCATGGCTGTTCCTCGGATCGTAGGATAACATCCTCGCTGTGCCCTACATCCATGGAAGCACACATGTGGTTGAAGGTGGGACATCATGGTTGTTCCTCGGATCGTAGGATGACATTCTCGCTGTGCCCTACATCCATGGAAGCACACATGTGCTTGAAGGTGGGACATCATGGCTGTTCCTCGGATCGTAGGATGACATTCTCGCTGTGCCCTACGTCCATGGAAGCACACATGTGGTTGAAGGTGGGACATCATGGCTGTTCCTCGGATCGTAGGATGACATCCTCGCTGTGCCCTACGTCCATGGAAGCACACATGTGGTTGAAGGTGGGACATCATGGCTGTTCCTCGGATCGTAGGATGACATCCTCGCTGTGCCCTACGTCCATGGAAGCACACATGTGGTTGAAGGTGGGACATCATGGTTGTTCCTCGGATCGTAGGATGACATCCTCGCTGTGCCCTACATCCATGGAAGCACACATGTGCTTGAAGGTGGGACATCATGGCTGTTCCTCGGATCGTAGGATGACATTCTCGCTGTGCCCTACATCCATGGAAGCACACATGTGGTTGAAGGTGGGACATCATGGCTGTTCCTCGGATCGTAGGATGACATTCTCGCTGTGCCCTACATCCATGGAAGCACACATGTGATTGAAGGTGGGACATCATGGCTGTTCCTCGGATCGTAGGATGACATCCTCGCTGTGCCCTACATCCATGGAAGCACACATGTGGTTGAAGGTGGGACATCATGGCTGTTCCTCGGATCGTAGGATGACATCCTCGCTGTGCCCTACGTCCATGGAAGCACACATGTGGTTGAAGGTGGGACATCATGGCTGTTCCTCGGATCGTAGGATGACATTCTCGCTGTGCCCTACATCCATGGAAGCACACATGTGATTGAAGGTGGGACATCATGGTTGTTCCTCGGATCGTAGGATGACATCCTCGCTGTGCCCTACATCCATGGAAGCACACATGTGGTTGAAGGTGGGACATCATGGTTGTTCCTCGGATCGTAGGATGACATCCTCGCTGTGCCCTACATCCATGGAAGCACACATGTGGTTGAAGGTGGGACATCATGGCTGTTCCTCGGATCGTAGGATGACATCCTCGCTGTGCCCTACATCCATGGAAGCACACATGTGGTTGAAGGTGGGACATCATGGCTGTTCCTCGGATCGTAGGATGACATTCTCGCTGTGCCCTACATCCATGGAAGCACACATGTGGTTGAAGGTGGGACATCATGGCTGTTCCTCGGATCGTAGGATGACATCCTCGCTGTGCCCTACATCCATGGAAGCACACATGTGGTTGAAGGTGGGACATCATGGTTGTTCCTCGGATCGTAGGATGACATTCTCGCTGTGCCCTACATCCATGGAAGCACACATGTGGTTGAAGGTGGGACATCATGGCTGTTCCTCGGATCGTAGGATGACATCCTCGCTGTGCCCTACATCCATGGAAGCACACATGTGGTTGAAGGTGGGACATCATGGCGGCTGTTCCTCGGATCGTAGGATGACATTCTCGCTGTGCCCTACATCCATGGAAGCACACATGTGGTTGAAGGTGGGACATCATGGCTGTCCCTCGGATCGTAGGATGACATTCTCGCTGTGCCCTACATCCATGGAAGCACACATGTGATTGAAGGTGGGACATCATGGCTGTTCCTCGGATCGTAGGATAACATCCTCGCTGTGCCCTACATCCATGGAAGCACACATGTGATTGAAGGTGGGACATCATGGCTGTTCCTCGGATCGTAGGATAACATCCTCGCTGTGCCCTACATCCATGGAAGCACACATGTGATTGAAGGTGGGACATCATGGCTGTTCCTCGGATCGTAGGATGACATTCTCGCTGTGCCCTACATCCATGGAAGCACACATGTGATTGAAGGTGGGACATCATGGCTGTTCCTCGGATCGTAGGATGACATCCTCGCTGTGCCCTACATCCATGGAAGCACACATGTGGTTGAAGGTGGGACATCATGGCTGTTCCTCGGATCGTAGGATGACATCCTCGCTGTGCCCTACATCCATGGAAGCACACATGTGGTTGAAGGTGGGACATCATGGTTGTTCCTCGGATCGTAGGATGACATCCTCGCTGTGCCCTACATCCATGGAAGCACACATGTGGTTGAAGGTGGGACATCATGGTTGTTCCTCGGATCGTAGGATGACATTCTCGCTGTGCCCTACATCCATGGAAGCACACATGTGCTTGAAGGTGGGACATCATGGTTGTTCCTCGGATCGTAGGATGACATTCTCGCTGTGCCCTACATCCATGGAAGCACACATGTGCTTGAAGGTGGGACATCATGGCTGTTCCTCGGATCGTAGGATGACATCCTCGCTGTGCCCTACATCCATGGAAGCACACATGTGGTTGAAGGTGGGACATCATGGCGGCTGTTCCTCGGATCGTAGGATGACATTCTCGCTGTGCCCTACATCCATGGAAGCACACATGTGGTTGAAGGTGGGACATCATGGCTGTTCCTCGGATCGTAGGATGACATTCTCGCTGTGCCCTACATCCATGGAAGCACACATGTGGTTGAAGGTGGGACATCATGGCTGTTCCTCGGATCGTAGGATGACATCCTCGCTGTGCCCTACATCCATGGAAGCACACATGTGGTTGAAGGTGGGACATCATGGTTGTTCCTCGGATCGTAGGATGACATTCTCGCTGTGCCCTACGTCCATGGAAGCACACATGTGATTGAAGGTGGGACATCATGGCTGTTCCTCGGATCGTAGGATGACATCCTCGCTGTGCCCTACATCCATGGAAGCACACATGTGGTTGAAGGTGGGACATCATGGCGGCTGTTCCTCGGATCGTAGGATGACATTCTCGCTGTGCCCTACATCCATGGAAGCACACATGTGGTTGAAGGTGGGACATCATGGCTGTCCCTCGGATCGTAGGATGACATTCTCGCTGTGCCCTACATCCATGGAAGCACACATGTGGTTGAAGGTGGGACATCATGGCTGTTCCTCGGATCGTAGGATGACATCCTCGCTGTGCCCTACATCCATGGAAGCACACATGTGCTTGAAGGTGGGACATCATGGTTGTTCCTCGGATCGTAGGATGACATTCTCGCTGTGCCCTACATCCATGGAAGCACACATGTGGTTGAAGGTGGGACATCATGGTTGTTCCTCGGATCGTAGGATGACATCCTCGCTGTGCCCTACATCACAGAGTCTTTCTGTTGGCTGCAGCGGCAGTGAGAGAAAGCTTCAAACCCTTTCAACACTAGCCATTCCTCAGCCAAAATATATCATAGAGAAAAGATATCATCTACAATATTCATATTGGGGATTCCTTTGTGACATGCAATAACATAGGGCCTGTCCTTACCTCCCAAAATTAAGAATGTAAGGTCACTGGTTACCACACACCCATTTGATGCCTTTTAGTGATGGGTGTCAAATCATTGTGGTGCCTAGAGGCGACGGTGACGATGAAAGGGTTAAATCATTGTGGTGCCTAGAGGCGACAGTGACCATGAAAGGGTCAAATCATTGTGGTGCCTAGAGGCGACGGTGACGATGAAAGGGTTAAAACCAGCTTTCTGTCTCTGTTTTCAGTGTCTTCAATACTGTGTCCATGTTTTTCTCATTGGAGAATGCTAGCACCAGCCCTGTATCTCTGTGTCTCTAACACTGTCACCATGTCTTTCTTTTTTTTGCTGTCCCATCCCACGCTGCTCATTCCGAATCCCAATTAGTCCCAATGCGCAGTCGCACCTCCGCACGTTTAGGTCGCAGAATCTGAGATATCTTTCTCTTTTTCAGTCTCGGATCTCGACTTTATTATTTGGGAAAATGCTAGCACTAGCTGTCTTATTATATCTTTCTCTGTGTTGCAGTCTCAGACCTTGACGTTATTATATTGTTATATTGTATCTTTCTGTGCGTTGCCGTCTCAGACCTTGACGTTATTATATTGTTATATTGTATATTTCTCCGTGTTGCCGTCTCAGACCTTGACGTTATTATATTGTTATATTGTATCTTTCTGCGTGTTGCAGTCTCAGACCTTGACATTATTATATTGTTATATTATATCTTTCTGCGTGTTGCCGTCTCAGACCTTGATGTTATTATATTGTTATATTGTATATTTCTCCGTGTTGCCGTCTCAGACCTTGACGTTATTATATTGTTATATTGTATATTTCTCCGTGTTGCCGTCTCAGACCTTGACGTTATTATATTGTTATATTATATATTTCTCCGTGTTGCCGTCTCAGACCTTGACGTTATTATATTGTTATATTATATATTTCTGTGTGTTGCCGTGTGCCGTCTCAGACCTTGATGTTATTATATTGTTATATTATATATTTCTCTGTGTTGCCGTCTCAGACCTTGACGTTATATTGTTATATTATATATTTCTGCGTGTTGCCGTCTCAGACCTTGGCGTTATTATATTGTTATATTATATATTTCTGCGTGTTGCCGTCTCAGACCTTGACGTTATTATATTGTTATATTGTATATTTCTTCGTGTTGCCGTCTCAGACCTTGGCGTTATTATATTGTTATATTATATATTTCTGTGTGTTGCCGTCTCAGACCTTGGCGTTATTATATTGTTATATTGTATATTTCTTCGTGTTGCCGTCTCAGACCTTGACGTTATTATATTGTTATATTGTATATTTCTGTGTGTTGCCGTCTCAGACCTTGACGTTATTATATTGTTATATTATATATTTCTTCGTGTTGCCGTCTCAGACCTTGACGTTATTATATTGTTATATTATATATTTCTCCGTGTTGCCGTCTCAGACCTTGACGTTATTATATTGTTATATTATATATTTCTGCGTGTTGCCGTCTCAGACCTTGGCGTTATTATATTGTTATATTATATATTTCTGCGTGTTGCCGTCTCAGACCTTGGCGTTATTATATTGTTATATTATATATTTCTATGTGTTGCCGTCTCAGACCTTGACGTTATTATATTGTTATATTGTATATTTCTTCGTGTTGCCGTCTCAGACCTTGACGTTATTATATTGTTATATTGTATATTTCTTCGTGTTGCCGTCTCAGACCTTGGCGTTATTATATTGTTATATTATATATTTCTGTGTGTTGCCGTCTCAGACCTTGATGTTATTATATTGTTATATTATATATTTCTCCGTGTTGCCGTCTCAGACCTTGACGTTATTATATTGTTATATTATATATTTCTCCGTGTTGCCGTCTCAGACCTTGACGTTATTATATTGTTATATTATATATTTCTGTGTGTTGCCGTCTCAAACCTTGATGTTATTATATTGTTATACAGTGGACCCTCCCTTATAACACCTCCCATTATAAGACTCCCTCCCACATAAGACCTACTTCTCTGAGACATTGCCCTTCTTTGTAAGAAGAAATAATGTTTTACGCCCTCTTTGGCCTTTCGGTCATGTGGGGCATCTTCTTTGTAAGTATTAAAAGTACCTCCCTTATAAGACCCCTCCCTCATAAGACCTCATTTTGGATGATTTTTGAAGGTCTTATAAGGGAGGTTCCACTGTATTACATCTCTGTGTGTGTTGCAGTCTCAAGCCTTCCTGAAGTTGGACGGGGAGAAGCTGAGCTGGCACCTGTCCCAGAACAGCCTGCGCATATCGTCAGAGTTCCAGCTGATGATGTGCGTCAACAAGTGGCTGATGGCGGCCCCGGGCCGGCTGAGCAGCGAAGCCGCCCGCTGCCTGACTCACACCCGCTTCCCCCTTATGTCGGAAAATGAACTGAGCGTGGCCCGGGAGCAGGACGCCATTCAGCGCTGTCCGGGGACCTTGGGCCAACAGCTCATCTCCAAAGGGTTCCAGTACCACGCCGACTGCAAAAAGGGGCACCCCTGTACTGACAAGTCCACGCAGGTGAGGGCCACGGCCCCTTCGCTGATCATGGTGCATCATGGGACGTCGTTCATGCCGTTTCAGGTCATCGCCTACAACCCTCTCACCTCTCTCTTCTACACGCTGTTCTCCGACGTCAATGGCAGCCGGGATTGTCGCGTGGCCTCCATGGAAAACTTCGTCTACGTTTGTCGCATCGTGGACTTTGGCGGGGGGACGCTGATGGCTTCGCTGTTCCGATTCGACCCGCGGCATCTCCTGGGGCAGGAGTTACGCCCCATGAGGCACCTCCGGCTGGAGTTTTCGTTGGTGGCCCACGAGAACTTCCTGTACGCGTTCGGCGGCTCCACGGAGCAGTTCGCCATCCTGGACTCTGTGGAAACGTACAACGTGAAGACCAACCTGTGGGAGGAGATGCCTCCCCTGCCCACCCCCACCCACTCCTTAGCGGCCGCCGTCCACAAGAATGGAATCTACCTTTCCGGAGGGGTGTCGGGTCAGGACCGGCAGACCACCAACAGCTTCCTGCTCTTCGACCCCTCTGCCGGGACGTACCAAGTCCTCCCCGCCATGATGTACGCCCGCCGTCTCCACGACATGGTCACTCTGGGAGAAAAAGTTTTCGTCCTGGGGGGCATTCCCAAGCAGGGGGTCCCTCTGTACGGGCAGATCCCCATCGAGTCGTACTCGGTGTCCACGCGGCAGTGGACCATGATGACCTCCACGCTGAGCGGGCGCTCCATCGGTCACTACGCCAACTTCCAGGGTCAGATCCTGGCTCTGGGCCACGAGCACAGCACTGCGACGGAGGACGAGATCTGGACGTTCAGCCCCGAACATGACGACTTCTTCCGCTACGCCAAGGCCCCGCAGAGGATGAGCCTCAACTCCGCCATGTGCACACAGCTGTGGGTCAACTTCAACGACGAGAAGATCTGCCAGAAGTTCATGAAGGAAAAATGAGGAATACATGAAGGAAAAGTGAGGAATACATGAAGGAAAAGTGAGGAATACATGAAGGAAAAGTGAGGAATACATGAAGGAAAAATGAGGAATACATGAAGGAAAAGTGAGGAATACATGAAGGAAAAATGAGGAATACATGAAGGAAAAGTGAGGAATACATGAAGGAAAAGTGAGGAATACATGAAGGAAAAATGAGGAATACATGAAGGAAAAGTGAGGAATACATGAAGGAAAAATGAGGAATACATGAAGGAAAAGTGAGGAATACATGAGGGAAAAGTGAGAAATACATGAGGGAAAAGTGAGAGAAACGTTGAGGGGAAAATGAGAAATACATGAAGGGAAAGTGAGAAATACATGAAGGAAAAGTGAGAGAAACGTTGAGGGGAAAATGAGAAATACATGAAGGAAAAGTGAGGAATACATGAGGGAAAAGTGAGAGAAACGTTGAGGGGAAAATGAGAAATACATGAAGGGAAAGTGAGAAATACATGAAGGAAAAGTGAGAGAAACGTTGAGGGGAAAATGAGAAATACATGAAGGAAAAGTGAGGAATACATGAGGGAAAAGTGAGAGAAACGTTGAGGGGAAAATGAGAAATACATGAAGGGAAAGTGAGAAATACATGAAGGAAAAGTGAGAGAAACGTTGAGGGGAAAATGAGAAATACATGAAGGAAAAGTGAGGAATACATGAGGGAAAAGTGAGAGAAATGTTGATGGAAGGTGAGAAACACAAGAAGGAAAAAGAAATACATGAAGGAAAAGTGAGAAATATATGAACCGAAAATGGAGGGAAACTGGGCGAAATGTACCCCGTAAATAAAAGAAAAAACTGAATGCGTTCCTAAGGAGTGTAGAGAATGGTGGAAAAATAGACAAATGAAGAGATATGTCAGGTGGAATAGCGGAATGCAAATTCGAAGGAAACGTGAAAACCAATTTTATGACAAGTTCGCAACCACTTGTAATTGCCTCTGTTCATGAAGATGCCCTGAAGTTTGTAACGGGAAAATGAACTTATGCTCAGGAACCCAAGGAAACGTGAAGACAGGCAAAACACCAATTGTACCAGCTTCGTTGTGAGTCTGCGACATGCATAAGAAAAAGAAGGAACTCAGGGACGCGGGAAAACCATCGGAGGCAGAAAAAGTTCTGTGTGTGCTGACTCCCCTGCAAGTGCAGTTAGTGAAGAAAACGCTTCAGTCGTGTAAAATAGGGTGAAAGATGCAAAGTGCTGTTAAAATTCGGGAAAATTCAAAAAAATGCTGATAAAATTAATGAGAGCTTTGTGAAAACAAGAAAACAAAGCAAAAATTATCTCAGGGAGAAAAGGAGAAGAAAGTCATCAGGAGATGGAAATCACAGCGGTTAAAAATGTTCATTCGAGTCGCTTTTATTTGTGTTTTAAATTGACGTGCGCTCAGGTTCGTCAAGAATCATGAAGGAAAAGAAAGCATGCACTCAGACGGAGGAGAGAGCAACAAAAACAAAACCATTGCAAACATAGAATTGTTTTCCTTTTTAGCACAAGTTATAAAAAAACAAACCGGAATGTGTCTGCAAGCGCAAAGCTGGAAAACAAAACCATTTGCGTTATAAGATATAAAATGAGTCTTTTATTCCCTACGTGTATCTGCTACAAACTCGTGAAGCTGAAGCCTTGCTCAGGGACTGAGAGAGATATCATCAGGCACACAAAGCACAGCGGTTTACTGGATAGTTTCATGTTTTGAGCGTGCGTTAGATGAAGGAGAAGCAAATGAACTGAAGCCTTGCTCAGGGAAGGAGAGATATCATCAGGCACACAAAGCACAGTGAGCGGTTTACTGGATAGTTTCATGTTTTCAGCGTGCGTTAGATGAAGGAGAAGCAAATGAACTGAAGCCTTGCTCAGGGAAGGAGAGATATCATCAGGCACACAAAGCACAGCGAGCGGTTTACTGGATAGTTTCATGTTTTCAGCGTGCGTTAGATGAAGGAGAAGCAAATGAACTGAAGACTTGCTCAGGGAAGGAGAGATATCATCAGGCACACAAAGCACAGCGGTTTACTGGATAGTTTCATGTTTTCAGCGTGCGTTAGATGAAGGAGAAGCAAAAGAACTGAAGCCGTGCTCAGGGAAGGAGAGATATCATCAGGCACACAAAGCACAGCGAGCGGTTTACTGGATAGTTTCATGTTTTCAGCGTGCGTTAGATGAAGGAGAAGCAAAAGAACTGAAGCCGTGCTCAGGGAAGGAGAGATATCATCAGGCACACAAAGCACAGCGAGCGGTTTACTGGATAGTTTCATGTTTTCAGCGTGCGTTAGATGAAGGAGAAGCAAATGAACTGAAGCCGTGCTCAGGGAAGAAGAGATATCATCAGGCACACAAAGCACAGCGAGCGGTTTACTGGATAGTTTCATGTTTTCAGCGTGCGTTAGATGAAGGAGAAGCAAATGAACTGAAGCCTTGCTCAGGGAAGAAGGCTGAAAAACAACGGAGAAGGAAAACACAATTTGGAAGCACATGTTAAAAAAAAGAAGTTATTGCAGTTTTTTCAAATGCTTGTGGCATACAGTTGTGGAGACCTGAATCGCCAACGTTTGCAAAATTCAGTGAAAAATGCCATATGTTGAACAACGCTTCCAGCCTAAGACGGACACGTTGGGCCTAACTATTTATTAGTTTGGCGCTTAATGGCAGCATGACGCATCTGCGCTCATATGACAGGAAACTGAGCGATCATAGAACAACAACAACAACGCTTGAAATCAGTGAAAGATAAAAAAAAAAGGAGAAAGAAAGATAAACCATGGTTTTAGAGTGAAAATAGCAGACTTGAAATGCAGGACTGAGTGTAAAAAAATGATTCTTTTTTTCTTATCTCGTTACCCTGTATAAATAGAATGTTGATTGTAGCATGTAATTTTCAGTAGTTTCTCTCTGTCCTGGACTTGTTGTTCAGCCTTATATGGGCGGTTTATACAATGCTAGGTTGAAACTTGGTGTCACGGTGCATAGTGTCGACCCAGTTGACAAAAACAACAACAGTAAAATAAATAAAAAAGCCAACAAAAAAACCCCAAGAATTTTGTAAGATGTGAAAAATTGTGATAGGTCATCACATTACATAAAAATTAGTCAAGATTTTGAATTCTAAGTTTGAAGTGTAAAAAACCAAGTTTCCTTAGCCTCTTCCCTGCCTGTTACAAGTGTGATGTCATTGATGATGTCTTAACTTTTGATGTCATAGTCCTGGGATGATGGTTTGTGGTTTAGATAAGCCAGGAAAGATATTCATATCTCTAGACCATTTTCTCAGATTGAGTCTAACATATTTGTTTTAATCTTTATGATACGAAAATTCGATAATTTCTCAGTTTTCCTGTGGCTGTGAATGGGCTAAGTTGTGGTTGTACATTGGAAATCATCCTGTAAAAATTAAGAGTCTTTAACCACTGTTTAGCAGGGCTCCCAATTGTTCCGCAAAACAAGAGGTCCCAGGGACTCCTTCACGTATAGCATAGAGGGTCCTAGAGGTGGGATAGAGGGTCCCAGTGGCATTACAAATGCTAAAAATAATTTTTCTAGTGCATCCCTGGGACCCCCTGCACATTCTTTTAGAGGGTCCTTGAGAATTTTAGTGCTTCATAGACCCCCAAATGGGGGTCTCTGGGATCCCTGGTTTAGGATTGGATGTGTAAAAATGACACGTGTAGGAGTAGGAGATGTAAAATAATTCAGAATGTTTTTGTGTATTTTGTACAAAAGTCTGGCAAATTATGAATGTAGATGAAGGATAACTACAAACACAGAATGATGGGAATAACTACGAGCATCAACACGTGTTGCTCATGTGTCAACTAAGAACTACACACACACACTGATGTGCCACTGTGATGGTTTGAAGGATAACTACAAACACAGAATGATGGGGATAACTACGAGCATCAACACGTGTTGCTCATGTGTCAACTAAGAACTACACACACACACTGATGTGCCACTGTGATGGTTTGGAGGATAACTACAAACACCGAATGATGGGGATAACTACGAGCATCAACACGTGTTGCTCATGTGTCAACTAAGAACTACACACACACACTGATGTGCCACTGTGATGGTTTGGACTGTATGTGGTCTCTGACCACAAGATTGAAATGGAAAAACAAAAGCACTGTGAAATGATAAAGTGTTCATTTTATTTTTGAGGGAGTGGTGGTATGAGCTTGTGATGAATTTTTGAAAAACTTCAGCTGAAGTATTCCATCAAGAGTGGGTTTTTTGGGGTTTTTTTTTTTTATATTATCTGTTGCACGATTTTTGAAGTATTCCATGAGTGTTATTATAATTGTTAACCTTTGAACTTCAAAATGAAGAATTCCAACGGAGTCTTATCGTATACCATTACTTTAGCATCATTTAAAAAAAAATCTAAAGCCACTTTTTTTTTCCTGTTTTTAAAAAGAGAAAGTTGGGTTGTTGCTGTTGACAGGGAGTAATTCAGCCGATGCTGCATGCATTCTGTGTGCTGCAGCCTGGGGGTTTGTTGGCCTTTGGGGATGTTCCCCGACACCTGATCCGTGTTCAGGTCCTCTTGGACAAAGCGTCTCCACTACAAACAAATTCCACCTCACCTTTCCAGAGTAGCTGCTATTTGTGCTATCTCAGGGGTTAGGTTAGTGTTGGAAACGACCCACGGTTCAACCAATGATTGAAGGGAGGTAACTCAATCAGTAGTTGAAGGGAGGCGACTGATGCTTGCAGTCCATGTTTTGGATGCGCGATCTGCTCAATTTGAATCGTTTGGCATGAAAGCTTTATGATGTTTTGCTCCAACCAATGACAGTGTTTGTTGTTGATTACTATTCTGATGTGATTAGCGATGTTGGGGAATTCGAGTTTGTGTGTGTGAGTGAGTGAGAGTGTGTTCATGTTTAAAAGATTGTTCCACTTGCGAAGGGAGTTTTCATGGCTTTGCCGACAAGCAATTTTGTATAATTCGTTGTGTGTGTGGAGAGAGAGAGGGAGGGGGAGGGGGAGGGAGGGAGGGAGAGAGAGAGAGAGAGAGAGAGATTTTAATTCATAGCTGAGTCATTGGTCCTACAAAAATCGAACTTTACTTAGAATGTTTTATTTTCATCTTTATGATGCGAGTTTATCATTTTTTGAAACAGGTGTGGTGTCATATGGTTTTTTTCTGAAACAGACTTCTCTTTAGCTTAAATGTTATTTCTGGCGTTTATTATTTAAATATATGATGCATGTTCTTGGATTGATTTTTTTACAATGAGTTTAAATTTTCCTGGCCTCAATAATATAAATCGTGTATAAGGAAGCTGTTAGAGTGTGGTCAGGTTTGACGAGCCGTGAAAAAAATGAACAATCAGAACTTAGCAAAGGTAGACTTCGCTGTTGGAAGTTTACGTGTTGACAGTCCTGAGACGACCATAGCTGTTGACGTGACTATAAACGACTAACTAAAGGTAGACTTCGCTGTACGTGTTGACAGTCCTGAGACGACCATAGCTGTTGACGTGACTAAACGACTAACTAAAGGTAGACTTCGCTGTACGTGTTGACAGTCCTGAGATGACCATAGCTGTTGACACGACTATAAACGACTAACTAAAGGTAGACTTCGCTGTACGTGTTGACAGTCCTGAGACGACCATAGCTGTTGACACGACTATAAACGACTAACTAAAGGTAGACTTCGCTGTTGGAAGTTTACGTGGTGACAGTCCTGAGACGACCATAGCTGTTGACATGACTATAAACGACTAACTAAATGTAGACTTCGCTGTTGGAAGTTTACGTGGTGACAGTCCTGAGACGACTATAGCTGTTGACACGACTATAAACGACTAACTCATGGTAGACTTCGCTGTTGGAAGTTTACGTGGTGACAGTCCTGAATGACCATAGCTGTTGACACGACTATAAACGACTAACTCATGGTAGACTTCGCTGTTGGAAGTTTACGTGGTGACAGTCCTGAGACGACTATAGCTGTTGACACGACTATAAACGACTAACTCATGGTAGACTTCGCTGTTGGAAGTTTACGTGGTGACAGTCCTGAGACGACCATAGCTGTTGACACGACTATAAACGACTAACTCATGGTAGACTTCGCTGTTGGAAGTTTACGTGGTGACAGTCCTGAGACGACCATAGCTGTTGACACGACTATAAACGACTAACTCATGGTAGACTTCGCTGTTGGAAGTTTATGTGGTGACAGTCCTGAGACGACCATAGCTGTTGACACGACTATAAACGACTAACTCATGGTAGACTTCGCTGTTGGAAGTTTACGTGGTGACAGTCCTGAGACGACTATAGCTGTTGACACGACTATAAACGACTAACTCATGGTAGACTTCGCTGTTGGAAGTTTACGTGGTGACAGTCCTGAATGACCATAGCTGTTGACACGACTATAAACGACTAACTCATGGTAGACTTCGCTGTTGGAAGTTTACGTGGTGACAGTCCTGAGACGACTATAGCTGTTGACACGACTATAAACGACTAACTCATGGTAGACTTCGCTGTTGGAAGTTTACGTGGTGACAGTCCTGAGACGACCATAGCTGTTGACACGACTATAAACGACTAACTCATGGTAGACTTCGCTGTTGGAAGTTTACGTGGTGACAGTCCTGAGACGACCATAGCTGTTGACACGACTATAAACGACTAACTCATGGTAGACTTCGCTGTTGGAAGTTTATGTGGTGACAGTCCTGAGACGACCATAGCTGTTGACACGACTATAAACGACTAACTCATGGTAGACTTCGCTGTTGGAAGTTTACGTGGTGACAGTCCTGAACGACCATAGCTGTTGACACGACTATAAACGACTAACACATGGTAGACTTTGCTGTACGTGGTGACAGTCCTGAGACGACCATAGCTGTTGACGCGACTATAAACGACTAACTCAAGGTAGACTTGGTTCAATTATGTAGCTCTTCATTACATTAAGATAGCTCTTTGAGTAGAGTATGTACTAATATCATGCAAGTAGAACACCAACCATATAAGTGCTTAAATTATTATCATATTCTTCTTCTTCGATTGCTCAGACAGTTTCCTGTCAATTATGAGCGCAGATGTGTCATGCTGCCGTTATGCGTATAACTAAGAAATAGTTAGGCCCAGCAAGTCCGACTTCGGATGGAGGAAATCTTTTTGAAAGCGTTTCGTGAAAAAAGGTAGGAGAATGGACCGGTAAGGCAGAAAGATAGTAGATGACAGTAAGCAAAGGGAAAGGGCAGGAGAATGGACCGGTAAGGCAGAAAGATAGTAGATGACAGTAAGCAAAGGGAAAAGGCAGGAGAATGGACCGGTAAGGCAGAAAGATAGTAGATGACAGTAAGCAAAGGGAAAAGGCAGGAGAATGGACCGGTAAGGCAGAAAGATAGTAGATGACAGTAAGCAAAGGGAAAGGCAGGAGAATGGACCGGTAAGGCAGAAATATAGTAGATGACAGTAAGCAAAGGGAAAGGCAGGAGAATGGACCGGTAAGGCAGAAATATAGTAGATGACAGTAAGCAAAGGGAAAGGGCAGAGTCAAAGAGTGACAGATTAGAGGAAGCTACAAGCACAGAACTTCCAGAGGGTGGGGGAACTATTTATACAAAAGACCCCCCGGTATCCCCACGGTGGATTAATTATCATATAATTACACTTCAGCAGAGGGATAGAAATGAATGATAGTGTTTCACATTTCAAAACTAAGTCGATAACTTGCAATTTTATTTTCAAAAGATATTTCCGAGATATTGCTTATAACTTAGCAAGCTTATATCTACTGCTCATCAAAACGCTTTCATCATTTTATTCCAAACGATATTCATGACGTCTTTTGAATATAGCTTTACAATTTGTTTATTTGTTGGACTGACAGACTCACCTGCTTACCGTGCCATTTAGTTCAACGTTTTATATAGAAATAAGCTTGACAGTTTGGGGAATGCTTTCCTTCATGAAATTGTAAAATAAACATTTTTTCTTCACTTATTGTTTTTTATTCCGTTTTTGTGTGTGTGGACAAACATTGTGTTGAAGGCTTGAAATATGCTATGCCTGATTTTTTTGGTTTTATCCAAGGTTGTTTTGAATGAAATTTGAATGTTATGCCTATCTTGCTGTGTGAATCACTTTTCGTCATCTGATAACACTGAAAATGTTCACCATTTTTGGGGTGTATGGTTTTTTCCTTTCCAATGATCAATCGTACATGCCATTTAATTATAACTAAAGGCGAAATGTTTATTCTAAATAATAAAACTTGACATTTCTGTTGGTGAGAGTTTGCCGCAAGGAGTGCATTTAGCATACACATCCTATTTCATTGACTTATTTTCTGATCTTGTTTACTTTTCTTTATTTAGAACCTTGTGAAATCATCGATTTGGGCAAATTACTGTCTCCCGCAATAACACAGTTGTTTGAAAATACAATTTTAAAAACAAAATCGATTTCTTTGACAATACATGTAGTGAAAATAATGGTCAGAATGCATGTTTTATTTCCACTCTTTCCCTATATCATACATTCATAGAATCATTGCTGTATATTACTTAGTGTATGACATGCCATGAGGAGAGATAGAAAAATAACGTTTATTTCAACCATTATTGATCCTACAATTTTACCATACTTTACCCAAGTCTACAGATTACTATGAAACTTTGCTGAGTTTTTTTTTTTTAACCTTTGAATATTTGAACATTTCAAAACGAACTCAGTAACAGTGACAGTCCAGGATAGCGCGATACCAGTTAAAAAATAATTTTAAATGTTCAATTGTTTGTGGTACACATGCTTCCAAGATGTTTCATTTAATTGAAAAAGGGTTTGTTGTAAATTTCTCTGATTATATAATGACGATGATGATGTTGATAAAGATGATGACGATGATGTTGTTGATAAAGATGATGACGATGATGATGTTGATAAAGATGATGACGATGATGTTCTGATTACTAAACAGTAAGGAGATTGTTTTAAAGATTCATTACACTGATTGTAGTGATTAAGATTATGTTTTGTTGTTGTCGTACCCTGGCTTAAAGATTCCAGGGATCAACCCAACAGCCGAAGCACTTGAACACTATGGTACAAATGCACCAGCTACGGATGAGAACATTACGTGTGTGACCGTTTTTGATTAGCCCGCCACGTGGGCAGCCACACTCCGACTTTGGAGGATTTTAGACTGATGATGTTATGCCAGGAGCTTGCCATGGCTAGAGACAATCCCCACATAACTATGCATAGCATATCAACGTTTTGATGTAGCCTTGGTGTTCTAGCCTATGTCAATTGGTCTGACACAGCCTTAAGCCAAGGCGAATTAAGATTATGATGATGCAGTGTCTCCTCTGGTGGTTGCCTCCTGCGACCTAACATAGCTATATTTGCTCACTCTAGACTGCTGGTTTCGGATGCTGATGAACCAGGGTGTGGCTGTGAATTGGGACTCAGAATGAGGGACATGGAAGCAACTTCACTGTACGGCCCAGAAGATGGGACATAAAAAAATAAAAATTATGATGTTATGATGAAAATTAGAATTGAATGATTGTTTGTTTTTGTAGGATGTATGCTATTTACTCATCGACACTCTTTTTCGATGGATCATGTATGAGTTTCTAAAAAGATCATGTGCGGGTTTTTTTGGTTTTTTTCCCCACTATTCTCACTCAACATTTTAAAACTTGTTGATTTGTTTCTCGTTCAACTGATGGTCGCGAATCACATTCATCTTCCTGGGATAGGAGAGCTCAGGTTTGGGAGGGGTGTGGGTGGAGGGAAAGGGGGTGGGTGTTGGTAGGGGGTGGGGGGTAGTGACAGTTTTCAGTCAAGCAAACTTCATCCTGATCACTCAATTTTCATCTCGCATTTCAACTCAGGGAGAGAATCGCTTGCCTCGGATCACCACTCAGGAAAGAATCGTCCCTGTTCTGAACTCTTTTTTTTTGTGGGCAGAAATATTGTATTTTCTTTTCCAGACTGGCTCTGTCTTCTCTTTTTTTTACTTCTTTCCAAATAAATATCCTCCACTGAGATTGTTTAACAAAAATGAGGTTGGAGGAGGGCTGACAAAAAAAGAAGGAAGGAGGTGGTGGTTTTTTTTGGGGGACGCGAGTTGTCATTGTTGACGATATTGTCCCTGCTATCGTTGTTGTTTCTCAATATTGTTGACATCATCGTTGTTGTTGACCTTGATGACGGTTAGTGTTGTTACTGTTTGGCGTTGTTGTGGAGACGTTGGTTGGTAATGTTATTGTGGTGGGGAGGAGGAGATAGATAGTATGTGGGACACACACACAAAAAAAGTTGCACGTTCTGTCACGATTTAATGTAAAGACGGCGGACTCTGATCACTGTTGCGTGTTGTTGGGATTTGAGGGAACTCGGTGTGTGGTGGTTTGTGGGAAAGGAGAGAATATTGCTTAAGCCGGCGCCACATTGTGCACAATTTGACCCCGATGCGATACGATTGTGACGATGTCTGCGAGTCTTGATTCGCGTGAAGTACTTCCGTCTAAAAATAACTGGTTCGTCATACTCATGTAGACCTCCGTTCACGAATTGAATCAAATGTCCGATTAAAAAAAAAGAAGATATCTGTGACTACAAATACAGTGAACATAACGAGTAGGATTTCATCAGATTTATTTAGGCAGTAGAATTTCGCGTCAACCGTGCCTGACAGATGTCGGAATCGGATGGTAGTGAGTGGAATTGTATGCAATGTGGCCGGCCCCTGACACCAAACCCTGTGGAGTGTTCAGTGCAGAGAGTTGTCTCCCTTCAATGGACATTGTGGTTGCTGTTGTGCTCTGCCCATTGCTCCCCTTTGTGATCAATTTCATGTGGGTTTTTTTTTGGGGGGAAAGGGGTGGGGGGGGGTCATAAAGTACCGAAATTCGCGGACTATAAGCCGCAACTTTTTTTTTACACCACCCCCCCCCCCCCCGCGGCTAGTACAATGCCCTAAACGTTACCGAAAGTGAAAGTAAGCTCAACTTAGTGGCATCCTTGATTCAGACTGTGGCCTTGTTCATGGTTGATGAAAAAACTATCACCTTGATTTCGGTATATTTTCCACCAAATGACGATCTGTTTTGCGGTCCGACACTTTAGTTTTGGCAGTCAACACACCCGTGATCAACTCTAGACTCAACCGGAAGCGGACATCGTGCATGGCCACGCTTCCGCGGCTTATGCAAACTTTTTTCAGATAAAAAAAGTAGGTGGTGCGGCTTATATTTCGAAGCGGCTCGTAGTCCGTGAATTACGGTAATGAAGAGGGTGGCTCAGTTAGATCATGCTGAAATCACTGGGCTCAATGGGGCGGGGGGGGGGGGGGGGGGGGGGGTAAAGCGCTTTGGGAGAAATTCGTCTTCGTAAAAGAACAGTGTGTAGGTTGGTGCTAACAGTCTTATCCGCAGTCACTCTCTATGTAAAGTTTGGAATGCTATGCGAACTCTCTTCCTCTTCTTCTTCCTCCCTTTTTGGAAATAGAATGAAGGCCCACTGTTTATTGCACGTTTCATGGTTTGCCATTGACCAGATCTAAAAAAACAGTCAGTGGATTTTTGCTATTGGCCACTGCAATGACCACCTTTTGCTAGAGTGAATGCCCTTGGTAGATGCTCCAGTACTGACCAAAGAAGGGAATAACTCATCAATAACCCTATTTGAGGCCACTAAATGGCTGCCTTTTGCTAGAGTGAATGCCCTTTGGGGTACTGACCAAGAAGGGCTTCACTCTCGCTGTCAAGGGCATTAATAACCCTAGTTGCAGTGGCCAACACACTGTAGGTATGGCAGTGTATCTAAAATGGTTTGTTGCTGTTGTTTTTGCACTGTAGGCACAGTCTGTGTGTGCGTGTGTGTGTATGCATGTTCTATTAATCAGTAACTGGGTATATTACCAGGACTAGGCTGGCAGGATATGAAATGCAGTAATGTCAGTGTTTGTTAGAACTAGATTAGCATTCCACGTTTCTCCCAAATGAACTGTGTGTATTTGTGTTGACTGTTGTGAGACTCGACGTTTAATGTCATAACCAGTAAGTATGTCAAGTGTTGCAAGTTAAGTATAGCAAGTGTTGTTTCTGTAAAGACTGTTTTCACTTGGTCGAAACATTGTCAGATGTATGATCTGTGACATTGAGTGTGAATTAGATTCACTGTTATTCGTTATTGCACAATCAGTCGATTAATTAGAAACTTGTTTTTTTCTTATCACAATCTTTTCTTGCGTACAAGAATTATCTTGATTGCTTTATCATTGTTTTATGATTTAATTTTATTTTTATATATTGAAATTTTTTCTATGCTTTTTTAATTTTTACAGTCATGAATTTTGTTACGCGCCCTTCACATATTTCCATGAAACCAATGCCTCTTTCATCTGCACAATAGTTTCTCTCTGTGTGCATTTTCTCCCCTCCCCTCCCCTCTCCCTTGTGTGTCAGAGTATGAATCACTTTCAGATGAGAGGAATCATGGATGCTCCTGCTTTCAGGATGTCCTCAAATGCAGGATTTTTTTTATTGCCTGGAGCCGGCGTCGCCGGATTATGAGAATTTTAGAAGCAGCGAATTTCCTATTTATAAACGTTTTGTCGGTTTCTCTCATGTGTAGAATATAAAAGAAACGAATACAGACAAATAGTTACATGCCTTTACCAGGAACTTTATATTTTTAGGATTGTTGAAGTCAAGTTAACTGGGCGGCCCCTGGACCCCTGCCTTGCAGGATTTTTGAAATTTCCCAGGAGGACCCATGGAGGATTAGATGAGAAAGAGATGGTTGGGGGTGGTCGGGTATTTAAAGATGTGGTTGGTCTCTCTATGAATTTCTGTGAATGATGTGTAAATCCTAACCCAGCCATGGAGACTGTCTGGCTATAAGGGGCTGACTGTCTGGCTATAAGGGGCTGTAGGTCATTTTAGTTTGTGATATCTAAGAAATAGCTTGGCCCGGCCATTGAGACTGTTTGGTAACAAGGGGCTGTAGGTCATTTTAGTTTGTGATATCTAAGAAATAGCTAGGCCCGGCCATGGAGACTGTTTGGTAACAAGGGGCTGTAGGTCATTTTAGTTTGTGATATCTAAGAAATAGCTAGGCCCGGCCATGGAGACTGTTTGGTAACAAGGGGCTGTAGGTCATTTTAGTTTCTTGTCATATCTAAGAAATAGCTTGGCCCAGCATTTCGTTTTCAGCTGGAGAAAATCTTTGTAAGCGTTTCTAGTAAAAAGGCAGGAGAATGGACCAGTAAAGGTAGAAAGATAGTAGATGACAGTAAGCAAAGGGAAAAGGCAGGAGAATGGACCAGTAAAGGTAGAAAGATAGTAGATGACAGTAAGCAAAGGGAAAAGGCAGGAGAATGGACCAGTAAAGGTAGAAAGATAGTAGATGACAGAAAGCAAAGGGAAAAGGCAGGAGAATGGGCCAGTAAGGTAGAAAGATAGTAGATGACAGAAAGCAAAGGGAAAAGGCAGGAGAATGGGCCAGTAAGGTAGAAAGATAGTAGATGACAGAAAGCAAAGGGAAAAGGCAGGAGAATGGACCAGTAAAGGTAGAAAGATAGCAGATGACAGTAAGCAAAGGGAAAAGGCTGAGTAAAAAAGAGTGACAGGTTAAAACAAAATAGAAAAAAAGTTACAAACACAGAACTTCCAGGAGGTGGGGGAACTATTATTTTTATGAAAGACCTCCGGTATCCCCATGGGGGGATCAGAGCTTCAGATTGTTTTCAAACTTCATGGGTCAGATGACCCCTGTGTGCACAAAATGAGGGGTCCATTTATAAAGTAATAGGCCAGTAATGTGTCACTGTAGTATTACTATTATTAGTAATTACACTTACATTTTGTTGCACACTTCATGGGGTCAGACGACCCCTGTGTGCACAAAATGAGGGGTCAAGTCACCATCAGTTCGGGTCACCAACCAACCATCTGAAGCTCTGGGGGATTAAGACATTGAAAGAATCTTTCTCTCCTATTTACGTGAATCTTGAGCTTTTTGTTCCGATTCCTCCCTCCTTAGACCTGTCCATTTACCCGAGGTCAGTAGACTGCAAGCACATTATTTTTAATTATTATAATCTATGGACACGACCTTTCATTCCTATTGACACTGGGAGAGGAAACTCTGCGGATTGAACAGGGTGCCTACTTTTCAGGGAGAATTCACCGGTTTTATTCCATCTTCGTTCCACAATTTAACGCAGGCATCAGAATAGTCTGAAGTCCAATCCTCTGAAAACCGCGGTAAAAGGGCCATTAAGGCCCCAGACTGAAGAGGGACAACACTGAAATGAGTTCCCAACATGACCAACAAGGCTTAATTGCTGGTACCCACGTGTCGTCATATCCGGCCACAAGGAGCGCCATATTATGGGAGACCGCCATCTTAGTCCTTACCTTTTTTTGAAAAATGCCAGATCGATGCTGCGTATTTGGCTGTTCCAATTCGAAACTTATCTAAACTGTATTTATAACATCTGGATGTTTTCTTTACACATTTAGATAACATTTTCACTTTGTTTACACACAAATAAGGACTAAGATGGCGACACTTCCGTTGGAATGGTCGAGATGCGCACGCAGGTGGGTTGGAGCCATAAAGAGATAAATCACTTTAAAATGCTATTTAACAGAAAATATAACAAGAATCAAAAGTCAAAACCTCTGACAAGAGAAGCCAATCCTCTGTCAGAAATTCTTAATCCTCTGAAATCCTCTGACAATTCTGATGCCTGTTAACGTTTGATTGATTAACGCTTCATCCTCGTTTCATCACGTTCGTTTACTTAACGTTAAAGCGCCTTTTTGTTGACGTTGGCGGAACGCAGCGGCTTGCTTCAGGGGACTGAACTCTTATCTACCTCTTTGCTTTGGGCCAGTGTTTCAACAGTTCCTTGCCCCTACCCAGGGGGTGGTGGTGGCGTTGAGGGGAGGGGGGGGGGGGGGGGGTGTTTTAAGAGGTGTGTTTTCCTTTGCAGTGCTTTGTTGTGTGTTTTGTGCTGTTCCTTGCCTTCAGTACCCCATCTACCTCCTTCTCTTTTCCTGCACACTATTGCCATGAATGAACGAACGAATGAACGACATTTTGTTTAATCGGGGTTATGGGATAAGTCTTATGCAATTTGCCTTTTTTACACTCAGCCCTAAGGCTAAACAAAGGTTAACCCCCAAAAATATATATACCAAAACAAAATTAAGTGTTTGCGTAACAAACACTAAATCCCCTTCCCTGTCTGCATACAGATAGTCTGGTTTTGAATGATGTCATTGATGATGTCATAACTTCTGATGTCACAGTCCTGGGATGATGGTTTGGGGTTTAGATAAGCCAGGAAAGATATATCTCTAGACCATTTTCTCAGATTGAGTCTAACTGATTTGTTTTAAAATTTATAATAAGAAAATCGATAATTTCTCATTTTTCCTGTGGCAGTGAAGGGGTAGAATAGTACAAAGCATTCAAGAAAAGAAAAAATATCCAGAAATAACATAGCACAGTGCTATATACATCGTCAATGTACAAGACTAATACAGGAAGAAAGTGATGGGGAGAGGGCTCTCTGAGAGAGAGAGAGAGAGAGAGTGTGGGGGGGAGAGAGGGAGAGCAAAATGATTGTATTTTGTAGATACAGTGGAGTCTCCCTGTTAAGACCTTGAAAAATCACCCAAAATAAGGTCTGAAGGGGGGGGGGGGGGGGGGGGGGGGGAGCTCTTCTTCCTATTACTGGACTGGGCCTCACAGCGTTTGAAGTCCAACTTGGTACGCGACTGACAGGCGGTGTGTGCTCTCAATGCCTAATTTTAAAACTTGAATAATAATTTGGGATCCATCCCTAAAACTTGAGGTTCAAACTATATACACTGGTCCACTGGGAGATCAGCGGACGGAGGCCTGGTGGATGATGTAAATGCCACCTAGGCCGGCCCTGAATGCATCGGGACAGATGGTTTCAGTCAGGCTTGTGGGGAGCATGTTCCACTCTCTGAGCGTCCGTGGGAAGAAAGAGTGGTAGAGGACTGGGTGGGCTGTCCTTTCTTGATAAAATCTCTGGGCTCCTCTCGTTCTGGGGTCGCTGGGGCGCAGATACTGGCTTGCGTTCAAATCAACCAGGCTGCTGTTAATTTTGTGCAGTAGGCACAGGCGGTTGATCTTCCTCCGCGTTTCGAGACTGTCCCACTGCCGCTCCCCTAGCATTCTGTCAACACAGCCAGGTGTGAATAATAATGAGTTGTAACAGGGAGGTAATTTTAATACTTACAAAGAAGGGCGATGTCTCAGAGAAGTAGGTCTTATGTGGGAGGGAGTCTTACTAGGGAGGGTCTTAATTGGGAGATTCCACTGTGGCGTCAAAGAGATATATAGTGAGTTGTGTGTGTGTGTGGAGAAAGTGAGATTCTAATTTACAAATGTTAGAGAGAGAGAAACTGTGATGTGTATGTGTCTGTGTGTGTGAAGTGATGGTGATGTGTGTGTTTTTATTTAATTGTTTGTGCAAGTATGTGTGTGTGTGTGTAAGCACACCCACAGTAATTGTGATTTTTTGTGGCTACATTTGCATTAACATGCTCAAAAAGTGAAATGAACAGCAATGCCAGTATAAGTGAAAGAAGAAAGTGAACATTATGCGACATGGTTTTTTTTATGTATTTAAAATATTTCGTACCCACTGTGTATTGTGTGTGCGCATGTGCATATGGATTTTCACATGATGCATGTGAGTGTGTACATTTATCTTTCTCTCTCTCTTTTTATATAAGACTAAAGAGCTGGAATTTTCATGAAAATGTTGGTAGATATTGAAAACCCTGAGTTGGGATATTCAGCGCGAGCAAAAAGCTTTGTTGATACGCCAGAGGCCATTTCACAGTTGAATACATTGTTGAATTTTTCATCCAGAATGAATGAAAATCCGCTTAGCGTCCTCCGGTCTGAAACAGACACACAAGATGGTGGGAACGATCCTGGAGGCAATGCCCAGAGGCAGTGCAACTCCAGGAATGTCCCGAATTTCTGAGTGACATCCAGAATTTGGGTTGTCTTTTTTATAAAATTTTTTCGTTTAGAAGTTGGGTTGTCATTGTTTTGGGTATGAAGACGTTTGCTTTTTATTTTGATTATGCATTGTCCTTATTGTTTTATTGTATTTTAAAAAATATGAATGATGTCTTCTCCTTACCATCTATTGCCCACACATTTATGATAAAGTTGATCATATTTTGTGTGAGTGAGGTATTAATGATTGGGCTATTGTATGATTTTTTGGCGTTTGTTTCTAAATGAGACTTTCCTCTCAGACGCGTTCTCTTGTTTTCCTTTTCAATTTTGTTTTTTGTTATCAATCATGATGATAAAGATTATACCACGATTCCTTTTTCTTATTTTAGCGAATGTTTATTTTTGATGTAAAGATGTAATTTTGTTGTTTTTAAAACACTTTTCCTGAATTTATGTAGATTTCTTTGCTTGAAGGAGCGAGTTCTTGGAATAAAAAATACATGTAAACTCCTGTTGAAGCTGAAGAATATTAACATTTTATAATCATTATTTATTTATTAATTAGATTCCATCCTATTATATGGGGTAGAATCCTGTCTTTATACAAATTCTTCTTTTTTCTCCCACTTTTATATTATTTTAATTTTATTTTTAATTATTATCCCATACTATCTCATTACATTTTCATAAACATAGCGGGTCGTCAATAACTACTAATATCTCAATGATTACAACTGTTTTTCTTACCTTGCAATAAACCAAAGCTGTTATTTGTTTTAGTTCTAATCGAAGTTGAAGGTTGGAAATTGCAAGTTGAAAATTGTACATGTAAATAGGTAGGTGTTTAGCTCATTGGCAACAGTTTCTGCTTTTGCTTTTTCTTTTTTAGCCTTATACAAGTCCAAGAACCATGTTTCTTTTACTGACTTTTCAAACTATTTTTGTGTGTGGTATTTTAAAACGGCTGAAGTGATTAGAAGCACGAAAAGTCGCATCAATTGACTTCACTCGACTTGGACGATTATGAAAATTATTTGAGGATTTGTCGTCAACGCATGTCATTATTTCTGAGAGAGGGAGAGAGACAGACAGACAGAGAGAGACGGACAGGGAGAAAGACAAAGAGAGACTTCAGAAAACAATTATTTTACGAGTATGGAAATTTAGGCAGACCTTCTTCAAGAGAGAGAGAGAGAGAGTATGTGTGTTTTTTCAAAAAATATGTTCAGTTTTTTTGATGATAGCTGAGAAGCGTGCTTATACATTTATTACAATCTTAAGCATGGATGTTTATTTGTCTGTGTATATGTCTGTGTATATGTCTGTCTATATGTCTGTCTCATGCACGTACCTTCATGTTACACACACACACACACACACACAGAGTCGCACACACACAGTCACACACACACACACACACACACACACAAAGTCACACACACACACACACAGAGTCACACACACACACACACACACACACACACACACACACACACACACACACACACAGTCACACACACACAGAGTCACACACACACACACAGAGTCACACACAGAGAGAGTCACACACAGAGAGAGTCACACACACACACACACACACACACACACACACACACACGCACACACACACACACACACACACACACAGAGTCACACACACACACACACACACACACACACACACACACACACACACACACACACACACACACACACACACACACACGCACACACACACACACACACACACGCTTCTAGCTTTTAAGACAATACATCAGCAAAGCTGTTTCTTGAACAAGTAAACAATTTCCCAGAAAAAAATGTGTAAACATTTAAATGCCATCGTCTGCTCATGAACAATTCCACTGATCTCTCTGGCAACACTTGGAAATTCACCAAACTGCATACAATTGAAGAGCAACTGCTGGATCAGGCCAACAAACGCTGACCTTGATAGGGGAAACCGTTGATCCTTGGAGGGGGGTTAGTCAAGCTACCCCCACCCTTACCCCCTGCCATCCTTCCCTCACTATCGAAATCGGTTCAACTTGTCCCTACCAACTTTTTGTGAATTGTACTCGCATCAACAAGACACTTTTCTACTACAGCAAAGCCCTCACATCTCAGTCTGGAAAAAGAGCTATGCTCGAAAGCTGGACTAACCCCCCTCCAAGGATCAACAGTCCCCACTATCTAGATCAGTGCATAACAAGGACTTGGCCGATGATGTCACTTTTTACTTTATAATCATTTGCTTTTAGATGTGTTAAAAATGCTTCATCACATCCACATAATGATACACAACAAATTGCATTATAAACCATCAAAACTGAACGGCATGCCATATTAAATCACACACAGTGAGTCTGTAAAATTCTTAAAGCAATCCATCGTTACCTCCCTTTTCTTCTTCCACCCACACAATTACCTCCCTTTATAACTCAGGTCGTTCGACAGTCTAACAGTTCAGGTAGAATGAATCCCGGTGATTTTTTCTTTTTCTTTTTCAACCTTTACCTGTGTGTTAGTTTGTTGATTGCCCATATAACCATGACCTGTATGACCTGACCATAACAGCATTGTTTACAATGTGCGTTTTGGAACGTCGATCATAACTACCAAACTAGTCTCCTGTAAATGTTGTCGTTCCCTGGCTAAAAGACATCCCAACAGCCGAAGCAAGTGAACACTATGGTTCAAATGCACCAGCTGGGGATGAGAACATTACGTGCGTGACTGTTTTTGATTACCCCGCCACGTGGGCAGCCACACTCCGACTTTGGAGGATTTTGGGCCGATGATGTTATGCTAGGAGCTTGTCATGGCTAAAGACAATCCCCGCATAACACAACATTTTGATGTAGCCTTGGTGTTCTAGCTTATTCTCCTGTGAATAACAATGTCATCAACTTTATTACT
>CM065708.1:39192198-39197198 GCA_017654935.2 Phymorhynchus buccinoides
CTCTTCAAGCTGTGTGCCTGAAATCAGTTTTCTTTTGTTTCAGTTAGATTTTCCTGAAGTTAATGTTTATCCATCCTTAAAGTTAAATCGTAACTACCTTACATAATGCATGGGTGCTTCTCTTGAAGCTGTGTGCCTGAAATCAGTTTTGTTTTGTTTCAGTTACATTTTCCTGAAGTTAATGTTTATCCATCCTTAAAGTGATATCGTAACTACCTTACATAATGCATGTAATGTGCCTGAAATCAGTTGGTTTTTTCAGTGACCTTTGCCTGAAGTTAATATTTTTACAATATTTTCAAGCGATATATCTGAATGTAGGTGTGTTTTCCCCCATGTCTTGCCTTAGCTTTGCACTTTGATTCAAGGAGACCCTGTCAGATCCCTGTCTTCTTCTTCTTCTGCGTTCCCAGGCCATACAGCCACAATGGGTAAGGTACGTATGTGTCCGGTTTTCAGTTTTGCACACAGCCGACACATTCCGATTTCGGAGGAGCTGAAAGGAGAATAATTATTTGGAAGATGCTGTTGTTGAAAAAAAAGGCAGGAGAATGGGCCAATAAATCAGAAAGATAGTAGATGACAGGAAGAAGGAGACCACGCATCCTGTTATTTGCAGTTATGTGTAGATGTGTGCAACTACTACCTGTGCCTTTTTCTTCCCACATCACCACTGAACGTGTGAGCAATTCACTTAATAGGTATTGTACTAATGTGTCCTAAAAAGTTTCTGATGAAAATAAAAGCCATTGGCAAAAGTTGTGCCTTTTGGGTACACGTATCATATAGAGCTGGCGGTACCAACCGGGTGTGACGAGGTAATGGGTTAAAAGGCTAAGTCCCTAGGGAAGACTTTAGAAAATTTGCCTTTAGCCCACTTCTCTAGGGTATGGGAGATGAGCAACTTTCCCGGCCCCTTTTCATCTAATAAATTTATATTTGTGCCCGGGTTCTGGCTCGTATGGTTGTAAGAAATACAAGTGGTTGAATTGCTCTAAATGGCTGACAGAGAGAAGTAGGGTTTTACATGAAATTACAAGACTCCCACTCTCATCAGTCTGACCAAAGGGTTCAGGATTATTTGACACTTGTATTTTATTTACTCCCAAAATTTGCATGAGATTATGCAACAATAATAATAAAGCAGCTCAAGGGCGCCAAAACAAAATATGGATAAAAAAACAATGAAATCCGAAAAGATTCACAAGACTTTTGTCTTTCTATAAGGTTCGCCCCATGCCGGAAGGGTTACTAATTATCTTCAGTGTCCGTAGGAAAGTTCAAATGATTGGCGCAGTCCGGGGGACTTAGCTGTGGTTGAGTTCCTCCGTAGTGATCGGCGGGTGCTGGGGAGGCTGGGCTTGCTCGTCAGATGAGAGTAGCTCCCAGTCGTTCCGGTTACGGCTTCGCGGGATGGCACGGTTCAAGCGTGGTCTCCTCGCGGATCCTGGGTGCGGGTCGTCTTGGCGGCGGTCCCGTCTTGGTGCTTGGTGGAGTCCGGGATGATCTTCCGGCCCACGATGCCCTGCTGATAATCACAGGAGAAGGTGGATGTAGATCTCTATGGCTTAGAGACAAGGGGCTTCAGTCGGCAGGGCATTAGTGAATCCCAACCGGCTAGAAGGCTTCCCTTGTACAATAGCACTAATTAATAAATAAACTGAATTTCAGTTAACAAACTGAGATCAGTAAAACATAAAAGGTGATCAAGACAACATCACTCTCCATCCAACACCTGGAAAGGAATGGTATCATAAAGTGCAAGATTGCGGCCCATAGGTTTCCTACTAAAAATAGACAAAAGGGTTAGTAGGCATAAACTCCGGTTCTGGTACCAAAAGTGTTCAAGTCAAAAACACACACACAAATAATCAGTGCACATAAATAGAATAGAATGTTTACCACTTATTTTCTATAACATATCTATCTACTCCTTATTCATCATTGAACATAGGATCTAGATCAAAACTAGAGTCAAACAAACAACCAGTCTCAATCACCAGTCATCAATAAGACTTACTAGGTGGGCTATTCTGGCTGGGAGAGGTGTTGCTCTAGTCAGTTTCAGCGTCTTGTGTGAGAAACTTTTTCTCACTACGCCAATTATAGCCTTCACTTTCAAACAATGAAAGCCTGTCATTGGTTTATAGCAGTCGACACGTCACAAGATGCTGCTATAATTTTATGCATACTAGTACGGAACAATCACGCGCCGATTACATCCTTATCACATGCCGGACATTCCTAACCTTGTGATTGGAAAGGCAAAACCGTCTTCAAAGGGAGATAACCGTGGTTGTCACTTTCTTGTGATGGGTAGATAGATCTTGCTTCAAAGAGATAATTGCCTTATTCGGCGTTCTTTAGATGGTGGGTGGCAATTAACGTGGCGGCCGGACAGAGAAATGAAAAGGAGAGAGGGGGGGGGGGGGGGGGGGGGGAGGGGAGAAAGGGGGGGGGGGTGTATAGATAAGAAATAAAGAAAGACACTTACGTCACACCGGGTAATACCGAAAATACCGGTATGAGTTTAAAACGGTACGGTATACCGGTACGGCATACTGTACTTTTAACGACAGTAGGTAAGGGAAATAAACGGTGTCAACAAAAAAACACCATTGTATCAAAAGTGATGGAATGTTTTCAATACGTTCCTAAAGGTCTCGGTACACGTTAACATTATTCACGGGATATTTGTATTTCCCCATGGCAACACAGTGATAGCCCACTCTTAGTATGACTTACAGCTCACTGTGTTGCCATGGGGAACTAGAACTATCTTGCGAATAGTGTTAACGTGTACACAGACCGTAACGATGCTGTCATATCTTGCAAATACTAACGCTCGTGTGTGTGTTTATGTATGTGAGTGTGAGTGTGTATGTGTGCGAGCGTGTGCGTGTGTGTGTTAGAGAGAGAGAGAGTGAGAGAGAGAGAGAGAGAGAGAGAGAGGCTATTTAACAGGGTTTCCTAGTAATACATATCTGCACTGTTAACAATTCGGGACTTTACTGGTGTTGCACTGCCTCAGGGTATTGCCTCCAGAGTCGTTCCCACCATCTTTATATCTACTAATGTCCCATATGTGTCTGTTCCAGACCGGAGGACGTTAAACAGAATTCCATTCACAAGTTCCCGTCGGACATTGCGGGACAGTTCCGTTGTGTTTCATCAAAGTGTTCATGCATCACCAGCAACCTGGTGATGAACAGGTTCCCCATGGCAACACAGTGAGCTGTAAGCCATACTAAGAGTGGGCTATCACTGTGTTGCCATGGGGAAATACAAATATCCCGTGAATAATGTTAACGTGTACCGAGACCTTTAGGAACGTATTGAAAACAGGTACAGGTGCAAAATGCCGGAACGTGGAAAACATACCGGTATAATATAATTTCCGTACCGGTACCCAGCTCTAGTATCATATAGACGAGGTAGATAAGTAAAGGTTGTACTGAACACTGAAGTGCCCTTGCAGTCTCCAGTTATCTGTATACAGCAATGTGTGCTTCACAAGTTGACACCATTTTACCTGTAGGCGTACGGGTGACAGTTACATCAGTGAGTATGTCTGTATTTTGATTGAAAGGTGTGTTTGCTGAAGTGAGATTAGGAAAGGGTCTGCTTTGATTTCCATTTCTTTGCTTGTGTTTACAATGCAATATAGTTTGCACATGCACATGTATGCGTGCACTTGACTACATATCCAAACACGTGCACCCACACTCTATCTCGCTCGTGCACATAAATAGGCGTACACGCCCACTAACATTCCAGACATCCCTTTACGGTTCTAAGTGCACACAGTCTATTGCACTAATTAAAGGTATATGGTTATTCTAATTTGACTGGGGCTTAAAACCAGTTAGTGTAACGACACTGTCATTATAATATTGAGAGAGAGAGAGAGAGAGAGAGAGAGAGAGAGAGAGAGAGAGAGAGAGAGAGAGAGAGAGAGAGAGAGAGAGAGAGAGATAGACAGACAGAGAGAGAGAGAGAGAGAGACAGAGAGAGAGACAGAGAGAGACACAGATATATATATACAGAGAGAGAGAGAGAGAGAGAGAGAGAGACTTGTCACTCTTGTGCAATCCATTTCGTAACAGTCAAATTTGTGAGACCCTTCAGTCAAGAGGCAAACACTTCACTATTTTGGGCCCAAGCTTTGGCTACCTCGATCAAGCAGCTCGCTCGCTCGTCTCTTGGAAATAAAGGCCTACTTTCGAACATCAAGGTAGGCAATGTTTGGATCTTCTTCTTCTTTCTCTCTGCACAACCGCCATCATCTTTTTGATGGTTCTGTTGAATGTTGAATCAGATCATCAATGGATTCTCATCATTGAAGGTTGTGTTTTATTGTTCTTTTTAAGTTGTTTTCTTTCAAAATCTCTTTAGTACATAGATCTTGACAGCATAAACACACAACACAAAGATAATTCAATTACTTTTGTTCAGAAGATGCAGAACGGCCATTTTGAAGCTTCCTCCCTGTCGCTATTGGCTGTTGTCATGGTGACGATAGTGTCGCCCCCTGCTGTAGCAGACGACAACCCAGGAACCACGGAACACCTTCGTTCCATCTTCATTGGGAGATGCTATGACTACAGACAGATCAGATACAAGGCCGTTTTACCCCAGTAAGTCTTCAGAAAGCTTGATCTGTCGAACATAATAATGATAATTGTTTTTAACTTAGTACATCAATATAGATCCAAAGTAAGTAAAATCGATTGTGATGCGAGTTCCGGTAGATCTATTCGAAATATAATTGTCAATTGTGTGTTCTTATTTGTAGAAAGGCAAGTAGTTTGAAGCTTTCGATCTCTCGGTTAAGTCTCCACATTAATTTAGTCTAGGCTATTTATTTGGGAAGATAAGCTGTAGAATTCTTCTTCCACTTCTTCTACTTCTTCATCTCTTTGACACGATTTTATATCTCATCTCTTTGACACGATTTTATATCTGTCTGTCCCTCCCTCCCGCCCCCTCTCTCTGAAACG
>CM065708.1:39202198-39204698 GCA_017654935.2 Phymorhynchus buccinoides
TCGAAGAAGAAGAAGCATAAACAATATCTATTACTTTTGCTTACACAGCTGTCTTTAAGCATAGTTAACAGCTGACAAATAATCGATTTTATTGAGATGATCAAAGAAACAAACGTTTTTCCAATTAGGCTGTGTACACATTAGATGCTGAAACACCATGCGCTTATCCGTAAATGAGTAACAGAAAGGAAGAAACATAAGCGGACGCATTTCCGCGCGGAAAAGCGTGCTCTTATTTTTTCCTTCTTTCCTTTACTTATTTACGGGGTTTCCGTGCGGAACTTTCATGTATATGTGTACGTGCGCGAAGATCTTCAGCCTGCTGAAGTTGGCTGCCTAGTGGAAGAAGAAGAAGAAGAAGATTAACATAATATTCCTCTCCTGTCTGCTTGTCTGTCTGTCCGTCTCTCTCTCTCTCTCTTCTCTCTCTCTCTCTCTCTCTCTCTCTCTCTCTCTCTCTCTCTCTCTCTCTCTCTCTCTCTCTCTCTCTCTCTCTCTCTCTCTCTCTCTCTCTCTCTCTCTCTCTCTCACATACACACACACACATTATCAACAAAGAATCAATAAACTAGGACTATAATTTAATGTTATTTCAGTTTCTTTGGGAAATACGAACTGCCAAACTTGGACAAGTCTGTGGTGACAGGAGTACTGGTTTTACTGACCCACCCCTTGCATAAGCCTGGATTGTGAGTCTCTCTGTCTGTTTCTGTCTCCCCCCCCTCTCTCTCTCTGAGTGTGTGTGTGTGTGTGTGTGTGTGTGTGTGTGTGTGTGCGCGTGTGCGTGTGTGTGTGTGTGTGTGCGTGTGCGTGCGTGCGTGTGTGTGTGTGTGTGTGTGTGTGTGTGTGTGCGTGTGCGTGCGTGCGTATATATGTGTGTGTGTTTGTGTGTGTGTGCGCATGTGTATGTGCGTGTGCGTGTATGTGTGTGTGTGCGCGCGTGCGCGCGTGTGTGTATGTGTGTGAGAGAGATAGTGTGTGTGTGTGTGTATGTGTGTGTGAGAGAGATAGAGAGAGTGCGTGTGTGTGTGTGCGTGCGCGTACACGCGTGTGGAAGGTAGAATACCTGAAGTGTAGGTTTTAAGTGTTAAAAAAAGAGAAGAATTTTCGACAGCATCGTTAATCACTGATCAATTATTTTAAAATTAATGTTGCCTTCCCAGTTAGGCCATACCTGCTGCATACAATCTGTTGTCCCATTATATACATACAACACAATGATTTGCGAGGATAAAAAAAGGCATAGAACTGCATCCTGTGAGCAGACTGGTCCAGCGTGTATATGAGCTGTGTTACTTATCAACTATCGGATGAATCCTCGTTGTCTTTTAAGATGAATCAGGATCAGGATCAATACAGTCGCAGATGCCAATACTGGCAATAGTCGCGACAGAACTAGGAGGGCGCATGTACCTACAGAAAACATAGAAAGAAAAAGACCTAACGCTTGCACTGGGTTAAGACCATTAAACCCCCCAGTTCAGCCGGGAAGAAACAGGCCCCACTTCCAGCAACAAGCAGGGGGAGGGGAAATGTATAATTTTAGTGGTCAGTTGGGGCAGGCTCAGATGAAATAGTTATTCAGAGCTTCAGATTGTTTTGAAACTTCAAGAGTCATATGACCCTTGATTACAGAAAATGGTGGGTCAGTTTATAAAATAATGAGCCAGTGATATGTCGCTATGGCATTACACTTACATTTTATTGCAGGCTTCATGGGTCAGATGACCCCGGCTGCACAAAATGAGGGGTCAAATCACTGTCAGGACGGGTCAATGACCCGGGCCCGCTGACACCTGGAACCCCCGGCTGCACAAAATGAGGGGTCAAATCACTGTCAGGACGGGTCAATGACCCGGGCCCGCTGACACCTGGAAACCCCGGCTGCACAAAATGAGGGGTCAAATCACTGTCAGGACGGGTCAATGACCCGGGCCCGCTGACACCTGGAAACCCCGGCTGCACAAAATGAGGGGTCAAATCACTGTCAGGACGGGCCAATGACCTGGGCCCGCTGACACCTGGAAACCCCAGCTGCACAAAATGAGGGGTCAAATCACTGTCAGGACGGGTCAATGACCCGGGCCCGCTGACACCTGGAACCCCCGGCTGCACAAAATGAGGGGTCAAATCACTGTCAGGACGGGTCAATGACCCGGGCCCGCTGACACCTGGAACCCCCGGCTGCACAAAATGAGGGGTCAAATCACTGTCAGGACGGGTCAATGACCCGGGCCCGCTGACACCTGGAACCCCCGGCTGCACAAAATGAGGGGTCAAATCACTGTCAGGACGGGTCAATGACCCGGGCCCGCTGACAGTCTGAAGCTCCGGTTATTGGTATTTTGAAAACTTCTTTTTTTCTTTTTAGCTCTTTTTGTGTGTGTGAGATTTTTCCTTTTTGGTGCATTTTCTTTTTCAGTGAGACTTGTGAAAACGGTTCCATGGTTTTACTGGAGAAAGACATCGCCTCACGCGGCCTCTCCTTCAGCTGTGAAGA
>CM065708.1:39212198-39237198 GCA_017654935.2 Phymorhynchus buccinoides
TGTTTTGTATTAGTAGAGATAGAGCGGTGTTATCATGTGTTTTGTATTAGTAAAGAGATAGAGCGGTGTTATCATGTGTTTTGTATTAGTAGAGATAGAGCGGTGTTATCATGTGTTTTGTATTAGTAGAGATAGAGCGGTGTTATCATGTGTTTTGTATTAGTAAAGAGAGATAGAGCGGTGTTATCATGTGTTTTGTATTAAAGAGAGATAGAGCGGTGTTATCATGTGTTTTGTATTAGTAAAGAGATAGAGCGGTGTTATCATGTGTTTTGTATTAGTAGAGATAGAGCGGTGTTATCATGTGTTTTGTATTAGTAGAGATAGAGCGGTGTTATCATGTGTTTTGTATTAGTAAAGAGAGATAGAGCGGTGTTATCATGTGTTTTGTATTAGTAGAGATAGAGCGGTGTTATCATGTGTTTTGTATTAGTAAAGAGATAGAGCGGTGTTATCATGTGTTTTGTATTAGTAAAGAGAGATAGAGCGGTGTTATCTTGTGTTTTGTATGTGTTTTGTATTGTTTTGTATTAGTAGAGATAGAGCGGTGTTATCATGTGTTTTGTATTAGTAGAGATAGAGCGGTGTTATAGTAGAGATAGAGCGGTGTTATCATGTGTTTTGTATTAGTAGAGATAGAGCGGTGTTATCATGTGTTTTGTATTAGTAGAGATAGAGCGGTGTTATCATGTGTTTTGTATTAGTAAAGAGATAGAGCGGTGTTATCATGTGTTTTGTATTAGTAGATAGAGCGGTGTTATCAGTATTAGTAAAGAGATAGAGCGGTGTTATCATGTGTTTTGTATTAGTAAAGAGAGATAGAGCGGTGTTATCATGTGTTTTTGTATTAGTAAAGAGAGATAGAGCGGTGTTATCATGTGTGTATTAGTAAAGAGAGATAGTATCATGTGTTTTGTAGTAGTAGAGATAGAGCGGTGTTATCATGTGTTTTGTATTAGTAGAGATAGAGCGGTGTTATCGTGTGTTTTGTATTAGTAGAGATAGAGCGGTGTTATCGTGTGTTTTGTATTAGTAGAGATAGAGCGGTGTTATCATGTGTTTTGTATTAGTAGAGATAGAGCGGTGTTATCGTGTGTTTTGTATTAGTAGAGATAGAGCGGTGTTATCATGTGTTTTGTATTAGTAGAGATAGAGCGGTGTTATAGAGCGGTGTTATCGTGTGTTTTGTATTAGTAGAGATAGAGCGGTGTTATCATGTGTTTTGTATTAGTAGAGATAGAGCGGTGTTATCGTGTGTTTTGTATTAGTAGAGATAGAGCGGTGTTATCATGTGTTTTGTATTAGTAGAGATAGAGCGGTGTTATCATGTGTTTTGTATTAGTAGAGATAGAGCGGTGTTATCATGTGTTTTGTATTAGTAGAGATAGAGCGGTGTTATCATGTGTTTTGTATTAGTAGAGATAGAGCGGTGTTATCATGTGTTTTGTATTAGTAAGAGAGATAGAGCGGTGTTATCATGTGTTTTGTATTAGTAGAGATAGAGCGGTGTTATCATGTGTTTTGTATTAGTAGAGATAGAGCGGTGTTATCTTGTGTTTTGTATTAGTAGAGATAGAGCGGTGTTATCGTGTGTTTTGTATTAGTAGAGATAGAGCGGTGTTATCATGTGTTTTGTATTAGTAGAGATAGAGCGGTGTTATCATGTGTTTTGTATTAGTAGAGATAGAGCGGTGTTATATGTGTTTTGTATTAGTAGAGATAGAGCGGTGTTATCATGTGTTTTGTATTAGTAGAGATAGAGCGGTGTTATCATGTGTTTTGTATTAGTAGAGATAGAGCGGTGTTATCATGTGTTTTGTATTAGTAGAGATAGAGCGGTGTTATCATGTGTTTTGTATTAGTAGAGATAGAGCGGTGTTATCATGTGTTTTGTATTAGTAGAGATAGAGCGGTGTTATCATGTGTTTTGTATTAGTAGAGATAGAGCGGTGTTATCATGTGTTTTGTATTAGTAAAGAGAGATAGAGCGGTGTTATCATGTGTTTTGTATTAGTAGAGATAGAGCGGTGTTATCATGTGTTTTGTATTAGTAGAGATAGAGCGGTGTTATCATGTGTTTTGTATTAGTAGTAGAGATAGAGCGGTGTTATCATGTGTTTTGTATTAGTAGAGATAGAGCGGTGTTATCATGTGTTTTGTATTAGTAAAGAGATAGAGCGGTGTTATCATGTGTTTTGTATTAGTAAGAGAGATAGAGCGGTGTTATCATGTGTTTTGTATTAGTAGAGATAGAGCGGTGTTATCATGTGTTTTGTATTAGTAAAGAGAGATAGAGCGGTGTTATCATGTGTTTTGTATTAGTAGAGATAGAGCGGTGTTATCGTGTGTTTTGTATTAGTAGAGATAGAGCGGTGTTATCGTGTGTTTTGTATTAGTAGAGATAGAGCGGTGTTATCATGTGTTTTGTATTAGTAGAGATAGAGCGGTGTTATCATGTGTTTTGTATTAGTAGAGATAGAGCGGTGTTATCATGTGTTTTGTATTAGTAAAAGAGATAGAGCGGTGTTATCATGTGTTTTGTATTAGTAGAGATAGAGCGGTGTTATCATGTGTTTTGTATTAGTAGAGATAGAGCGGTGTTATCATGTGTCCGTCTTGGGATGACTGTCCTTCAGAAACTTCTGAGAGTATTTGGGTGCCTGCATCTGAGGCTGTGAATGAAAGACAGAGATATAGAGAAGAAGAGCATAGGAGAGAGGGAGGGAGACATTGAAGAGGGGAGGAGAGAGAGAGAGAGAGAGAGAGAGAGAGAGAGAGAGAGGAGAGAGAGAGAGAGAGAGAGAGAGAGAGAGAGAGAGAGAGAGAGAGAGAGAGAGAGAGAGAGAGAGAGAGAGAGAGAGAGAGAGAGAGAGAGAGAGAGAGAGAGAGAGAGAGAGAGACAGACAGAAAGACAGAGACAGAAAAAGTGTGTTACAATATTTGTGTGTGTGTGTTTTCACATTGACATTGATAAAAATTGTGACATTGTTGACAGTGAGTATGATAACAATGATGATGGTGATCATGATGATAGTTGCTTTTCTGATGACATTGATGATGATGAAAAGTATGATGCTGTTACAGTTTGCCCAGTCTGTGAGTGGTAAGGTAACTGTGATGCTGGATTCATCAAAACCTGATCGATCAGCCTACAGAAGGGACAGGTGTGTTTGTGTGTATGTGTTTGTGCGTGTGTGTGCACACGTTGTTGTTGTTCTTTAATTTAACGTCTTTTCACTTAGAAGTGATATTAGACATGAAAGTGTGTGTGTGAGTGTGCGCGCGTGGGAATGTGCATGTGGATCTGTGTGTGCTGAAAGTGCATATTTATAAGTAACATTAGGGGATGTATGCTTAGTTAAAACAGTTTAAAAAAAAAATTAAAACACAAAAAACATAATAATAATAATGATAATAAAATAAAATAAAAACTCCAGAATTGAACTATTATAAAATAAAAATGCAAACATTCTATCAACAAAAACCCAACAGCAATCATAGAAACGAGCCAAATGGACTTAACATTAAAGTTTGTACAAAATTCAAAAGAGATACGGCATCCTGGAATATACATTTGGAGTCATCTTTTCTGAATTCTGAAAGGGCCGATTCAAAATAAGGGCAATAATATAGAATGTGTGTTGTTGTACAATTATCAATAGCATCGCATACACATTGAAGATTTTTTGTGAATTTAGTTTTAAAAGCATTTAGCTTAAGTCTATAAAGTAGTGAAACAAACTTTTTAAGGCGTCTTGGATGTTTGTTTACATTTCTATTAAGAAATACATAATTTACTAAGGAATCTCTTTTCTGAGACTTCCATGATCGGGAGTTTAAACAACACTTTATGGAAGATTCAGGTTTATGTATTTTGTGAAGCATAGATTCTTTGTGTGCACACGTGTGTGTGTGTGTGTGTGTGTGTGTGTGTGTGTGTGTGTGTGTGTGAGAGAGAGAGAGAGAACAAGCGAATTAAAAACAATTAACAGGGAGAGAGAGAGAGAGAGAGAGAGGAGAGAGAGAGAGAGAGAGAGAGAGAGAGAGAGAGAGAGAGAGAGAGAGAGAGAGAGAGAGAGCATGTTCCAATATAGCTAAACATAAGGTAATACACTGACAGTGATGACACTTTACAGTGATGGGTTTTACAAAGAATATGTAATCATTCAATGCACACAAGGATTCAGCATAAGGGTTTTGATGTCTGAAAGTTGACTGATGTTGTCTAGATTTTCAAATGATTGCATTGAAATCTGCAAATTGCTGAGCATCCTATTCTTCTCTCACTGTCTGTTTATCTGTCTGCGTGTGTCTCGTTTCACGATATCAGCTCGCTATTGACTTGATGGACTAGAAGTGTATGTTTTACTATATTGCCTAGAAGTATACGTTCATGTATTTGCAGTCTTATGATTTCTAATTCATTGTCTTGCACACTTTTTCAGTTTCTTTGGGAAATACGAGCTGCCCAATTTGGATCAAACAATGGTGACGGGAGTACAGGTTTTACTGACCCACCCCTTGCATAGGCCTGGATAGTCAGTCTCTCTCTCTCTCTCTCTCTCTCTCTCTCTCTGTGGTGTGTATATGTGTATGTGAACTACCCAATTTGGACAAAACTGTGGTAACATGAGTACAGGTTTTACTGACCCACCCCTTGCATAGGCCTGGATAGTCAGTCTCTCTCTGTGTGTTTGTCTGATGCTTTGTATGTGTGTGTGTGTGTGTGTGTGTGTGTGAGAGAGAGAGAGAGAGAGAGAGAGAGAGAGAGAGAGAGAGAGAGAGAGAGAGAGAGAGAGAGAGAGAGAGAGAGAGAAAGAGAGAGAGAGAAAGAGAGTGAAAGAGAGAGAAGAGTGAAGAGAGAGAGAGAGAGAGAGAGAGAGGGGGGGGAGAAAGGGTGAGGAAAAGGCTTGTGTAGGAATAAAATGTGGTGAACGACCTCCAACCTGGTACAGGTATATATGGGACATTTATAATATCTAACTTGTATAGAGGTCAAGATAGTGGGTCGATCCTGGAGATGCGGCAATGCCAGGAAAGACACACATTATAAAGAACAGATCTGTTCTTAGGGCTTGTGGATGCGTTTGTAAACGTACAATTGTGCATGCTTTTCTTGTGTGTATATGGTGTGTATTGGAATCTTTGTGTGTTTTGGTTACACTGATCGTGATTGTTCAATGCATTGAATGGCGTTATGTTGCTCTTTGACAGTTGTTATGCTTTCAACTGTGTGGCTTATAAGGTTTTATGCAAAGATTCTAACAGTTTTGATGATGATGAAATTGAATTTTACGTCCTCTCGACCTGGGAAGGCACATATGGGACATTTGTTAGTTGTAAAAATAAAATAAAAGACAATACAAAAACAAAAAGGGACGTGTACATGAACATAGAAATGTGTGGGGAGAGGATTCTAAAAGCGCAAGATTTGATTTGAGATGGGAATCATCCAGTTAAACTTTATAAAATGTAGTAGATGGTGTCTTTTAGACACCAGGGACGGTATTCATGTCGAGATAGCATGAGACTTAGCATGATGCTAACTTAGAAGCTCTTCCAATGTCCTATAGGATTTAATAGGACTTTTGGAAGAGCTTCTAAGTTAACATCATGCTAAGTCTCATGCTATCTCGACATGAATACCGTCCCATAAATAACTAGGTGTGTATAAAATTATTATATTAAAATTCTTTGGTAGATTGGCCTAGGTACAACCCTCCCTGTTGTATTAAAATCTTCTAACAGTTTTAAACATACACAATCAATATATACTATGTTAACCGACCTAAAGCCCCCACCCTCCCCCTTTTATGTCATCTCTATTATAAAATCTTTCTTTTTTTTTTTATCGCTAGACCTCAGATACGCGAAAGCGTGGTAGGGATAAAATGGAGTTTTACGTCCTCTTGGTCTTAATCAGACACATATGGGACATTTGTAAATACAAATTTGGTTGGAACAATACTGGAGGCAATGCCCGGAGGCAGTACGAAACCAGTAAAGTCCCGATTTTTTTATATTAATACAGATAGGTGTAGCGGTAACCACGCCTCGGTTAAACCTCATCGGCTATGGCACCGCGCGCTACAAGTATTTGTTAGTATATTTGTTAGGTAAGCGTGGTAAATTCCCAGAAGAAGAAGTCTTTTGGTTTCACCATGATGGAGGTGCTGTGGATTATCATTAAAAAGTTTTTCTGAATGGAGATTGCACAATTATGTCCCTTAGTTAACCATTTCTCCGATGAATTGTCTTGGCAGGTCCTTTAATCCCCCCCCCCCCCCCCCCTCAGTAAATCATTTAATTTTGCAGACTTCTTATTCCTGTTTCAATTTACTTTCTACAAAATGTGTTTGCATTACATTGTTTGAAATGTATCTAATGGACGTGTATTAGGTCTTTCTGTGTTTTTGTTTCAGTGAGACCTGTGAAAACGGCTCCATGGCGATATTAAAAGAAGATGTCATCTCACACGGCTTTGCCTTTAGCTGTCTGGATGATCCAGAGTAAGAGAGAGAGAGAGAGAGAGAGAGACATAGCATTAATGGTATCAGGACATCTACCCCCTGGACAAGTACCCCCCCCACATTATTTTTTAAACATTATTGTTCAAGAAATTCGAGCACGCACTCACACACACACACACACACACACACACAGTAACACACACACACACACAGTAACACACACACACACAGTAAACACACACACACACTTACACACACGGTATCAGGACAACTACCCCCCCAGATACTAGCTGGACAAGCGGCTCCAGCACAACGCGGCAAATACAAGGCCATCACCGAGCGCTTAGTTAGAGTTGTGGCCGACTATGGCAGCCGCCCTATCTTGGACTTTCTACGAGGTATTGCACACAACATACAGATGTAGATTATATGGAGAACATTTTGCCTTGTATAATATAGAAATTAGTCCATGAAATGTAAAATAAAATATAATATACAAGTAAAAAAAACCATGTCCATTTTTTCACTTTTTTTATTTGACTATATATGTTTTCAGGGGGGTAGTTGTCCAGGGGGTGACTGTCCGGGGGTACTTGTCCGGGGGGTAGTTGTCCTAGGGGGGAAGTTGTCCTAGAACCAGTATTAATGCATCATCAAAGAATAACTTTGTTAAAATTCTGAGTTTTAATTGTAAATTGTCTTTTTGATACTGGAGTCCTCTCTCCAACCCCTCTTACGTTATGCTAGGAGCTTGTCATGGCTAAAGACAATCCCCGCATAACTATGCATAGCATAACAACATTTTGATGTAGCCTTGGTATTCTAGCCTATGTCAATTGGTCTGACACAGCCTTAAGTCAAGGTGAACTATTATACGGTCGGTGAAAGTAAGAAACCTTGTAACTCGATTTTTGTTTTTATTGTTAGATACATAGTCAGCTCTCCAATTTTTACCGCCACCTTCCACCAAAAGCTCGTATCTCTAACGACTTTCTATCTACTGTAAATGAGGTTGTGTAAATTGAAGAAAAACTCGTAAGTCCCAAATTCAGATCTACTTAAGGACAAAAACCTCGTATCTTCGTTCTTTTCAAGTATTAAAAAAAAAGAAGTTATTTGAACAAAATGCAGGACTGAACTCGCAATGTCTTGAACAACATATTCATCATAGTTAATAACTTGTGGTAAACGCAGATAATGTTTTTTTTTTTTTTTCATTTTTCTCAAAACTACCAAAATTGAGTTACAAGGTTTGTGACTTTCACCGACGATATTATACAACGAGAGAAAAACAGACAGTATTAAGTTTTCTTTCTGTATCCATGTTTCAGGGCCATCCTTCACCTGCTGTGTGTTGAGAATCCAGATGACAGGGCCTGTCACATCGCCTCCTCATACATGTTCAGGGGCCCCAGCTATGAGATCAGCAACAGCTCAGCCCTGTCTTCCATACAAAGCCCATTTTGTTTAATGGCGGGATGTTGTTGTTGTTCTTTTGTTTTTACCACAAGATGAAACTGGCTGCTTATAAAAGACTGTATGAAAAGAAGTGATAAAAAAGCACAAATACTCCAGGAAGTTTAGCTTGTCGAATACAGTTTATTGACAATTTCACTGAAAAACATAGTCACTCAAATAAAATTCTGACAATGACAGGCATGAAACCACATTAAAATATTGCTATGTAAACACACACACACTCAAAACATATACTTTCACTCATGCACACACACACACACACACAGCCACTATTGTCATCTTATTAAGATCACAAGTCAAAGAATTTAAGAATCAGCAACATACAATATAATGAAAAAGAAAAGCTTTTTTTTTATGTTACAATGAAATGTGTGCGTGCGTGTGCGCGCATGCCTGTGTGTGTGCATGCCTGTGTGTGCTAGTGTTTGAATGTGTGGGTGTGCGCGTATGCCTGTGTGTATGAGCAAACGTACACATGCGTACATACATATATGGGTATGCTTTTGTTTTTTGGCAATCATGTTTGACTGAGCAAACCTTCAAGATGCTATATCACAATTATCCAATCAAAATAAAATAAAATGTGATAGCAGTTGAAACATATTTCAAGCTCTCACCATAAAAACATTTAAAAAAAACATGATTTTACGATTGTACATTGACATCCATAACCCAGCCAATTTGATCAAAATTCTACCTTCATTTAAAGCGTCAGAATAATGCTTCACACATGGTTTCAATGCTACCCTGGTTTTATATACAGATTAAGTTGAGCATTGAAATAATTGATCACAGTTACAATAAAGCATTGGGATAGACATTGCAATGCAATCGATGTCCTGGTGTTTGTTCATGATCCCAGTTAAACCACCATTCTTGACGACGATAAAATGCCTGTGATGCCAGATTATCCAGAGGTACCCACGCAAGAACTGTGTGCCCGGACATTCTACGTAAAGCCCCATGGCAACTGGGAGAAGAAACTCAGAGAAACACACACACAGACACACAAACCAATGCCTGTGATGCCAGTTTATCCGGATGTATCCACGCCATACAAGAAATGCGTCAACTGTTGGCCGGCCATCTTATAGAAAGCCTCATGGCAGCTGGGACGACACACTCACAGAGAAACACACACACACACGCACCAATGTCCTTAAAATGCCTGTAATTCCAGTTTATCCGGAGGTATCCACGCCATACAAGAAATGCGCCAGCTGTTGCCCGGCCATGCCCCGGAAGGCCTCGTAGCAGGTGGGGGAGCATGCCCGGAACATGATGGGCAGGTGCTTGACCCCGAACAGCTTGGGCACCGGGCGGATCATGCGCAGGCCTGGTCCATAGCGAGGACCTTGGCAGCAGTCACACGACTCCTGCCTGCCACAGAAAAGCACCACTGTATTGGTCAACACGTCCGTTTATTGGCTGCATGAAGAGGGAGAAAGATGATAGTATTACTACCATGTCCATTGGGCACACGCGTCATGATCGACTTGAGATGATCGCACACACAGTGACACACACAGTGACACACACACACACAGTGAGAGACACACACAGAGTGAGACACACACACACAGTGACACATATACACACAGTGACACACACACACACCATACATGCCAACACACTCAGACTGCATCACATGAACTATTTTTTGAGAGAGACACACAGTTGAACACAAAGCAAGCTAGTGACTGAACAATACAGAAATGGACAATGGAGAATTAGAACAAAGAATACAACAGACAGACAAGCTGTTCATAGACACTGGCACGGACAGACAGACATTCAGATTGACAGACAGACAAGCTGTTCATAGACTCACTGGCACAGACTTTCAGAGAAACAGACAGACAGACAGATGTTGGACAAAAGATGACCCACATTTTCATCATCCTTTGCACCAGTTCAGGCAGCTGTGACGTCTCCTTTGGGATCATGTTGTAACGATGAAACGTCAACATGGTCAGGTCACTCAGTCTCTGTAACAACAACAAAAAGCATAACAACAACAATGATCATCATCATAACGCACACTCTTAAAGTAAAATGCTGTCAAGTATAGGAACATTTCAAATTTTCTTTGTTTTTGCATTATGTAAAATGTACCAGTGTTTCTGTACAATCCTAAGTATTAAAAATTATGTTATTAAGCTAATTCATTCTTTTTCAAAAACAGTGCAGCAACTACTTGTAGCGGTGCCATAGCCGATGAGGTTTAACCGAGGCGTGGTCACCGCTACAGCTATCTGTATTAATAAAAAAATCGAGACTTTACTGGTTTCGTACTGCCTCCGGGCATTGCCTCCAGTATTGTTCCAACCATATTTGTATTTACAAATGTCCCATATGTGTCTGATTCAGACCAAGAGGACGTAAAACTCCATTTTCTCTCTCTCTCTAATTCATTCTTTACCAAATAAGTATATTTTTAAGAATTAAATTAAACACTCTGTCAATGTCATAATCTAATTACTGTTACACAGCTTCAATCTTATGTCATTACAAGTAAAAATCATTTTTTTGTGAATGTGATTATGAATTAGTTGTATGCTAATTATTGATTGGTATGCAATGGAAAACAATGTTATGTCTCATAAAATAACATTTTATTTGGCACTTAGATAAAGTTGCCCATTCTCGCTCTCAATCCTGTGTGTTCTTTGACTTGTGACAAAAGAGGTTTCGTGTGGACGCAAGAGACAAAATATATTTTTATCATAGTACTTCAATGTGTCATGATGATTATGAAGGAGTCTAGTGTTTTTTCCTGAAACTAACAGCATTATAAAATCTGCCATACATTAACAAGAACAAATCTATTTTGTTTTATTTTGCTGTTCATGCAGTTGTTAAGGATATTCATAAAGTGAAGAGTGGCACAGTGGTAACGCGTTCGCTTCGTGTCAAGTAAACCCGAGTTCGAACCTGGGTACAGGGAATTTTTCCTCTCACTTTGCACTAGGCCTTACGGTCTGAACGTGGAGTCTTTCGGATGAGACGATAAACCGAGGTCCTGTGTGCCCATGCATTTAGCATACGTTAAACCAAGTGGCAACGAAAAGGTTGTCATTTGGTCAAAATTTACCCCCACCCCCCTCCCTTTCCTTCCTCATCAGTCACACAAAAATCGAATGCACAAAAAACAACAAACAAACATGGGTTTGGCTGCGACGCGCTCTCCAGGTGGGAGCAACCCGAATTTCACAGAGACGCCTCTGTGCCAATAAAGTACCTAATACCTAATACGTAAATGCCAGCAGTGCAAGTCTTTTAGGCTCACAGAGTGCAGATGTCCCCATGGCAAGGTTTCTCCACTGTAAGCAATGTATCATTGTTCCGACGTCAGCAATGGTCATGATGATTCATTGAATAGCTTAGGCTGTGGTGATTAGAAGACATTTTAATTTTCACACATTTTCACACACACACACACACACATGCATGCACGCACACTGTGCTTCTTTGGGCGTGCACACATTGTTCTTCACCTTCACTCCAGAACAGGGGGTGCACACACACAGGGGGTGCACACACCTTCACTCCCACACACACACAGAGTTCTTTAGGTGTGCATTCTTTCCAGAACAGGGGTTGTATTTTACCTTCACTCCCACAGACAGACAGACAGACAGACAGCTGTGCTTCTTTGGGCGTGTGTTCTTTCCAGAACAGGGGGTGCATCAAGTTGTTCTTCACCTTCACTCACACACAGACAGACAAACAGACAGACAGACACACACCTGTGGTTCTTTGGGCGTGTGTTCTTTCCAGAACAGGGGGTGCATCAGGTTGTTCTTCACCTTCACTCCCACAGACAGACAGACAGACAGACAGACAGACAGACAGACAGACACACACCTGTGGTTCTTTGGGCGTGTGTTCTTTCCAGAAGAGGGGGTGCATCAAGTTGTTCTTCACCTTCACTCCCACCAAGTTCAGCTGTAACACCCCGGCTGGTAACGCTGGTAACAGGTTACCCTCCACATCCAACTCCTCCAGTTTCCTGTATTTAGATTACAAAGAAAAGCAGAGACCATAATCTGTTACGTGGTAGACATATTGGTTGTCGTTGTTTAGCTCCTCTATTGTCCTGTATTCCATTGATGTTTCAATGTTTGTTTATTCCCAAAGCCCTTTGGGAAAGACAAAGCATCCAGGGAATTTATGTGATAAGATATAAATGTATATCGCACTGAAACTGTGCTTATGCTTACAGCTAAATTTATCTTCAAAAGTTTAAAAAAAGAAAAGAAAAAATGCTATTAACACCCCCCCCCCCCCCCACCCCCCCCGAATATCTAGCATTTCAATGATTGTTTTCAAAGATGCTACATTAGAGGACTGCAACATAAAAGTTTACCTTATTTTACAGACTATCAGGCAATACTTTTCCCCCTGAGTGAGACCCCTGCACCTTATAATGTGATTGATAATACAGTAAGAAACTATAATAACACAATCTGAATTTTGCATAAACTTTGGGGTGCACCTTATGATCAGGTGCGCCTTACAGTAAAATATGGTAAATTGATCTGCAAAAGTAAAAACAAACAAAAACAATTTGATTTTCCACACACACACCCTGACCCAATATCTAGCATTTCCATTATTGTTTTAACAGACGATACACTAGAGGACTACAACATATATAACTAACAAATAGTCCTCGGCTGGAGAAAATCTTTGCAAGAGTTTCTTGAAAAAAAAGGCAGGAGAATGGACCAGTAAGATAGAATGATAGCGGATGACAGTAAGCAAAGGGAAAAGGCAGAGTCCAAGAGAGTGACAGATTGGAGGAAGTTACAAGCACAGAACTTCCAGAAGGTGGGGGAACTATTTGTATGAAAGACCCCACCGGGGGAAAAGCACTCACTTGAGGAACTTGATTTCGTTGGGCAGAAAGGTCAGTTTGTTGTAGGCCACGTTCAGATGTTGGAGAGCTTCCAGGGTGAACAGGCTGAGGAAAAAACCAGTTCAGTATTAATGAAGGGAAGGAACAACATTGATTGAATGCATCCAATGTAACTTAGCAAAGTCACAGAAGATAAATCACCACAACGCCCAATGTTGTTGCCGTGATATTTTGGACGTTTCCTTTTTTTGTATTCAGAAGAGTCTGAGAATAAGATGCAATGAAATGAAGGACATTTTGGAATTTACTAATGCATTTTGTCAGATAGAGATGAGTTACTTTTAAAGTAGATCTGAACTGGCATTAATGAATAAAACATGAAGTCTTGAGTAATGTAAATGGCATTTTATTGATATATGCACATTTCATCATGATGATGATGATCATCACCATCACTCCCCCAGGGGGCAGTGTCATCAGCAGACAATAGGACACCACCAGCACCCTCATCATCACCATCACTCCCCCAGGGGGCAGTGTCATCAGCAGACAATAGGACACCACCAGCACCCTCATCATCACCATCACTCACCCAGGGGGCAGTGTCGTCAGCAGACAATAGGACACCACCAGCACCCTCATCATCATCATCATCATCATCATCACCATCATTCACCCAGGGGGCAGTGTCGTCAGCAGACAGTAGGACACCACCAGCACCCTCATCATCACCACCCAGCACCCTCATCATCACCATCATCACCATCACTCACCCAGGGGGCAGTGTCGTCAGCAGACAGTAGGACACCACAAGCACCCTCAGGTTCCTCAGTCGTAAAATGTCCTGGGGCAATTCCACCAGGGGGTTGTCTCGCAGCTTCAGCACCTCCAGCTGCCACAGATCCAACACCTCGGAGGGAAGATACTGAAAAAAGAAGAAGAAAAAAAGATGATTATTATGATGACAATAAGGAGAACGACAATTGATAAGAATTTCATGTTACTTTATTGAATACAAGTTTAAACAATAGCAAACAGTATGACAATTGATAAGAATTTCATGTTACTTTATTGAATACAAGTTTAAACAATAGCAAACAGTATGACAATTGATAAGAATTTCATGTTACTTTATTGAATAAAAGTTTAAACAATAGCAAACAGTATGACAATTGATAAGAATTTCATGTTACTTTATTGAATAAAAGTTTAAACAATAGCAAACAGTATGACAATTGATAAGAATTTCATGTTACTTTATTGAATAAAAGTTTAAACAATAGCAAACAGTATGACAATTGATAAGAATTTCATGTTACTTTATTGAATAAAAGTTTAAACAATAGCAAACAGTATGACAATTGATAAGAATTTCATGTTACTTTATTGAATAAAAGTTTAAACAATAGCAAACAGTATGACAATTGATAAGAATTTCATGTTACTTTATTGAATAAAAGTTTAAACAATAGCAAACAGTATGACAATTGATAAGAATTTCATGTTACTTTATTGAATAAAAGTTTAAACAATAGCAAACAGTATGACAATTGATAAGAATTTCATGTTACTTTATTGAATAAAAGTTTAAACAATAGCAAACAGTATGACAATTGATAAGAATTTCATGTTACTTTATTGAATAAAAGTTTAAACAATAGCAAACAGTATGACAATTGATAAGAATTTCATGTTACTTTATTGAATAAAAGTTTAAACAATAGCAAACAGTATGACAATTGATAAGAATTTCAAGTTACTTTATCGAATATTAATCTCCCCGATAGCAAACAGACTGACAATTGATAAGTATTTCAAGTTACTTTAATTTCAACGATAGCAAACAAAGTAAAGCTTCTTTTGAAATGTTAACGAGTAAAAAATAAAAAAGTCAAATTGGTTTGGCTAATAAAAAAAAGATTTTGTTTAATAATTGTCAGTTTAAAACAAAAACAACAAACAAACAAACAAAAACCATGGACAGAGATTTTAAAACACCTTTAAACAACACTGTTAGTTACATAAATTGAACTGATCAATCAATCAACCAATCAACCAGTCAATCAACCAACCAACCAATCAGTCAGTCAATAAATCATTCAGTCAACCAATCAGTCAGTCAATTAATCAATCAATGTCACCTTGAAGTTGTTGAAGGACAGGTTGAGATACACCAGGGTGTGGGACAGGGGACTGATGTCTGGTAAGGCATCGATGAAATGAGCCTGAAATCAACATGAATGATCAACATCAACATCAAGAAATCAATGGAAATCAAACACTGAAATGCTCAACAATGAAATAAACCAGGGCATAGGAAAAAGGATTGATGTCTGAAAAAGCATTGACCAAACGAGGCTGCAATCAACAATCAACGCACCAATGACTGTACATCAATGAAACTGACCAAGATGTGAGAAAGATGTCTGAAAGTCTTAGCTTAATTTTCAGATTGTAAATTAAATTTGTTGACTTTTGACACTAACGAGGAACCATACCTTCAGAGTAAGTGACTCTTGACACTAAAATGGACTCATACCTTGAGACTAAGCGCAGTTCCCCCGGCAATGAGGGAATCCAAAATGGCTAGCTCTGAGGGAGAAATGGACCCGTCTTCCGGGGGAGCTGAACAAATCAAATCAATCTATCAGTTAGTCAATGATGGTCAATTCTGATGAAGTTGAACAAATCAAATCAAATCAATCAAAATCGAACAAATTCGTCAATTTAACAATCAGTTAACCTACAAACTAACCAGTCAATCAATCAATCAATCATGAACGCTTTTAAAGGAACATCTCTATGACAAAACATGAATTTTATGAATAAGAAACTCACAAAGCTGCTGATGGGACCCAGAGATGCACCAGGCATGCCTGCCTTACCAACATGAGAGCATAACTTAATAAAACAGTGTTAGACAGAGACAATAATCAGAAATAAGAAATGAATAGAGAATGACAGGCCTTTGGTAGTTTGGGGGATTTGCCAAGACCTGCACAGAATCCCTAGTGAATTAATTAATAGTGTTACTGAGTAGCCTCTCTTCCCTGAACAGTCTTTGAAGAAGAAATGCAAGCGTGCCAAGTGTATTATAATAATAATGGGAATTTATACAGCGCTCTTTCTCACATGAGCTCAGTGCGCTTTACATTGATAACAAGAACATTAAAGGCAAACAAATAATGAATCATTAGAAAGTAAAATAAACATGATGATTGCACGCAACGTTCTCTTACTTTCTCTCTCTCTCTCTCTCTCTCTCTCTCACACACACACACACACACGCACGCATGTGCACACACACAAACACACACACACACACGCATTAATGCATACACACAGGCACACACATACACACAAACATAAACACATACACACACACACACGAAGATTTTCATCTTGGATGGCATTGTTTTAAATTATGTTAAAAGCGTCAAATTCTTAGGTGTTTTCTTAAGTAGTAAGTTAACGTGGAATGCTCATATTGATTATATTTTAAATAAAGCAAGGAAAAGCTTAAACTTCCTTAAAATAGTTAGTAAACAATCTTGGGGGCAAGATACCAACACATTAATAATTTTAGCATCCACCCTTGTACGTTCTAGACTATCATATGCTCAAGAAGTATTTTTTAATGCACCTCAATATCTTTTAAATAAACTCCAGAGTACTGACTGCAAAGCTTACAAAATTGCTCTTGGAGTTCCCACACATACATCTAACTTAGGGACATATAGCGAAGTGGGAGTTTTACCTCTCACAGAACTCCGAAAAGCTTCTGCTTCAAAATTTGTTTTGAAAAGTTTTTCTCAAAACAATTTTTGCTCAGAAGAGGTATGTTTAAAATCTGAAAAGGATTTTGGAAAACGTGCGCAGAATATTCTATCCACAAAATCTATTTATTTGTTTTCCTCCGATCTTCTAAGAGATACACAACTAAATAAAAGTAACATCACTAACAAACCCACATTTTCTTCCATTCCAAAATGGGAGCAATCAAAAGCTGTCTTTGATATTGATTACTCTCATTTATCTAAAAAGGGTTCTCCCAATATTTTGAGAACGTCTGTGTACACGCACTTAGAAAATACGTACAATCAATACTTAAAAATATTCACAGATGGTTCAGTTTTAGAAGATAATAGCTCGGGAGCAGCTTTCATTATTCCTAGCTTAAAAGTAGAAAAGTTGTTCTATCTTGGTAAACATTTGTCTATATATAGCGCTGAATTATTTGCTACGCTTATGTCCTTGGATTTCCTTTTAAGCTTTCCTATAAATAACAGACAAATCTTAATATGTGTTGATTCTAAAGCAGCAATGTATGCTATTATGTCTCCCAATTCATGTATACGACTTGACATGATAATTGAAATTAAACATATAATACACATTCTTTCCTTGAAAGGCATCACCATTACTTTTTGTTGGGTGCCTTCTCATTGCGGAATATCAGGAAATGAACGGGTAGACCAAGCTGCAAAAAATGCAGCTCAAAATAGTGACGACGCAGTATCAATTAATGTTTCTTTAGATCTGACAATGTTTCTCAATTATAAACAAAACTTCTCATGAAAATGTCAAAACTGAATTGATGAACTCAGACGTTCAATATTATAATAACTGTATTAAATCTAATGTTAGAGACAATGAGAAAATATCACACAAACGTGTTACTTTCTCGTCCAGGGAGATTGAAAGTCTAATCCATAGACTACGTTTGAATTCATTTAAAACAAAATACTGTATTAATGTTAAATGCATGTGTGGTGAATCCTTGAGTGTCAGTCATTTACTGATTCATTGTCCATTAGCAAGAGAACTTTTCAAGAATTCGGGTATTGATGGTTTTATTGATGGATCGACGCCATTGTCTCTACCCAGTATTCTAAACAATTATTCTGTTCTTGATTCGGTTTGTAAATGTTTATTAAGTAGTTCACTTAGTATTTATCTTTAACATTGTTCATTTATCGGTTATATTCTTTAAATGTAATTTTTTTTTTTTTTTTTTTTTTTGGGGGGGGGGGGGGGTATGATTAGGTCTGCATCACTATCCTATCGCTTACTCTAATGCTTACACACATTTACAGACACACCCACTCACACTCACCTCACCAACATCAAACTACAATATATTGTCTGAATCACTTTTAGTGGAAGGATGTTAAACTGAAGAACAACACCACACGAAGACACTCGCATAATTATATCTTCTGTGTGGTCTAAACTTGCCTGTGTCTTTAATTCAACGCAATGCAATTATCAATCTAGATTCAGCAGTGTAACAAATGTGTTCTCACCAAAAGGAGAGTGGCTTCTCTCCACCCCCGAGTCCTGGAAGTATCGTGAGCGTGCCGAGTGGATCATGGCGGCTGTGCCGGGGGCCTCCGAGTCTCTGAAATGATGAGACGTTTTTTCGAGTTGTAATCACCCACAGAACAGACAGACTCCCAAATGTGTGTGTGTCAAAGTCAAAGTCAAAATTTTATTTCCAGATGGGAACATTGTATAAGCAAGTGACATGCTTTTTTTCAACAAGCCATCCATAAAAAATGATGTAAAGAAAAATAAAGGACTAAACATTCCAAAGTAGCGAACAAGAAAAGGAAAATAAACAAGTAAACAATTAATTAAAGAAACAAGCAAATATTCAAAAAACAGGGTGAATACATTTCTTGTTGTTGATTGGTCCATTAAAGTTTGGTTAAAATAATACTTTTTTTTGACCAATCAGACAAGAGCTTGTAATATTCTTCCGCAAACGTTTTCTAAAGTGTTTCTTAGACCCCTTTTGGCGTAACAGTTATGCGCGCGGCGACCGTCGTCAAGAGAAACCCGACCCAGGAAAAGGGTAGATGATGGTAAGAAGAGGCAAAGTAACAAAACGTGATACACAGAACTTCCAGATGATGGAGAAACTATTTGCACTGACTGTTTAAAGGCAGTGGCGGCGCTCTCTCTCTCCAGAGCATCATCCTCGTACAGAATGATCTCAGTATGGGGCACAGACACGGCGTCTCTCGCGTGGTAGGAGGGGCTGAACTTTGGCGCCGGCTTGATGACGGTGCGTATGTCCGTCTGCATGTGCATGCGCACGTGCTGCTTGATCATGGCCGCCATCTCCAGCAACAGCTGGTGTTGTGGAATGCGCGGCTCACACAGTGGCACGTTCTTGTCTGAGAAAGAAAGTGAAAGAGAAACGAATGAAATTCTGCTTAACGTCCTCCGGTCTGGAACAGACACATATGGGACATTAGTACATATACAGATGATGGGAACGATCCTGGAGGCAATGCCTGGAGGCAGTGTAACACCAGGAAAGTCCCGAATTCTTAACAATACAGATGTGCATATTGTAATGTTGCAAAACAGTTTACAACAATATTGCAAAACATAACAATAAGAAATCAAGTTTACACCATTTTTTTCTTCTGAATAGAGACTATTATAAAACAATAGTGATAGTGCAAACTACTGACAGTAATAATCAAAACAAAAGAAATTGAGGGTTAAAATAACTCTATAAACTTTGAATTTGCAGTGAAAAAACACACAAACAACTCTATAGACAAACACAAACAAACAACTCTATAGACAAACACAAACAACTCTATAGACAAACACAAACAACTCTATAGACAAACACAAACAACTCTATAGACAAACACAAACAAACACCACATTAACCGGAGCGAAATATTTCGAGGGCCCCTAACTCTATTAACTTTAACTAATCAGCCAAATTTCGTCATGATCTGTTTATTACTTTAGGCAATCTTCTGAGCACACTTTTGTTAAAGCAGCAGACTGATAATAACTGCAGAGAATCTCTTTTGAATGTCTTTTAAAAAACCCAACCACAATTATATTTTTGTTAAAAGAAGAAAAATCAGAGATTGCAGCACCAACAAAAATGTCTGCAACAGTATTGGACTAAATGAATGTCAAGAAATTTGTCATTAAAAAAAAAAAGTTTTGCTATGATAAAGTTTCACACGACACTAACCAACAAGGGAAAACAACAGCAATACTACCTTCAGGATCAAACGTAATGGTGTTCACTTTCACCTGCCTCTCAGGATAAATTTTCTCCACTGCCAACAAATCCGTCAGTTTTTTCACATTGTGCTTCGAATACACCACCTCCCGAACCTTCCGCAAAGGGACGCAACTCTTCTCAGCCACCGCAGCCATAAAATGCTCCAGCGTAAACGCCGGCGGTTGGATAAAACGAATATCGTCACACTCGTAATCCAACATGATGTCCGGAATCTGTTTCGGGGCTCTGGGCGGGAAGGGGTCGGGACCTCTGGGTTTGAACGGTTTGACCAAGCTTTTCCCGTCGATGTATGTCCCCAGGTTGGTTCGCCCTCGAAACATGGGGTCAAGGACGTAGCGCTCATCCTCCCGGGACACAAACGACGTGACATTGCTGACGGGAGATCTGAAGGGGTAGGTGTTACGGGTGGGGCCCGATTCGGAGGGGGGCGGGGACGCTAAGCTCGGGGCTCCGCTAGGGGGTGGAGACATGCAAATTTCATCCTCCGGTTTCAGGTCGAACATGTCAAACACATCAGAGAAAGGGTTTCTGCCCGGAGATCCGGAGAGTTGGGACAGTTTGTTTTTCTCAGACTCGTCCTCGTTTTCTGGGGTGAGGGGAGGTAACTTTCGTGGAGCGCGAGGTTTGCGGAGTAGCTTCCCTGTGTGGGTTCTCTTTCCATGGTTGGTGAGGCCTGGGATGACCACCTGGGTACACAGCACAAAACGCAGGTCACAAAAACACAGGTGTACATTGAGAAAAAACACAGGTGTACAGTGTGAGAGACGAAAAAACACAGGTGAACATTGTGAGAGACGAAAAAACACAGGTGAACATTGGGAAAAACACAGGTGAACATTGAGAAAAACACAGGTGTACATTGAGAAAAAACGCTTAATTAAAAAAAAATGCTTAATTTTAATCAAAGAAATAAATAGTGAGGCCAAGAGAGGAGATAACGACATTGAACAAAGGGGAAAATACAATTTTAATGCTTAATAAAAGTATTAAAACCCAGAATCACACAGAATGTTCAATTACTAAGCATTTTTTCATAACCAAAATCTTTGTTAGATGATGCAGCTTGTCTAGGTCAGGTCAGGTCAGGTCAGGTCAGGTCAGGTAGTTAGGACATTAGGCCTCGCGGCCTCTTCACTGTCCTGTCATTTTTGTTTGAACTTTTGCACAGCTGAGAGGTTTTATATTCTGTTTTCGGCAAATCTGCCTTTTAGTCATGCTCATATTGTAGTTTTGATATGTTGGTGTATAAATTATCAAGGAGGTTTTTTAATTGTGTTAGATTCTGTGCTTGTTTAATATGTGCAGGAAGAGTATAACTTTGTTACTCTGTTAGAAAATTAAAAAAAATTCTAATACTAGTTCTTCTCGCCCTCAATAAACCAGTTTGTTGTTTCAGTAACAACAACAAAAACACACACAAAAATATTTCTGTCATATATTATTCTTGCTATCTTGTGTCATATTTTGATTTTTTTAAAAAAGATGAATAGTGTGGCATTAAGGCAGTTGACAAGCAAAATATGACTGTACAGTAAAACGCTCTGAATAAAAAATATCTTACATCTTGGGTTGCTACCTTCCTTATCATAGATTCATTCATCACAACACTCAACGCTGTCTAGATCAACTGGTAAGTCCAACACATCGAAGATGACCAATTTTGAGTGACGTCTCTTTTGCATGCGGACAGCGAATCATAACAAAATGATAAACACACATGCTCCCAACCACAAACACTGAAACAGAGACCTACTTCACACATAAGTAACTCAACCCCCCCCCCCCCCCCCCCTTTTACAACATGCACACAAACTCATGCATTAAGTGACTTTATACACGGACGACTTTATACACTGACCAAATAAAACGTTTGCTATTGCTTCAACATAAATGCTGGCAATATGAATATTCAATGGCTTCTGAGCTTTCTTTGAGTTTACTTTGACTCGTTTGACGAGGGACAAAACAAGAAGTTATAATTATTACAAAGTGAACGACACGGAAGCTTACCGGATCCACTGTTGTGGCCATTAAACTTTCAATGAACATCTTGTATGCCTGTGTGTTCTTTCCAACCCAAAACAAGCCTCCAAACGTCCAGTTTTGACAGATAATTCACCACAAAGCTGCCATCTTGGTAGCTGTGAGGTCGTCAAGCAACTGCACCGGAAATAACACGTTGATCCTTTTCATGATTTTTGATTGGTTAATTTCGGACTATAGCGAGCAAGAGTGACCTTCATTGAATCGGTTTTCGGTTTTTCGTACTCAATTACGATTGGTCAATTGTTAAACGAAAGTAGACAAGAGTAACTCTCCCTTTGTTTTGCTTACTCTTGTGGCCATTGAGGCGAGAACAACCGACTGGAAAGAAACATTGTCGTCTTGTCATATTGCCTTCAGCCATGAAAAGCAAGATTTTGCAGATTTGATTTTGAAGTTCGAGTTAAAAGTTAAGAAAGCCCAAGTAAGATCAATTTCTGCCCCGTTCCGGCTATAATCTGATTGTATTTTTGTCACTAAATGTAAGTTTTTGCACTGCAAATTCAAATTGAAGATAGTGATTCAAGGTCGTGAGTGAAGGAAGGGCAAATTGTTGATTGTCCAATTTGTGGATAGTGGATACTAAATGGAAGAAGAAGAAGAAAGAAGGGTGTGTGTCTAAACACCGGAAAATGCCGAAAGGTGAATACCGGAAAATACCGGAAAATGAAAAATAACACGGCCCAGGCCTATAGGTCGCTACGTGCCCGGTGACGATTTCAGCCTGTGTGAACGGTGTGTCATGCCACAAAAATAATTAATGCTTAAAAATAATTGACATCTACTCATTGAGTTCTTTGATTTATGTTGAGGGCCGATGTGTTTGTATATATATGTATGCGTGCGCGCGCTGTTTTGTTTGTAAGCACGTTGATATGATGCGGTATGATGCGAATTCAATTCTAGTGTGCTGGACAGCTGTGTCGCAGTCGAAAGTGTAGCTCGTGCAAATCTGCCGCTCGCTTACTATGAGAGTGTGTATTTGCGACAACCACAAATTTCACTCTTTCTTTACTTGAACTATTTACTTAACCCTAACCCTAACCCTAACCCTATCCCTAACCCTACAAAAAATTGAAATTTGTGGTTCATGCTCAATGGCGCAAATACACACTCATAGTAGCGAACGGCAGATTTGCACGAGCTACACATTTGACTACGACAAGCTGAACTACGAAAATGTGTCATCGGGACCGTGTTAATCACTTTGCTATTCGGCAATTTCACTTTCCATTGTAATAAATTTTGGGGTTTTCTGTAGAATGTTTTCATAATTCAGCCCTACCATTCAGTGTTTTGATCATTCCGCCTTCACCATTCGGCATTTTGGGGTATGTTTTGACCATTCGGCATTCACCATTCGGCATTTTGGGGTATGTTTTGACCATTCAGCATTCACCATTCAGCATTTTGGGGTATGTTTTGACCATTCAGCATTCACCATTCAGCATTTTGGGGTATGTTTTGACCATTCGGCATTCACCATTCAGCATTTTGGGGTATGTTTTGACCATTCGGCATTCACCATTCAGCATTTTGGGGTATGTTTTGACCATTCGGCATTCACCATTCAGCATTTTGGGGTATGTTTTGACCATTCGGCATTCACCATTCGGCATTTTGGGGTATGTTTTGACCATTCAGCATTCACCATTCAGCATTTTGGGGTATGTTTTGACCATTCGGCATTCACCATTCAGCATTTTGGGGTATGTTTTGACCATTCAGCATTCACCATTCAGCATTTTGGGGTATGTTTTGACCATTCGGCATTCACCATTCAGCATTTTGGGGTTTGTTTTGACCATTCGGCATTCACCATTCGGCATTTTGGGGTATGTTTTGACCATTCGGCATTCACCATTCAGCCTTTTCTGGTGTATAGACACACCGAAAGAAGGGGTGGGCTGGAGAGAGGGACGGAGTGCTGAGCCTTGAGCCAGTTGAGGGAAGGGAGAAGCAGAGTCAAAGTAGAGGGATGGAGTGCTGAGCCTTGAGCCAGTTGAGGGAAGGGAGAAGTAGAATCAAAGTAGAGGGATGGAGTGCTGAGCATTGAGCCAGTTGAGGGAAGGGAGAAGCAGAGTCAAAGTAGAGGGACGGAGTGCTGAGCCTTGAGCCAGTTGAGGGAAGGGAGAAGCAGAATCAAAGTAGAGGGACGGAGTGCTGAGCCTTGAGCCAGTTGAGGGAAGGGAGAAGCAGAATCAAAGTAGAGGGATGGAGTGCTGAGCATTGAGCCAGTTGAGGGAAGGGAGAAGCAGAATCAAAGTAGAGAGACGGAGTGCTGAGCCTTGAGCCAGTTGAGGGAAGGGAGAAGCAGAATCAAAGTAGAGGGATGGAGTGCTGAGCATTGAGCCAGTTGAGGGAAGGGAGAAGCAGAATCAAAGTAGAGAGACGGAGTGCTGAGCCTTGAGCCAGTTGAGGGAAGGGAGAAGCAGAGTCAAAGTGACTGTGGAAGAATGTTTTTAATCTAGACTCGATTTTGAAGATTTTTTCGGGCTAAACCAAGGCTCATCCTTATTTATTTATTATTTTAAAATGCATGCTCGGCTTGTCTTGTTTGCTTTGGACAGCATTGGGAACATCTGTGAAATTAAACAACCATGAGGGTGTTCCACAATCCTGTCACTGTCAAACCTTCACTGACAGTCTGCATTCTTTTGGTTGGACTTCTGCCACGGCTGACTCAAAGCATTCGCTACACGCCAGACTGGAAGTCACTGGATTCCCGGCCCCTGCCCGCTTGGTACGACGACTCAAAGGTGGGCACTGTTCATGTTCTGCCTTGTTGATTTCTTTTTTTGGGTCTGTTTTTCTGTTCTTTGGTGACACAAAGTGCTTGCTATGCAATTGATTAGAAATCCTGTGAATCAAGATCATTGCTTTCTTGGCACAATGATTGAAAGGTACCGTGTTTTTCGGATTATAAGGCGATACTTTTGTTCCCAGATTGAGACTCCTGTGCCTTACAGCGTGACTACTAAGACTACTAAGATAGCATTGTCAGAAAGGGCCAGAGAGTGAGGGACTGACGAGTTCTACTTGTGCAGTCTTAGGGATCAGTTGGGTTGTGGCTGCCTTCCC
>CM065708.1:39242198-39252198 GCA_017654935.2 Phymorhynchus buccinoides
GCTTGTGTTCTGGTTTCTCATTGGCTCATTTCTTCGCACAGTGATGTATCAAGGGCTGTGATTGGTAAATGTACAGGTACGTGGTTCAGGTGACCAAGCACCATGAAGGGTTCACCTCCTGGCCGTCCAACTTTTCCTGGAACTGGAACGCTGGAGATGTGGGACCCAAACGAGACCTTGTGGGTAGGTGTGAAGCATTCACATGGCCTCTTTATGTCGAGGACAATTTAACCATTTCGCCGCCAGACATTTTTCAGCAAAAAATGTCCATTAAACTTACCTGGGTAGAGAAAAACATCTGTCTGTAATATTGGGGATTCCTCTATGACATATTTAAAGCAAGGCCTATCCTTTCCTCACAAAATTAAGACAATAGGGTCTTTGGATAACAGACCCTGATTTGATGCCTTTTAGTGACATGGGTGTTAAATCATTGTGGTGCAAAAATGCGATGTTGGCGGTGAAAGGGTTCAATGAAAAACAAGGACAAACGATCTATGAAAGGTTTCCATAATAGATGAAGGTCTTTGGAAGTGTTTGTAAGGAAAAAGAATTGTATTTTTTTGAGAGAAATGTTAGTACATGATATATTTTTCAGGGCTGGCCAAACTTTAAAACTTTCACTCGCCCTTATGGCGAGTAAGTAAAAAATTTACTAGCCTGAACACATTTTGACTAGCCCGAAGAAAACAACAACAAAACTCCCTGAACACACACACACGCATGCACGCGCACACGCATGCACGCACGAGCGATGATAAAGGGAGAAAGGTTTTGGGAGAGAGAGAAGGGAAAGGAGATGGAGGAGACTGCCTTTCGTTTCTTTACCAGTGCTGGCATGTTGTTATTTTATCAGACAACCGAGCTTGATTTGATAGTGGGTTGGAAGGGACAGATGGGGTGGGGAGACTCGGTGGTAAAGAACAGGGCCGTGCAGTACTGACATTTACAGTCGCCCATCAGGCTACTGACTTTTGAAATCTGATCGCCCACAGATTTTTATACTAGCCAATGGCTACCGGGCTAGTAGTTTTAGCCAGCCCTGTTTTTAGTAGATCTATATTTTTTGGAGGGTTAGGTATTTCTTGAAGATTACTGTGCTTGTATTCCTTGTTGCTACTCGATCACTTTTTTCTCTACAGATTAATGGTGTGATTTACAGTGAGTCTCCCCCTTTGTTGTTTAATGGTAGCTCTTGACTTCTGTTTGCAAGAGGCTCCGAATGAAAATCTGCTTAACGTCCTCTGGTCTGGAACAGACACATGTCGTCGCTGTCCGATGCTAACCGTGTAGCTACGCAATCAGTGATTTTACAGGAGCATCAAAAAACATGTTGTCTGCTACAATGTCAATTCCCATTTGATATATGCTTAACTCTTCTACTTTACCGATGAGTAAACATGTGACACAATAAAAGTTGCATTAACACCCAAAATTTTCGTGATAATTCAGTTACACGGTTAGTGCATTGTTGTCACAACGGGAGATACGACAGCTGCCAGCACTTACACGATTAGCGTGACAGTTACACGCTTATCGCGTCAAAACCAGCGACAACCAGCCACATACACGATGATTTCCGCGGTATCATGTGACAAATTTGAGCATTTTCCTTGGTCAGATATTTATAGAAGACCTGCGTGAGGTCACTGGAAGGGGTTTCAGTGAAAAATCTATTTTTGTCAAATTTTGTAGATACACGGTTAGCGTCGGACAGCGACGATATGGGACATTAGTAGATATAAAGATGGTGGGAACGATCCTGGAGGCAATACCCGGAGGCAGTGCAACACCTGGAAAGTCCTGATGCATCATTTATTGTTTTAAAGAAAACTGCTGGATTATGTGGTATTAGGTACAAAGCGTCTCTGAAATTCGGGTTGCTCCCACCTGGAGAGCGTATCACAGCCAGAGGCGCGCCACCCATTTTTCATTTATAGCTCCTTGTTTTACTTTTCTTCTTCCTTCTGTTTCATTTTTTTTTTCAGGGGAGCTGTCATCAGCCATTCGAAAAAGAACCCCCCTCCACTATGGAGTGTATCACTCTCTGTTTGAGTGGTTCCACCCTCTCTTTCTCAAGGACAAAGCCAACAACTTTTCTACACAACACTTTGTCTTGGTGAGTAATTAGGGATTTTATCATTTGGCTTTTGTCATTTCTGAGTTTGGTGTATATGTAATTGCGCACTGAAGCCTCAGTTTTGGTACCTAATGTTATCTTTTGATTCACGTAGAAGATTCATGATGCATTTTGTGTGACAAAAATAATCTCAAGTGTTGACATAAAGGAAATGTGACATAAGACAGTTTACACCTTCCGTGAAAATGAGTCGTTGCATTCGTATCATGAATTTTTTGTATCTCCTGGAAAGGCATAAGTATTATTTCAATTAATTTGAATCTGATAAACATCTACTGTGATTTTTAATTTTGTTTTAAATTTAAGGTTTTTTTGCCTCTTAAGAATACTTTGTATGTAAGAATGTATGAACTTTAAAAAAAAAATCCAATTCATCATTTTGTTTTTTAGCATCCCTAAGACGCCACACAAACAAACACACAACAAGTGCAGAGTGACGTTAGTGTATTGACGAGACAAAACAGAACATGTCATATTTCAACAGAAATGTCTTTTTCAAACAACATAGACAACACAACAATACTTCCCCTCTTCACAGCCCAGCAGTCTCCCAAAGATGGCTTTTTTATGGTTCGTTTGTACGTACTTTTATTTTATTTTAATCCCTTCTTCCATTCTACTGAATGTGAACACTTGCCTGAGGGCCAACAAAATTGTATAGATTTCTTTGTTGTATTCTTATCAGGGCAACTGTATGAACTGGTGAATCGCTACAAACCTGACGTAGTGTGGTCCAATACTGTTGATAGATACTGCAAATCAACAATATTCACAGGTTTTCATTGATGTGTTTTACACAGGCCAAGACAATGCCTGAACTGTATGAATTGGTGAATCGCTACAAACCTGACGTAGTGTGGTCCAATACTGTTGATAGATACTGCAAATCAACAATATTCACAGGTTTTCATTGATGTGTTTTGCACAGGCCAAGACAATGCCTGAACTGTATGAACTGGTGAATCGCTACAAACCTGACGTAGTGTGGTCCAATACTGTTGATAGATACTGCAAATCAACAATATTCACAGGTTTTCATTGATGTGTTTTGCACAGGCCAAGACAATGCCTGAACTGTATGAATTGGTGAATCGCTACAAGTCTGACGTAGTGTGGTCCAATGCCATTGATAGACACTGGAACTCGACAATATTCACAGGTTTTCATTGATGTGTTTTGCACAGGCCAAGACAATGCCTGAACTGTATGAACTGGTGAATCGCTACAAGCCTGACATAGTGTGGTCTGATGGCAGTGGTGACACCATTGATGTGTTTTTGACAAATACTGGAACTCTAAGGAATTCATTGCCTGGCTGTATAACGACAGGTGAAATGTGTTGTATTATAGTTTGTAGTGTTGTACCGTATTTGTTTTGCACAGGCCAAGACAATGCCTGACTATGAAGGAATCGCACCTTTGTTGATAAGGCGCAAATCCCCAATATTCAAGGTTTTCATTGATGTGTTTTACCCACATTTCAGATTTTGTTGATATGTTACTTACTAGGTTTTCATTGATGTTTTGCACAGGCCAAGACAATGTCACTGTATGAACTGGTGAATGCAGGGGTCTGAGTCTGTGGGAAAGTACAATCGCCTTATAGTCTGATAAATACGGTAATTATTGTGCTGTGTTGTGTTGCATTGTAATGTGGTGCTGGTCCAATACTATTGATAAATACTGGAAGTGGAACTCCAAAGGTAGACTGTGTGTGTGTGTGTTTGTGTGACTGTTGTGTGTGTGTGTGTTTTGCACAGGCCAAGTGCGCTGCACGAACTGTGAACATACATGACATAGGATATTTGGTTATTTTACAGGTTTTGTTATGTTACTAACATTCGCAAGTTGTTACTTTTCTAACCGAGTTGTTCAATACTGGAATAGATACTTTGTCAACTGCACATTAACCCTTTCACCGCCAATGTCGTCCAATACTGTTTTACTGCACCACAATGTGTTTTGCACAGGCCAAGACAATGTGAACTGTATGAATTGGGCATCTACAAATGACGTAGTGTGGTCCCTGTTGATATACTGCAAATCAAAATATTCACAGGTTTTCATTGATGTGTTTTGGGCCAAGTAATGCCTGAATATGGCTGGTGAATCGTTATAGTATGTCACAGACTGGAAATCGCAATATTGCAGATATTTTATTTTCTCTACCCAGTTAAGTTTAACCTGGTAGTGTGGTCCAATTTTGGCTGAAAAATTGGCTGTTTTGCACAGGCAAGAAAGGGTATGAAGGCTGCACGTAGTGTGGTCTAATATAAATACTATTCAAAAACAGGTTTTCATTGATGTGGACAAAGACACAATGATGTCAAATTTTTATACTACTTTCGATGAATGAAAAAAGAAGTGAAAAAAGTGACGTAGTGTTTGAATGATATGAATCAACAATATTCAAAGGTAGTGTTTTACGTCCTCTCGAAAAAGTCCATTCCATATTTTTGTTAAATTTGATAGTTTAGCTGTAGAAAGCAAGAAACCTTGAAACAAATCAAAGTCTCAAAAACGAGAAAGGGCGTAAAAGGGCCGCGAGGCCCACTTCTATCCCTAATTACTACTACTTCTACTTTGTGTACCTGTGTCCTTCGTTAGCGTGGGATGTGCAGATTAGTGCTGATGTCTTGTTCTTCCTTTTTGCGTGAATGTATTCCATGTTTTTATCATTACGTAGAAGAGTGGTGTAAAGACATTTGTACGTGATCACTCTTGAATGAATCATTGAAATGAATGTGTGTTACAGCCCAGTTAAGGACACAGTGGTCACTAACGATAGTTGGGGCATCAACTGTGTGTGTGTGTTACAGCCCAGTTAAGGACACAGTGGTCACCAATGACCGTTGGGGCATCAACTGTGGGTGCAAACATGGAGGATTCCTCACCTGTGGGGATCGCTACAACCCAAGTCAGTCTCTTCTGTGTCTTTTTATCGGTCTGTCAATCCTTGTTATTTTGCATCAACGACGTTACCAGTAATAAAACTAGTGGTAGATTGTTGCACGGAAGAGAGTGACAGAGAGAAAGAGAGAGGGGTGAAAGTTAGAGAGAGGAAGAGAGAGGGGTGAAAGTTAGAGAGAGGAAGAGAGAGGGGTGAAAGTTAGAGAGAGGAAGAGAGAGGGGTGAAAGTTAGAGAGAGGAAGAGAGAGGGGTGAAAGTTAGAGAGAGGAAGAGAGAGGGGTGAAAGCGCGGGATTCGAGATGAGCAGCGTGTGAGCAACGCCACTGTATGGTCCAGAAGATTGGACAGCACAAAAAAAAAGAAAAAAGGCAGTCAGAGTGGCAGATTAGAGGAAGTTACAAGCACAGAACTTCCAGAAGGTGGGGAACTATGTATACAAAAGACTGCCTGATATTCCCACGGGGAAGGACGTTTCGACGAAACGCTTATTGCCTGTCAGAGCTGATTTGTGTGTGTGCGTCTTCGATCGATCGCTATGCATGGACGTTTCGACAAAACGCTTATTGCCTGTCAGAACCTACTTGTGTTTGCGTGACCTCTTTCTGTCTACGAAGTATCTCCCTTGCAATGAATAAAAAAACTGGCTTGTGTTTTCAGAGAAGAAGCAGAATCGTAAATGGGAGAATGCCATGACGATCGATCGCTATGCATGGACGTTTCGGCGAAATGCTCAACTTTCCGATTTCTTGACGATCGAGGAATTGCTGTCCACAGTCATACAGACTGTCAGGTCAGGGGGTTCTCTTTTTATTTGAATTTTCAGTGACATACGGCGATACGCAAGGGAGTATTTGAAACATTTTTTTGGTACTTATTTTCTTGCTACAAAAAGTTAAAAGTTTTTTTGTTTGTTTTATTTCATGAGAATTGAATCAACAAAATAGCATGATTCAAAGTGTTTTTGCACTGAGTTGATGCTTTTTGCTAATCTTTGCTTTTTTATGTTATACATAACGTATATCATGATGATGATAATGGTGTTGATGATGGTGATGATGATAATGGTGTTGATGATGATGATAATGGTGTTGATGATGATGATGATGGTGTTAATGATGATGGTGACGATGATGAAGATGATGATGATTGTGTTAATGATGATGATGGTGATGATGATGACGATGATGAAGATGGTGGCGATGATGAAGATGCTGCTGATGATGATGGTGTTAATGATGATGATGGTGATGATGCTGATGCTGACAACATCACGACGTTCCTGTCAGCAGCTGCGGAGGCAACATTCTGATCAACGTTGGGCCGACCAAGGAAGGAGTGATCTCCCCTGTCTACGAGGAGCGCCTTCGTCAGATGGGCCAATGGCTGGGGGTCAACGGAGAGGGGATCTACAAGACGAAGCCCTGGACATACCAGAACGATACCGCCAATCCGAATGTGTGGTAAATTGGTTTTTTTTTAATTACAAGAAAAATAAAAAGTAGAAATTTACCTCCTCCTCTCTTCCAAATCAATAAAACAAAGCTCTGTTTATACATGCTATTAACAAGAAAAAAGGCAAGTTCTCTTTTATTTCTGTTTTATTCATCTTTATTTACAGGTACTTACTGTTTATTATACATGAATGTTGAACTACATATATATGAATGTTATTTGTAAATGTATGAAGAAGGAATAAAATGTTTAATACTAAAAACAGCTGATTCTAGAGCGCGGGATTGGTACAATCCCCTGAAAATCTGTTCCTTCCCGCAATAATCGAGTCTTAATGCGGGCCGACTCCCACACATTTGCAGAACTGCCCGCTATTTTCACCGATCACTGCGGGCATGGCGTTCGTCGTCTGCAAAACCTGTTGTCTAGGCTACACAAACTGATCAACCAATCAATCGCGTTCATCTCATTCATCTTGAATACCGACGAGAACTTGCGAGAGTTTAAGCCGCCATATTGGATTTCTTCCAAAATGAAGCGCGTAGCCACGCTCCTTGATTTTGACTTTCGCGGAGGCAAAGTGAAAAAAAAGCAGTCTGTGCCACATGATGAGTCAGAGTGTGGAGAAGAGCTTGAAGAAACAGCGACTACATCCAAAAACTCGGAGAAGCAGCCCGATAACAGCGCCAGTGCAAGGGAACACCGGTTCCAAGACGACTGGCTGAAGAAATGGCCATGGCTGTATCCAGTGGACCTGCCACCAATCCCCCCTTTTTTCATTCTTAGGGGGGGACCTGCCCCCCTTTTTTCAATCATAGGGGGGAATGCCCCCCCTTTTTCAAAATCCTAGAATCAGCTCTGAAAAATAAATAAATAATAAATACTAGAAAAAAGAAGAAAAAACGAAGAAACCCCCCTCCAACCACTATGCTCCGGGCACTACTGATCTTTTGGGCCATACAGTGGTGGTGTATTGTTCATTCTGAATTTATCTCCCTGTGGGGATACCGGTGGGGTGTCTTTCGTGAAAATAGTTCCCCCGCCTCCTGGAAGTTCTGTGCTTGCAACTTCCTCTAATCTGCCACTCTCTTTGACTCTGCCTTTTCCCTTTGCTACCCGGAAGTAAGGGGAGTCACTCCCGCTACTCCCTGCGGTATGGGTGCAGTCCCTTGGGGCCACTTTCGTTTTAGCTATGTGCTAGGGTAAGGTTCCAGGTTGTTTTAGGCTAATGCAGTTGTTTTGAGTGTTGGTAAGTATTAAATTAAATAGATAGTAGGATTAATCAAAATCCACCACTCTCTTTGACTCTGCCTTTTCCCTTTGCTTTCTGTCATCTACTATCTTTCTGACTTATTGGCCCATTTGATAAAAGACAGGAGAATGATGGTTTTGACGGTTGTGAAGCCCAATAAAAGGGAAATAACTCACTGTTCCTGCTAATCCTGAGACCTTCCCATTGTAGTTGCTTCCCTTAGACTGTCTCCAGTGTGTCCTATTTTCGTTTTTTTCTTCTTTAAATTGAACTACTCATCATCTTCGAATTTGCTTCATTCAATATAGCGGCGACCACATAGCTCACTTTATTCAAACATTAAATGAACAAATGTTTATATTTATAGTTTATATTATGCTTTTTACAATCCTTTTTTATAAATATACTAAACCATGTCTATCAAAACTTGAGTGGCTTTGTGATACTAGATCCAGATCATAACAAAGTGGTCAGCCCGTCAAGTAGGAAGTTTTTGTTTTCCTGACGAAGCGCATTTCATCAGATTATTTACATCGTGAAATATATGCGGCTCACTCGTTCGAAGTAAGAAGTCTCCAAAAATATACTGATTTATCTTTCACTCGGTACACGTTGCATGTTTGTATGATGTGCATTTGATTTTTGGCGATTTTTAGAAAATGATAAAAAATAATGCGATCTGAGGGAGACACTACGTCATTTTGTATGTGACTCAATGGTCAACCTATGGCGATATTTTTCACGCCAGAGGGCAGTCAATGCACTAGGGACTTATCACGCGATTTTCTTCAATTTTCTTACTTGGGCGTAGTGAGAGAGAGAGTGATGGTAGGACCACTCACTGTCTCTCTCTCTTTCTTTATCCCCAACTAATAATATAGAGAGGATTAGCCCCACACGAGCGTCATGCCCTCTGGCGTGAGAAAAATCACACTAAGTCTCTCCTTGAGTTAAAAAACAAACTGTTGCAGCCTTTGATGCATTGAACGTTCTTTACAAATGTGAGAACATTGAAACGATAGCTTTATTATTATTATAAAAATTATTAACGATTTGGTGGGTTGAATTTCTTTTAGTCTCCGTATGCACCTTATCAAAATCCACCTTCCACAAAATCAACACCCTGGTCTTGAAACTACTGGTGGTCCCTTTACACCTGGGGATTGTTACTGTTGCTACTGATATGATTATCAGTATTATTGTGATTATTAAGGAAACCTCTTTTTCCGGGTACACCTCTTCCAAGTCCTCCCCCCACACAATCTACTCCCTGGTGTTAAAATGGCCGGGGGTCACTTTACACTTAGGGGACACTATTAACATATTATTATTATAACCTCTTTTCAGGTACACCTCTTCCAAGTCCTCCCCCCACACAATCTACGCCCTGGTGTTAAAATGGCCGGGGGTCACTTTACGCCTGGGGGCCCCTCAGCCTTCAGAGAGCACCCTGGTCACCCTCCTGGGTCATTCCACTTCCTTGGAATGGTTCGCTCCACTGCAGGGGGGGGTCACCGTGGACTTTCCTTCAATGACTGTTAACGACATCCCGTGCCGGTGGGCATGGGTGTTTAAGATAACGGGCTTAACAAACTGACAGGGAAATGGTGAAAGTAAAGTGAAAATATTATAAACAAATAAGACATGATGACATAGACACACTTCGCTCGTCCCCCAAAAAAGATTAGCTAATACAGTCTGGCTGAACCTTAACCTTTCACCGCCAATGTCACATTTATACACCACAGTGGTTTAACACCCATGTCACTAAAAGGCATCAAACCAGGGCCTGTTGTCCAAAGACCCTATTTTCTTCATTTTGGGAGGTTAACCCTTTCACCGCCAATGTCGCATTTATACACCACTGTGGTTTAACACCCATGTCACTAAAAGGCATCAAACCAGGGCCTGTTGTCCAAAGACCCTATTTTCTTTATTTTCGGAGGTAAGGATAGGCCTAATGTTATACACGTCGCAGAGGAATTCCTAATATTGCAGATAAAATTTTTTTCTCTACCCAGCTAAGTTTAATGGTATATTTTGGCTGAAAAATGGCTGACGGTGAAAGGGTTAAAGATAACAAGCATCAAAATTTCAACAAAGTTTGTGTGCGTGTGTGTTCGTTCTTTAATTTAACATCTATCCACCCCTCACAGTGATCTTAGACCCCCCAAAAAGAAGTATGTTTGTGTGTTAGTGTAATGGGTATTTTGAATGTGCATCTAGGGAAGGGATAGGTACAGGTG
>CM065708.1:39257198-39259698 GCA_017654935.2 Phymorhynchus buccinoides
GACAGAGAAACGAGAGAGAAAGACAGAGGGAGACAGACGAACAGAAAGACAGAGGAAGACAGACGAACAGAAAGACAGAGGGTTGTACAGTGTGAGGTGTGTGTGAGGGAAGATGGACAGAGAAACGAGAGAGAAAGACAGAGGAAGACAGACGAACAGAAAGACAGAGGGTTGTACAGTGTGAGGTGTGTGTGAGGGAAGATGGACAGAGAAACGAGAGAGAAAGACAGAGGAAGACAGACGAACAGAAAGACAGAGGGTTGTACAGTGTGAGGTGTGTGTGAGGGAAGATGGACAGAGAAACGAGAGAGAAAGACAGATTGAGACAGACGAACAGAAAGACAGAGGGTTGTACAGTGTGAGGTGTGTGTGAGGGAAGATGGACAGAGAAACGAGAGAGAAAGACAGAGGAAGACAGACGAACAGAAAGACAGAGGGTTGTACAGTGTGAGGTGTGTGTGAGGGAAGATGGACAGAGAAACGAGAGAGAAAGACAGAGGGAGACAGACGAACAGAAAGACAGCTTAGTCTGACACCATCAAAAGCCTAATGTGTAGGCCCTATGCATAACTGTGTTGTGTAAGCCAGAGTAACCGTGCTTCGTTAGTCTAACACGAATACACCAATCAATAAAGTTTTATTAGATGATATGAATGCTGACGCTGTCACATCTGCTCACTAGATCTATATGGAGCCATTGATCTCATTCTAATTATAACAATCAAAGTTTGAGTCATCCTTAGCTGAGTGCATCAGGGTCATTGATTGGTTACGTTGATTTGATGCACGCGATGCGGTTTGTGTAAATTGTCTTTCTTTTAAGACAGTGTTTAACTTAGGACGCGCATTGGCGCAATTGACCGCCAGGGGGCAGTCAAACCTGTAGGGGCTTATCGCGCGATACTGGGCGTAGTGAGAGAGAGAGAGAGGACTCCTCTCTCTCTCTCTCTCTCTCTCTCTCTCTCTCTCTCTCTCTCTCTCACTTCGCCCAACTAAGAATATCGCGCGATAAGCCCCTACTGTTTTGACTGCCCCCTGGCGGTCAAATTATCGTCCTAAGTTGACCATTCCATCAAAGAAGTGTGTGTGTGTGTGTGTGTGTGTGTGTGTGCGAACGCGCGTGCTTAGCTTTTTTTTGCTGGTTACAAAAATAATAACAGTATACTTTCTGTGAGAACAACTCAAAATTTTGAATAACAGATTTTGATGATTGTTGAAAGTGTCAGGGCATTCCACAAAGAATAATTTAGTGTTCCTATTTTGTCAGCAATACGACTTAGGGATATTTTATGAAACGACTTACGCCATGCTGCATTGGCACTCTGATGAAATGGATCAACCATTTGCTAGTCATAAAAAAATAACAAACAAACAACTACACGACAAGTGTAAAGTGACGTTATTTTATTCACAAGAGACAAAACGAAACTACTGGATATTTCGGCGAATGCGCCTTTATTGACATAGACAAACAAGAAAACAGCAAACAGCAAATATAGTATACACATTTTTTTTACAAGTTACAAAAATAAATCTTGTTCAGGTTTGTGACGAGGTAATGGGGTTAAAAGGCTAAGTCTCTAGGGAAGACTTTTAGTGTGATTTTCAAGTAGAAAATTTGCCTTTAGCCCACTTCTCTAGGGTATGGGAGATGAGCAACTTTCCCGGCCCCTTTTCATCTAATAAATTTATATTTGTGCCCGGGTTCTGGCTCGTATGATTGTAAGAAATACAAGTGGTTGATTTGCTCTAAATGGCAGACAGAGAGAAGTAGGGTTTTACATGAAATTACAAGACTTCCACTCTCATCAGTCTGACCAAAGGGTTCAGAATTATTTTTGACACTTGTATTTTATTTACTCACAAAATCTGCATAAGATTATGCAACAATAATAATAAAGCAGCTCAATGGCGCCAAAACAAAATATGAAGGAAAAACAATGAAATCCGAAAGGATTTACAAGACTTTTGTCTTTCTAGAAGGTTAGCCCCAAGCGAGAAGGGTTACTAATTATCTTCAGTGTCCGGAGGAAAGTTCAAATGATTGGCGCGGTCCTGTGAACTTAGCTATTGTCAAGTTCCTCCATAGGGATCGGCGAGTGCTGGGTTGGCTGGGCTTGCTCGTCAGGTGAGAGTAGCTCCCAGTCGTTCCGGTTACGGTGTTGCGGGATGGCACGGTTCAGGCGTGGTCTCCTCGCGGATTCTGGGTGCGGGGCGTCTTGGCGGCGTTCCCGTCTGGTTTCCTTGTGAGTCAGGGATGGAGCTTCCTGACCACGATGCCTTGCTGATAATCACAGGAGAAGGTGGATGTAGATCTCTATGGCTTAGAGACAAGGGGCTTCAGTCGGCAGGGAATTAGTGGATCCCAACCGGCTAGAAGGCTGCCCTTGTACAATAGCACTAGTTAATAAATAAACTGAATTTCAGTTAACAAACTGAGATCAGTAAAACATAAAAGGTGTACAGGGATCAACTGGTATTAGTCAGTACCCGGCTAGAT
>CM065708.1:39264698-39274698 GCA_017654935.2 Phymorhynchus buccinoides
CCAATACTGAGAAGTCAAACTCACTAGTCTCCTCCCTCATAGCTTTATAATTACCTTTGTTTAGCTCAAATCTGTACTTCCTTTTGGGGATTGTTTTTGTTCTGGTTACATAAAGATCAAAATATAAAACATCATGGTCACTTTTACCTAAAGGGTCCATATGTGTTACATCAGATATTAAATTATCTTCATTCACAAACACTAAATCGTCCATGGTAGATCTTTGGTTGTGTCTATGTCTAGTTGTCTGACTCACTTTCTGGAATAACAAAGCATCTCTTGTGCTTTCTACAAACTCATAAGTTAAGTTACCCACCCCATTCCAAATCTCATTCCACCTAGCATCTGGAAAATTAAAATCACCAAAAATACAAATCTTATCAAAAGAAGATACATGGTCAGAATTTAGCAACTCAAATAGCTTTCCAGAATTATCGGATGTTGAGTTAGGACTGCAGTAAATGCATCCGATAAGCACTGACTCATCGTTTGCACTTTGAAAGGTGCACCATAAGCTTTCTTTAAAAGGTAACTGATTTACTTCCTCACACTCTCTAGCATTTAGTGTCTTGTCAAAATATAAAGCTATACCTCTTTTGGGGTCTTCATTCAAGAACATATCATAATTAGGGAGTTCATATTCAGAACTACACATGGAGTAAAGTTGGTTTTTCGCTAATACTTCGGTAAGACCTATGATATGAGGCTTGACTTCACTTAGACGTACAAGCAGTTCATCTCTTTTATTTAGAAAACTATCCACATTGCTATAAATAACCTTACAAGAATCCTCACAAACATCACAAGAAGAAGAAGAAAACAAATTTGAATGATTTTGCTTATCAGCGGGTTTATGTACACTATTTACATGTGACCCTTTGTTGAGTCAATGTTTGTCAGCCCCTTTCTCTGCCTCAGCCTGGGCTGATGCACGAGCGGGTGTCTGACCGTCGTCTGTCAGTGTCACTGTCCTTTTGTCGTCTCTCACCTGTCTGGTCACAATCTTGAACTCTCTATAGTTAATCATCAGGTTTTGATGTCCCGCATCCCTTCGGACTTTGAGTTCCTCCCTTAGCTTTTTTATTTTCTCTCTTTCTTTAGGGGTGCTGTCATCGTTAATGTAGACTCTGTTTGGGGGTGGCACATTTGTGTTTAGATTTCCTACATTTTTCATAATCTTCCTCTTGGTTTCTTCACTTTTCACTGACAATCTCAGTAGTCTTGGTCTTATACTGGTGCCCACCCTGATGGGGCCTAACCTCACTGGGTCATCAATTTCATCACCCTTCACATCGTCCACAATCTTCCCCACTAGCTTCCTCACCCTGTCCCTATCCTCTTGGTTTCTTCACTTTTCACTGGCAATCTCAGTAGTCTTGGTCTTACACTGGTGCCCACCCTGATGGGGCCTAACCTCACTGGGTCATCAATTTCATCACCCTTCACATCGTCCACAATCTTCCCCACTAGCTTCCTCACCCTGTCCCTATCCTCTTGGTTTCTTCACCTTTCACTGGCAATCTCAGTAGTCTTGGTCTTATACTGGTGCCCACCCTGATGGGGCCTAACCTCACTGGGTCATCAATTTCATCACCCTTCACATCGTCCACAATCTTCCCCACTAGCTTCCTCACCCTGTCCCTATCCTCTTGTTTTCTTTTTTCAGCGGTTTCATGCTCACTTTCCGGTAAGTTTGCAACCACAATGTTGAGTTTTCTCTTCTCTTTTTCCATCATTTCTGTCATGAACTCATCTACTTTTACTTCCACTGCTTCCAGTATCTTCTTTTCAATGACTTCCTCACTGCAAGCAGAGTGCTTCTTCTCAAAAGTATCCATCCTGTCCATCATACCTGCAAGCATTTTCAATGCATTGTCCAGTTTAGCCTCAACACGACTGGCGAACTCGGTTTTACCCGATCCTCTACATTCTTTACATAGCCAGACCATGTAATCCCCCCCTTTCTTCAAACTTTCGAATTGATCCACCGTCAGACCAGAGCATTGTTGGTGGCACCACTGTTTACAGCCGTGACACTCAATCACCTGCCCCCCCATCCCCATCCAGTGCGTCTTCACAACTTATACAAATCCAAGGTGCCTTGGGATCAATGTTCTTTTTATCCTTCTGTCTCAAATCCGGATTAGGTGATCCACTCTTGTTTGAGTTTTTCCTCTGATTTCCTCTAGCCTTTGCTCCAGACATGACGAACTACTACATAAAACCGAAAGTAGACTAGAATACAATAGGCTAACAACGAATCTGAGCCCTGTCAACCCACCTGCATGAAATCAAAACACCCAATATCAGCAGCAGAAAATATGAAATCGTACACAAAACAAAGTTAAATAATTACCTTTTGCTTCACAATAAGTTAGTAAGTGTGCCGAAATAGGTTAAATATGTGCGGGTAGAACAGGAACCGAAGTGCGTCGGCTCAGGCCTAAGAAAATAAATGGCTGAAACCGTGAACACTCAGCGGACGAGTGAAACTCGGCTGAGTATTTCAAAATTCGTCTGGTGTTTCTCTATCGAAATCCAAAGCATATACTCCCATGGATAAAGGGGCTGTCAACGAGCCAAATTAACACATTTTATGCAAGGAGGCTGCTATAAAACAAAAGATTCTAAGCCAAAATATCACTGAGCAAAATCGCAGCGTCCATTTTTTAAACCGTGACCTTGACCTTCGCTCGTTTTGCTGTGTGTCTGTCTTTCTGTGAGTCTCTGTTTTTGTGTCCATCTGTCTGTCTCTGTCTTTTTGTGTGTCTCTGTCTTTCTTTCCATCTGTTTGTCTCTGTCTTTCTGACTGTCTGTCTTTCTGACTGTCTCTGTCTTTCTGTCCATCTGTCTGCTTCTGTCTTTCTGTTTGTCTCTGTGTCGGACTGTTAGCATATTCGTACATCTATCTTTCTTTCTTTTTTTATATTCCACTGTCTATCTCTTCTTTCTATTTATCTGTCTGTCTGTGCGTTTATCTCTCGCGCCTGTCTCTTTCTGTTGACTGAGAGAGAGCATGTGTGTGTGTGTGTGTGCGTGCGTGTGTGTGCGCGTGTGCGTGTGCGTGCGCGTGCGTGTGCGTGCGCGCGCGCGTGTGTGTGCGTGCGTGTGTGCTTGAAAGGTGAATGAACAAGTTTTGAGAAAGTGTACTACTTGATGTAGTTTTATTCCCGTTTGTTTTCTAGCCCACAGAACCTTACATCAAGCGATCCCACTCCTCTACTCTTGGCAAGGACAGTGTGGAGGTCATCTTCACCAGCGGACACAACAACGACAACAACAACAACAACGACAAGAACAACGACGACGACGAAAACAACAGAAATATCACCAACACCAATATTGCCGTCAAAGACGTACCCCCACCAGCCAACAACCGTAATGCCCCTAATGCTGTTTACCCTATCATCAACAATGTGTCTACGGGAGAAAATCTGCAGGTGAAAGAGTTCCCCTTCTCTTCAGAAGTACAATTTGACACCACCCTCCACAAATTTCGGAATCTGCACAGTCCTACATCCTCCGCAGCCGCAGACACGGAAGAAATGCCTGCAGGAATTTTACAAATCATCCAGCAAAATGCTGAGTTCAGAGAGAAGATTCCTCCAGACATTCAGCAAATGATGCAGCAACATTCCGAAGGCGTGACCCAAGACACAACAGAACTTTCACCCGTTCACCAGACAATGTCGGAAAATCAGTCTGTGCCAGGTTGGGTCTGGTCTCTTCTGCTTCCCAGAAGTGATCAAGGAAATGTAGAAGCTCAGCCAAAATTGGGCGAGAAGAAAGACGACATATCGGATATTGTGTGGAAGGATCTGATAGATCTTGATGAACAAGAGACATTTGACAGTGGCGCCAATAAAGCGGATGTGAAAGATGATGCGGATGAAGACAGAATGGTAGTGGATGCCTCACAGATTGCTTTGAATGATAATCTTATTGAAAAGGGTCCTCATCTGCAAAGAGTCCAGACTTCTGGCTTGCCTGCCATTAGGAATAAACCCGGACATATGAAACAGCCGCCAAAGGAACCTGCTCAAACTTCGCAATTATCTGATCCAGGTTTCTTTAATTCCACAGAAATTTCTGAAGTGATAAAGCACAAAAATACAGCCCCCAAACTTCCAAGAACACGCCACGTGAAAGATGGAATGGAGCCGGAAAAGGATATTCACAAACAGACCCTCTCTCCGGCACATGGAACCGTTGAAGGAAAAACCTTTAATCTTCGCTCCGAGAACGGTTGGACAAAGCATGGGGCAATACCGCAGCCTTCTTTTCCAATTATTCCTGGAAACCAGGCGGAAGGTTCTGTAGAAATGGGAGTCAAAGAATATCACAAAGGTAGTTCCAAGCAAGTTCATAAAGTTGATCATGAATTTCATAAAGATAGTATGTACCAAGAGGACCAAGATAGTCCTCAACAGTCAGAGGCTGGTCACTATTTTAAGAAGACAACCAGTGGCACTAACCGTTTGGCTTCAGCTCTTAATAATACAAACTTGTCCAAGAAGTCACCAATGACTGCCGAACAACTCCCCAGCAAACCTAGAGATTCAAACATCCAGCATCACCATCAGTCCAACTTGAACCTAACTGTGTGGAAAAGCGTCTTAAAAGAACGAAAACGACTACTTCGATCAAAATGTCAGGAACACTCTTACAAACAGAACTTCATTGAGGACACTAACATTCTTGTGGATCACAAGAGAAGCTTACTGTACTGCCCCGTAGGAAAAACAGCGGCGGGTTTTTTCCATCGATTGTTCTTCACATTAAAACACACCAACCATTCCGTAAGAGAGTTACCTTCCCCTTTCCAGGTGTCACTGTCCGCAGCAATGGCGGAACAATACGACACGTTGACCAAACTTCGTGGTAAAGGAACGGACGAATTTTTAGGGAAAAGTTTACGTTTTCTCATAGTACGAGAACCATTTTCTCGACTTTTCGCTGCGTATGTAGACAAACTTCTAGTCCCAGATTCTGTATACTGGAGGGAATGGGGCGTTCCAGCCATCACCCAACACCGCAGATATCCCTCCGCCAAATCTCTTTCCTGTGGCCATGATGCAACGTTTGCGGAATTCGTCAAATTTGTCATTGAAACTCTGCATGACGCTGATGATACTGTCAGGCCTGTTAGTGCGTTGTGCTCCCCTTGTGCTGTGAAATTTTCTGTCGTAGGACATCTAGAGACTCTTGTTTCTGACATTGAGTACGTCCTGTCTTTAATCAAAGTCTCTATTACTAGCTTTTCAAGAGAAACCTTCATGAGTGATGTCAATGACGATATCATTTCTGATTCGACACTCCGAGCTTTCGAATTCTACGAACATTTAAAAACCTGTATTTCTAAATACGAAATGGGCAAACGATTGTGGAAGAATTTACAAATCCATGGTATTATTAGCGAAGAATTGACATTTTCTTTCGCGCCTAAAAAGGTGGACAAAATGACACCGTCAGAGTTTATAGAACTTGTGCGAGATGCGAGAGGGATTTTTCCCGATTCAGAAAGAGTGCGGCAGCAGAAGTTTAGTGCCTTGAAGAGTGCCTTTGAACAAGTGCCAGCTGAGGATGTTATGGAGTTGGTGAAGATCTATGCACTGGACTTTGAATTGTTTGGTTATGATAGACACCCCAGCTTTTTGTTATGATCGAGTGAGTGGGAATTGTTTGAGAGAGAGAGAGAGAGAGAGAGAGAGAGAGAGAGAGAGAGAGAGAGAGAGAGAGAGAGAGAGAGAGAGAGAGAGAGAGAGAGAGAGAGAGAGAGAGAGAGAGTGAATAAATGAATGCAGTTGCTTTGTACATACATATGCATATAAAAATATAAATCTGACGTATTTGTGTGTGTGTGCGTGTGTATGCATGTGTGTGCGTGTCATTTCAAAAACAACATCATTCACGTGTATGTGTGCGTGTTTGTAAATGCGCGTCTGTGTGCTTCCACATGTACATTCCATCACGCAGACATAGACGCGGCCATTTGCATTTTGTTCCTTTATTTTCAGTTGTTTTGTTTTCCAAGTTGTATTGACCCCAGAAATACATCACTGAAGTGGCTTAGTTGTTCAGAAATCGAAATAAGATGCGTAGGTAAACACTCCACAACATCTGATGTCATTTTGACACGATTGTTACACGTCACTAACTGTTTTTAACAATCCAGTCACGGAAGGAGGACACGCGGGTGTACACACCAGGGTAGTCTTTCACGGCACACTCGTGTCCATACGACACGATTCCTACCAGCTTCTGCCCCGACCCGCAGAAACACACCAACGGCCCTCCTGAGTCACCCTGTGCACACACAAATTAGCATAAGTCAGAGGTCATAGAAAGTCAGAGGTCATAGAAAGTCAGAGGTCACATAGTATGTGGGCATGATAGTACCCTCCCCCCAAAAAAAGGAAAAAGAAAAAAGAAATACAATACAGTGGAACCTCCCTTATAAGACCTTCAAACATCATCCAAAATGAGGTCTTATAAAGGGAAGGTCTTATAAGGGGGGTAATTTTAATACTTACAAAGAAGGGAGATATCTAAGATGTCTTATTTGGGAGGGAGTCTTATAAAGGGTAGGTCTTATAAGGGGGGTAATTTTAATACTTACAAAGAAGGGAGATATCTCAAAGAAGTGTCTTATTTGGGAGGGAGTCTTATAAAGGGAAGGTCTTATAAGGGGGGTAATTTACAAAGAAGGGAGATATCTCAAGGAAGTGTCTTATTTGGGAGGGTGTCTTAGAAAGGGAAGGTCTTATAAGGGGGGTAATTTTAATACTTACAAAGAAGGGAGATATCTCAAAGAAGTGTCTTATTTGAGAGGGAGTCTAATAATGGGAGGTCTAATAAGGGAGGTTCCACTGTACTAGCTTTTTCTAACATTTCTCATGTAGAGAGTGAGTGAGTGAGTGAGTGAGTGAGTGAGTGAGTGTGTGTGTGTGTGTGTGTGTGTGTGTGTGTGTGTGTGTGTGTGTGTGTGTGTGTGTGTGTATTTCAATTAATGACAGAACTGTTTCTTTCGACCATTTCTTTCTTTCTGTCTAAATTGTCGTTTTGGTCAATTAATCCTTTTCTGGCTGTAATACGTTTTCACAATAACATGCTTTAAAAAAATGTTTTCCAAAGAGAAACACACGCTTTTGCATTGCATTTATTTAAATAATAGTTCAAAGTGAAAATGTTTAATTCCTATTCATTTTTTAAGAATAGGTACTACATAAACTGTAAAGCATTTAATGTTTTTTTATGCATTCACAGCCATGACAATTGTTTCAGTTCTATTCTTAAAATATATTGAATATGTGTTTTCATGTTTTTGCCTTTAATCTTCAATTGTACAATGTGTGTGTGTGTGTGTGTGTGTGTGTGTGTGTGTGTGTGTGTGTGTGTGTGTGTGTGTGTGTGTGTGTGTGCGTGCGTGCGTGCGTGTGTGCGTGTGAGAGAGAGAGAGAGAGAGAGAGAGAGAGAGAGAGAGAGAGAGAGAGAGAGAGAGAGAGAGAGAGAGAGAGAGAGAGAGAGAGAGAGAGAGAGAGAGAGAGAGAGAGAGAGAGAGAGAGAGAGAGAGAGAGAGAGATCCAGACAGAACATATATTACAAACTGAAGCTAGAAAACACTAGATCAAGCAGCCTTTGTGGCTCCAGCGATCTTGACCTTTGACCAACAACCTTCACCCTCACACATGGCCTAGATATCCTAAGTACCTATCCGCATGCACACTTTGAGGGTCCTGCGTCCCTGCCTTCGAACGTTATCGTGGTAACAGTATTAGTAGTTAGGGATTTGTCTGTTTGTCTTTGTTTGTCCGTTTGGTTGGGGCCTGGGCACTGCCTTATGGAGTGTCTAGGGTCGGCTAGTTCCCAGCTTCCTGGGGGAGAACGTGAAAATGAGTAGGAAATAATGGTTTACACCCTCTTTGGCCTTTCGGCCATGTGGGGCACAGAAAATGAGTAGCTGCCGGCAGCTCCCTGTAGTATCCCCATCCCAGTCCAGAAATAGGAATTTTTCATTTTGTTTGCTGCATCTTATATTTTTCTACTGGACCCAAGTAAATTCAAGTAGACTATGTGTGATAGCTGATGTTTGTCTTTTCCGTTTTCTTTTTTTTCTCTTCTGCTTCTTTTTCTTCGGTCACCCCCTAAAGTGTGTGCCTTTACTTCTATGAAAAGAAGAAGAAGAATCACATAGTAGGCCTAACAAACAAACAGACAGCGGAGAACGCATTAAGCAGCCTCGCTTCGTGGCTGACCTGACAAGTGTCTTCCACTCCGTTTCCACCAGCACAGATCTGACTATCTCCATACTGGCCATACACATTGGAGCACCTGGTTTGGGCTTGGATGGATAGTTCGGCCATTAAGGGCACTGAACTGCCCTGCCCATCTGTTCAAACAAAGGGAAACAATTCTTTTACCATTACTATGCTATTTATAGAACAAAGGGGAAATACTTCTCCTTTTTTGTAGGTTGAACCATAGATATGGAGGGACGGGTCTCTTGCTACACCTCTGGTTGAACAAAGGTATTGTTTGTGTTTGGTATTTGGAATATTCTACTCACAAAGACATCTATGTGAAATTCGGGCTGCTCTCCCCTGGAGAGCGCATCGCTGCAAGCACAGCGCCTACCCATTATTTTTGGGATTCGAACCCGGGTCACTCACGTTGCAGTCACGCATTGAAATCGGCAGGCGAACGCCTATCCCACTTCACCTTCCTTCCTTTTTCTTTGTACAGAGGGGATGAAACGGAAGGGAGATGATCCTCTGTAGAGTGAGTGGAAGGGGTAAGACTCTGTACAGGGAACACTAGCTAATGGAAGGGAGATTTCTGTCAGTGAACCAGGCAGGGGGATTCCTCTGTGCTGAACACTTTCTTAGGGAAACTTTTATCTGCAGTGGGACTTTCTTACGTACGTGAAAGGGTCAGACTAGCTTTAAGTGAAGACTTTTTTCCGAAAGGACTCTGACGACTTTCAGTTCGATTTTGTACTGAAAACTTTTTTTTAACTGGAAGGGAGATAATTCTCTGTACAGTGAACACTTTCTTTTCTAAGTGGAAGGGAGATAATTCTATGGGATTCGAACCCAAGTGCAGCGTCACTCACGTTGCAGTCACGCATTGAAATCGGCAGGCGAACGTCTCTAAACTCTCTCACACTGTCACCTTCCTTCCTTACCAAGGGAAATAATTCTTTGTACAGAGGGCACTTTTTGTTGAAACGGAAGGGAGATGATCCTCTGTAGAGTGAACACTTTTAGTGGAAGGGAGATAATTCTCTGTACAGTGAACACTTTCTTTTTTAAGTGGAAGGGAGATGATCCTCTGTAGAGTGAACACTTTTTTTTTAAGTGGAAGGGAGATAATCCTCTGTACAGTGAACACTTTCTTTTTTAAATGGAAGGGAAATAATTATCTGTACAGTGAACACTTTCTTTTTTAAGTGAAAGGGAGATAATTCTCTGTACAATGAACACTTTCTTTTTTAAGTGAAACGGAGATCATTCTCTGTACAATGAAGACTTTTTTAAGTGGAAGGGTGATAATTCTCTGTACAATGAAAACTTTCTTTTTTAAGTGGAAGGGAGATAATTCTCTGTACAGTGAACACTTTCTTTTCTAAGTGGAAGGGAGATAATTCTATGCATTGTGGACACCCAAGTGCAGCGTCTACCCCATTTTTGTTGTTGCTTGCTCTTCTCTCTCTCTCTCTCTCTCTCTCTGTCCCTGTCTCTCTCTCTCAATCTCTCTAATCTCTCTCTCCCTCTGGAAAACATAATCATGTAAATGAAAGAAACTCTCTCTCAATCATTTATCTCAAATATGTACTCTACACACTCTATCTAAGTCTTCTCTCTCTCTCTCTCAAAATCTATAAGAAAATCTCTCATAATTGGTTTCTCTTCATATCTCTCATGTAAGGTAATATCTCATTCTCTCTCTCTAAAGACCTCTCTCTCTCTCTCTCTCTCTCTCTCTCTCTCTCTCTCTCTCT